>LPNX010393910.1:253269-414966 GCA_001517045.1 Pseudotsuga menziesii
GGTTATAAACCTAGAAAAGAAGTGCTAGGGCAACTTCGTAAATACCAATAATACTGAATTAAAAATTTTTACCATGCAAGACTATCTGAATAAATAATGCTAAAATTTTTACAAAGTTCGGTAAAGGGGGACAAAGATGGCTGTAGGGCTGCAGGTAGAACAGGAGGCTGTGCAGGTGCAGAAAAAATGGCAGCAAAAGGCCTGATTTCCCAAATTTAAAAAAAAAAAAAAAAAAAATCAGACCGCGGGTTTGTGGCGGAATCTCGCGGTCGGACCGCGGGTTTGAGGGAAACAGCCGCGGTCAGGTCTGGCCGATAAAATAAAATAAAATAAAATAAAATAAAAAACGGGCCGCGGGTTTGAGGCCGACAGACGCGGTCGGGCCGCGGGTTTGAGGCCGACAGACGCGGTCGGGCCGCGACTGCGAAATGTTCAGAGACGCGTCCAGGACGCAGGAAAAAGGCCGACAGCGGCGGGCTGGTTGCAGGTTAGGGCCTGAAATGCGCGGTCGGGCCGCGACTACAAAAAGAAAAAGTGCGGTTTCCGGCAGCCGAAAACGACAGCCGAAAGTACAGTACAGAAAAATTAAATTAAAAAAGACAGCGGAGTCGCCAAAACTGTTGCTAGGGTTTTCACCCTAGCTTGTACTGATGAGCACCTACTAAGGAAACTGGATTCCTTAGTAGCAGTTCAATGATATATGAATTAAAAGACTGAAGTAAAAACTAATCTAAATACGTTCTTGAAGCAGTAAAAAGTAAATAACACGAAACAGAAACAGTAAAGAAATGAATGATGATTTTTATTGATATTACCTCCAATGAGGAGGTTGATGGAGTCCGTTGCGCTGGTCCGATGGCGGTGGCTTCGAGCTCCAAGCTGCTTCTTTTCCTTCTCTGGTGGTGGAAATGGGCCAAAAAGAGTTCTCAATGGTGAAAGTAGCTTGATGGTAAGCTAGGGTTTCGAGAATAATTTCGGCAGAGGCAGGATGCTTATGATCATGGATGTGAAATGAGGGGTCTCCACCACTTATTTATAGTTTTTTAGTGGTGGAGTGCTGGCCCATGGTTTTGGAAACCATATGGTTTAGGGCAGCTTGTTTAGGGTTTTTTCCTCCTTTTCCTCATTATTTTATATTTTTTCTTCCCTTTTGGGGATTTTTGCTATTTTTAGAGGAATTTTGGATATTTTTGGAGGAAAAAGGGGTTTTTTGGCCTTTTGGAGGCTTTTTAGATGGTTTTATTGCCTTTTGGAGGCATTTTAGGCCTTTTGGAGGATTTTTAGTGGGATTTTCAGGAAAATATGGTAGGCGAATGGAAAAATGAGCCATGTAGTGGGGTAGATGAGGTAGTTAACCATTTTTGGGTGTTAACACCTTCCAACGGATTTCATCCCATCGACTTAAGATCGTTTATTCTGGGATAGGAATATAGAGTCATGTTTGAGTGCCTTAAGACTTGCAGTCATCAGTGGCAGGTTCTCTCGCCATCGACAATTTTTGGGAATACATCAATGTCCCTTGATCAATGGATTCTCTCAAGTGTTTGACCTCAACACATTTATTCACACTTGTTAGTTTGCACTCTAGTACCTTGATTCCATTTTCATTATCGGTGGGTGATCTCGCATATGTTAATGGTATACATCAATGACTAGTAATCAGATGATGGACTACTATGTTTGACCTCGACACCTCTATTCACATAGTAGGACATGTACTCGTAGTGGTTTGTGTAGAAGACCTTCCAGGTTGGTGGCATCTCTTATATGCTACCTCCTTGATCGTGCCAGTGTTCATGAGATTTCAACTCTCGTGACTTGATTCCAGTATATGTCAAACATTTCCAGCCATTATGGAGATCATGATCCTTTGTATATCTTCGTCATGGAGATTCCAATCTATTTATATTCTATGTGGCGATGACCACACATTTCATATTGTATCATGCCTATTCATGGCCACTGTACTCTTATGTATCCGGGACGGCTATATGTATTTGCAGTTATGTGCAGAATTGTATCATTCTATAGTGCTGATTGGATGGTTGGTTCTTCCATTGGGTTCTTCATCACTTCACTTCTGGGATGGACTTATAATGTACTTCGACCATCGTATGACCCCTCTGACCTCACACATTAGGGGGCATCTGTTATAGCTGATTTTACCACACATGGTGAATCACATTTTTATGGCCTTCCCTATCCCTCTGCAGACTCCTTATACCCCATGGACCATTTTTGTACTTTTGATGTTTCCAAGATCATCCCTAAAAACAAGCAAAAATTGCCATACACGACTTTAAGCCCTTTCTCGCGTATATACGCGGGTTTGACCCCTAAAACTGCGTGCATCAGGATGTGTGCAAAACACCAAATTATTTTGGAGTTTTCCTTGATGTGGATCCAACTCACTTGTCTCTTGGCCTTCCATATTCCTTGAGATCACTCGGATTAGACCTTTCATTACCCCATTGAAGAGCTATATAAGGAATCCTTTGGATACATTGAAGGCATGAAGAATTGAAGAGAAAGAGAACTATAGTCCATTGTTGCGGGAGCTTATACTTGAGTCTGCATCCCTTTGTCCCTTGGAGCACTTTTGTGTTCTTCCCACGCTTTCCTTTTGCTTGTGAACTTTCTATCGAGAGATGGAGGACTGAAGTGGTGGAGGCCCAAGTGGGGGAATCAGTTTCTCCGATTCGCGACGTGCCGACAGAGGTTGTATTTATTGTAATCTCTATTTTATATTATTAGAGATATATTTTCCTGTCCAATAATGTGTATTTGAATGAATATTTGATCCATGGATGATTTCAAACGCTTATATGTTATCGATTCTCTATGCTAGAGTAGGTCTAACATGATTTTATATAACATGCTTATCTTGTTTATTGAATGTTGAGGAAGCAATTTATCAATTCAAGCTGGAGTTGGAAAGCTCAACGAGGATCTACATCAACAGTCCAAAATAAGGTACAAATTGAGATCCTTTAGTGTTATATATTTGGTTTCTCTTGCATATAGGAAAGGATTGATTTCTGGAGTCAAGTTGTCTATTGTGGTACCCCAAGCCATAGGAATTTCTCTCTGTAACAATAAGAACAAATGAAAAAAGCTTGATTTTAAAACTCAAAAGTGTTTAAGAAGCAAAACTAGGATTCTAAAGGGGTCCTAAAAAACATTAAAAAAAATTTGGGCATAGTTGCAGCAACAACAAACTCCAAGCCCAATAAGGTAGCAGTACATATTTTTACATTTTATCTTTAGCGGTAGTTTTTTTTATAGTGGATTATAGGGTATACAGAAGTTAGGATAGAAAGTACACTAGTTTGTGGGTTCTTAGAACCTCACAAGGAAGTTCTATCCTTGGTAGGAGCCATTCATTATAGAAAATTTGGGGTCTAAAATGAACCTTATAAGAAAACGAGCCATCATAATTTCTTGGTGAGTTGGAATTCAAGAACCATTAGCATTTCAATAAAATGAGTCAACCTTAATGGTTGAATTCACATATTTGTCATAAAAAAACTATTTTTCTATTCGTATTTTCAGCATCCAAGAAGTACTCACACTGCATACTTTTGATGGACCTCGCTATGCCAAAAACATGAAATAGATGAAAAAAATGTGATGATGACATCATCATCACATTTTTATGGTATTTAGTTTTTTGGGGGCACTACGGTCCATCAAAAGTATGCATTATGGGTACTCGTTGGATGTGGAATTTAATTCCGCATCCAATAAGTGTTCCCTCTAAAAATTTGAGTAAAAACATAGGGATATATGTTGAAAATAGGGACAAAAGAAGTAGTTTTTTCTTTCTTCCTCCAAAAATTAATAAACATTATTTTATTATTTTAACTATTAATTTATTCTTTTCCTCAGGAGGCCCATTTTAGAACTCAAAATTTCTCTAATAGTTTAGTTCCTAGGATTTTCTACTTTTAAAAAATTGAGACCCTAAAATTTAAATATGTCCTAAACCTTCCTCAAGAATTTTTCCTAAGACAAGCATCTACTCCTGATGTTCTATAGTATATTTTTTTATGCTTTCTTATTCTTTATGTTTTCAAACATATTAATAGTTAGTCCAACATGTTGAGTTGGCACAAATTTTGCATAGTGTTTGTTGTCATATTAGTCTTGCATTTTTTATTCATGTTCTCATACCTCAGCGTTTGAAGAGAGGAAAGAAATTATAAATGCTAAAGATGCTTTGAACGAGTTGAGTTGTATAAACATTATGCAGTTGCGTTGCATAATTATTATGCAACTGCACTACATAATCATTCAAGAGTTGCACTAATATTTAATAAGCATATTTAGGGAACTATTAGAACATTCATTGTTATACCCTCTTTTGGACATGTCAAGTCTCAACAAAAAATGTGTGAAGATCATCGAAAATGATGAAACCACTTGAGATTTTCTTTCAATAAATCCTCCATGGCTATGACATGACCTAAGTTATGTAAGTGAAATGATTAACTTTACATCTTAACAGACTGGGCTTTCATTGTTCATTATTCACTTGAAGTAGTCTATACCTTGGAGAATATCTCATCTCTCTATAAATATTTCCTTTCTCTATCATAATACTAAGAATATCATCAAGACAAAGTCAACAATTGGTTAGGTAAAGAATCTGTGCAGACAAAGATTGGTTCCCTAGTCTAAATATTTTATATCTAGAACAAAACATGACATAAATGTAAACCTTTCCCTAGATTTATCAAATCACTGGAATGTAAATAATCCTTACCACTTGATGAAGGTTGTCCTCATTATATTTAAGCTTTTTCAATCCCATTGGTGAATAAAATACCTACAAAAGGATCAAAGCAAACAAAAAACAAGTGGAAACAGAAGGTGATATGATATATCTAAACAATTGACTAGGGAGAATTGTTATAAATGAGATTGCACATTATTTTTGGGAAGGGAAAATGTTGATGTATTAACAAGTAAAGGATAGAATAGAACCATGACACCTTGGTGTTGAAAGTAATTTCGAAAGAACCCTTGCCTCAAAGGTGAGTTATCTGATCTGGTCTAATTCCTCCAACATTTACTTTCTCTCATTCTATCCCCCCATCCAATGAGGGTGAGCTCTTATTTATAGGCCAAAATAGATGAGGAATAGAGGGATCCTACTATACTAGAAAGAAAGTGATATCCACCCTAAATGGAAAGGATAAACCTCCATGAGGGTCTCCTTCAAGATAATTCTTGAAACTTCTCTTTTTTCCCTTCGTATAGGCACCCAGGCACCCTAAATATAGGCAAAGTGTGTTGTTGACACACCCTATAGTGATGTAAATTGTGTCAATGGAGGGTGATGCACCTTCGTAGAGAGAAAAGGGTGTCACCCTCTCAAGATAGGGTTTTTCAAAGGGAAAATCCTCATAACTCATCTTCCAAAGAGTTTTGACCAAGCACATTAGGGATCAAGGAACAGAAAAGGTGTACAAGGTTCATGGTCATGGAGAGGAAAAAATTCCATTTAACAAATCCCCACCCAAAGTATGAATCTAGAGTAATGATATAGGTGAAATACTTTGATAGATAAAGGATAAAGGATCGAGGTAAGGAACCATCAGTTGCAAATATGTCAACAACAAACAAGGACTATTCTACAGTACAATAATTAATCATCCCAATGACTCACAACATGGATGCTGACCAATACAGTGCAGATCCATGAAAGTACTGAATGAGGATATGGCCATCGACATATAATGTGGATCCATACCTAAGATAACTGCAGAAAAATCATGGCTACAGAAATAGAAATTAGATCCATGATGAAATAATAACACATCCATGACCAATAGAAAGTGTATATGTGTGATAGTACATAAACAAATATCCATTGCAACCTAGGTAAAGTACATGATCCCCTGGATTTTCACCCCAAACTCACAATGATATGATCATATCCATGTTAATAAAGAAACTAAAGTAAAAAATGGTAGAAACCACTTGATTATTGGTCAATTATGTGAATCATTAACAAGTGTGAGGGAATTCATTGATGATGATAGTGATCCCCAAGGTATACTAGTACATTCCAATTAATGCGAATAGATGAGCTAGAGTCAAAAAATATATGGAATAATTTGATCAGAGGTCAATGATGTAAACCTACTATTGAAAGTGAGGAAACCTTCCATTGAGGCATGCAAGCTCCAAGGTACTAACTAGTTTCTAAGTCTAATCCCTAGATAGTGTGTTGATGTTGATAGGATAGACTCGTCGAAGGAGGGCCATAATGTGTCCCACATACTTGACATGAAACCAACACAGGAAAGTGATGTAAGCTAGTAGATGAAATGAATGTGAATTGACACAAAGATGTAATGATAGACACAAGAGACTATTACAGGGATGTTTGACACAAAAGAAGGCACGATGGCTACAAAGGTTGATTCCAATAAAATAATTCCCTTGAACATGTAACAACATGACAAGTGACTTAGAAGCATTGACATAAAAAGGAAGAGACTAGAAAATAGTACAACAAATGACTGAGTTATTCTTGAGATGACCCAAAGGAGTAAAACAAATCATGAAAATGGTATGAATTGAGGAAAAGTTGATTACTCAGTTGTGAGAATAAGATACAGACATGTTCCATGTTCATGGGTGACTATAAGTCCCCATTAATAAAACTTAAACATATCTTCCCATTCCCTTAATTCACCCCTCATGATGGATGAGTGCCTCTTTTCTTTTTAATGAGCTAGAAGAGGGTAACAAACTCCCAATGTAGATCATCATGGATGAGTCCTATCTCACATGCTTTATGAATCTGAGAAAGGAGGGGTTTGATGTTGAAGGTCCTTACAATGTGTAATTTTACGAGTCCAGAGAAAGAAAAATCGATGGTTTTTCATCTTTATAGAATCTAAAAAATCGAAAGAATACTCCATGGTGAAATTTTTCATAAATTTAGTTACTAAGGCCAGAAAAAAGTATAAAATAATAACTAGGATAACTCTTCTAGTTATGATGAACTAGAGCCCTTTTTGTAAATAATTCAACCGGTATGAAAAATGGGTAAACTATCAATGGGAATACAACCTTTCAAATACATTTACAAGTGTGAAATAAACAAGTTAGCCTGGCAATCTTTTCCTATTTAGAGATTTTGAAAAGAGCTTAATGACAACTCCAGAGGGTTCCTTTTTTGTAGAGGCTTTACATGTCTGAAAAAGCGATAAACAGATACTTGACACCTTTTTACTTAGTTTTTAATGATCATGGATATGGTATCAAAATCACTCGGAATGTTTTTCATGTTTGAATACAAAGTACAAAAATGCAATAAATTAAGCTCAAATAATTTTTCAAGTTTTAACCGTAGCACGAAAAATGAAAAGCAAGCTCAAATAATATTCTTCATTTTTTGACGAACTTGCAACATAAAATGAAATATGTTAAATTTTGGGTTTCATTTTTTAAAGAGATTAAATTGAGAAAAACTATTCTCTTTATGATTCCTATTGGTGGGCCCCTTCCAAACATGAAATATAGAGGTCAGTACTTAGGATGATACCCATTAACATGTTTTTTCCAAACATGATGTGCAAAGGTTTAGATGTTTCCTAGCATAAAGGTCAAAGGCTAACGATATTCCCACCAAGATTTGTTTTGTTCACATATTCTTTTTCTTCACAGGATTAACGTTCCATTTACTAATGGGAAAAAATTCACTAGAAATGGAGGAAAAGGAGAAATTAAATGCGACAGGTGAATGAAAAGAAGGTTCAAGCATTAAATCTAGTGGAAGACTCAACTTAATGGGAGGGGGATCTTTTTAATTTTTTAACTATCTTGGAATAGAAAGTGAACGATGCTCGTAATGACATGAGGTGGTGATATCAGGGCTACAGGGAAATTAGTAGGATTCTACAAAGGAAAGCATATTTATCGAAGATGTAAGTTGTGAAGGATCAAGAGAAGGTAAAGAAAATACTCGTGTGAGGGAAGAATCCTTAAGCAATCCTACTCCTACATATTTATACTAAAGATGAGATTGTCCCAAGAGAGGAACTGCTTTATATTCATTCATTTCAACATTTGTATTTCAAAAGATGAGTTGGTCAATGGTAACGATATTTCATTGATGAGGGAGGTGTACAAATCAAAATACCAAGGAAGCAATGACGATCATTTCATAAAACCAATTATGATCGAGTAGAATATTATAGTCCAACAGTGTATCAACTACCTCTACATGGATGTAGATGGTGTTTCCTCCCAATCCTATGGATAAGGCAGGTATGAATCCATAAGGTTGAAAACCAAGGCCATAAATATCCTTCAACATAGTTGGATATGGAGTGACGATAGGAGAACCAATAGCCCACCAACAATACAATGACATGATAGAAGTAGAGGCTTCTGCATCCAAAATGGTACAATGGATATTATTTCCAATAATAGTCGTATGACTCTAGAAATCCAATTAATGGGATAATATCGGCTTAAAATACTCCAATTGGAACATAATAGTGTTAGAAGTTTCTTGGTCCATGTCTCCAAGGGTTGACAAAAGAGTTATATGTTGATGATGACAGCTTTGTATAATTTCCAGTGTTGAGATTGCACAAGGTGCCTATGCCAAATATTCTACAATATTGTAATGTTGGGAAGGATGAGCATTTTGATTAGAAATCGACTTTAAAATGCTTTCCTTGGGAGGATGAAACATTGGATAAGGAACATGCTTCAATATTGATAGATATTTGTTTGATTGAGGGGTGGAAGAAGATGCTTTAATTGAAGCCTTCCCTTTCAAATTTTTGTCCTGAGTTGGAGTAGAGTCATATGTCTTGTATGAGATGGTTAGATTAACTATCCCATTCATCGCAAGGACACAGAATCAAGGATTCTGCGTGAAGATAATCATTTCCATTACCCCCTATTAAGGGGTTTGATTTTGCAAAATAAATTGTTGTAGTTATGGAGGGAAGGTGCTACTTTTCAAAAACCAATTAATCTCTTCACGATGAAGACAATATTTGGTGTAGTTCATCCTCACAAATAAGACAAGGATACTTAGCCTTCTATGGTTGCTTGGTTTCATTTTTTTGGTATTGGGTGAATGAATTCTCTTGCTAGTTAGAATATTTTTTCCTTTCTTTTTACCACTAGAGGATGAAGAGGATTGGACTTGGTTCACTTCAAATGTTGGGGCAAGAGAAGAAGTTTATTGGGTGTTCTTTCCAGTATTATTTGAAACAAACTAGGACTTGAAGAAACCTTCCAAATCATCAACAGAAGGTTCCATGACAGGTCATGAAGGATCATTTGTAGGTTGATGAGTGTTTGGAATGATATCATATAATGTGCCAGATTGAGAAAAGACCAAATATAAATATTGAGAGTGATCGATAGATTTATCCTTGGTAGCATCTCCTCCCATAGAAACATATCTATAAATAGGTGGAAGTAAGGAATTAGTGAACCAATCAGCCAGCAATTGGTCCAAGATAGGGGATTTGATTAACCTACGTTGCCTCCTCCACTCATGAATGTGATCCAAAATGTGGGTAGAGGTGGATTGTTGGAGAAAGGTCGATAATTTAATTCCAGTCTCACAACATATTGGTAACTAAAAATTCATTAAGAATTTCATGGACAAAGAGCCAAAATATGAAAAGAATTTCGAAGGTAACCCGATGTACCACTTTCCGACTGTACTGGTGAGCATCCTATAGAATAACCTCAAACAAATAGAGTCATCCATTAAAGAGCTCGAGGAGAACCATAAATTAGAGGACATAACATGATTGTTAGGGTCCTCACCAAGTTTCTTGTCAAACTTTGGAATATAATATGGATCTTTTTCTGAAATGTGGGGACAAAACTGTGAATGTTGAAAAAGATCATTTATCAAACATGATAGAAATAGAGTTCCTAGAAAAGGTAACTGTCGGTTTAGTTGAGGATTTAAAAGATTTAAAATATAAGCGGAAAACTACGGTGAGAGTCTTTAAAATTGACAATTTTAGAACCTTTTAGGCAGGTTCATCCTCAAGAGAACAAGAATCTCACTCTTCTTTGCACCCAGTTGTGAGGTATAAATAATATTAGTTTTCTTCTAATATGATAAATTTTATAATTATTTTTTATAATTAAGGTTGGTTTTGGTAGGTTTAGGGTTTGGTTTAAAAAGTGTTTGATAAAATTACTATAAGTTAATTTAAAGGTTTTAAGTTTTAATTAATTAAAAATTAACTTAAGTATTTTTTATTATTTCAAATATATTTAAAAAAATTTAAAAAATGTATTTTTAAAAATAATAAAAATTAATTGTTCTGACCTTTTTGAAAAGGGATCTTAAACAATGTTTAAAAATTTTGATACTAATTAATTTTTTATTTTTATTGTTTAATAAAATTTTATTAAAATGTAAAAAGTTGTTTTATAAATTAATTCTTCTAATTTTTTTATGAAATTTCTAATTTCTTGTTTTTAATGTTATATAGTTTCTAAAGTTGAAAGATTAGTTTGAAGTTATTTAAAAGTTTATAAATTTTGTTTTAAAACAATGAAAATGTTTTAAAGTTTAAAATTTTTTAGTTTATAATGTTAAAAGATAGTTAATTAAAGTTAAAAGTTGTATTTAAGTTTTTTTTTAGGTTCAATTTAATTAAAGGTTAATAATTTTTTTAAAGTAAATGTTTGGAGTTAAGATTTTAAAATTAGCATTAAACATGTTCTAATAGTTAAAAAAAAATTTAGAGTTTTTTAAGCGAAGTTCGTAAGTGCAATTATTTTCTAAGTTTTTTAATTATGGGTTTCCAAGCTTCCTTCAGTTTTAGGACATCCTTTCGATTGAAGTTTTTGACGCATTTTTTTATTTCTATGGCTTCACAGACTTTTCTTCTGTAGTAGTTAGTGACAATTGCTAAGACAGTTGAGTTTTCTAGGCAGATGTGATGTTTGGTTTTATGGAATTGTTCTGCTATGGCTGAGTTTTTAATCCTCTCATGACAGAGCTATGCACTATGCTCTTTTAACCTTGTTTGGATTGATATCCCAGTCTCACCTATATAGACATCACCATAGGAGCAAGGTGTTTTGTAGACACCATTATGGTGCTTTGGATCGATGAGATCTTTTTCTTTGTTAAGTGAGGTTCTTAAAGGCTTAGGGGGAGCGAATGCTACCCTTATGTTCTTCTTTCTCAGGACATTGGCGATTTTGTTCATACTGCCATGGATATAAGGAAGGGTGATTCTTGAGAAGTTTTTTTCTTTTTCTTTTCCTTTGGTTTCACCCCAGGTTTCATTCCATGCTATTATTCCATGCTATTTCTACAGTGAATCCATCGAATTTCTCTGTCGGAATATCCCTCTTAGCCACCCATGTTGCATCAATGAAATTGTATGTTCTTCCCCCATCAATTAACACACCCACCCTGTGCTTTTGTACTACTCCCTTGATCCTAAGAGTATGAAACCTAGTTGCTCTAGATAATGTAGAAATGAATCCATTTGGTGCTTCTCCTTGAAGTGACTCATCCTCTATTGCCCTTAGTTCCTCTATTGTTTCCTTCTCGAATTCCTTCGCTTCACTGTCTGAGTAGACTTCTATATAATGGACATTGGACTTCCCTGAGCACCTGTGGTTGGAAACCCATGGTTCCTGACAAGTGAAACCTAATTTTTTCCTTCTCAAATCTTTCCTGGTGTCATCATCAAACCAATTTTTCTTTGGCCATTCCTCTTGAAAATGTTTTATGTCTTTGTATTTTATTGGGAAGTTTGTTTTAAGTGGAAACTTATTCTTCAAAACTGAATCTTGTAGAGCTTTGGCTCTGCTGATCACATCCTATAGAGTAGATGGTTTATAGGATTGAACACACCCCCATAAATGTTCTTTCAAGGCCTCTAAAAAAACATAATAATAAACATGCTTTCTGGAACATCTGTTACCATAGTAGTTATTCTTTGAAACTATGAGATAAAGGCCTCGACACTACCTATCTGTTTCAGTTGAGATAACTCTCTAAAGTGTATCTCTAGGTCCTTCCTATCAAACCGCTCCAAGAGCCTCTGTGTGAATTCAATGTAGGAATTGATGGTGTTTTGACTCAATGTTACCATCTTATGTGTTGCTAGAAATTCTCACCTCCCGCGAACAAGAGTTGTTTCCCTAGCTTGAATCCTTCACAGCTATAACAAATGAGTAATAAAAACAATAAGCACTTTCCCTAGAATTGATAGATGTCTAGAATGATCCTTTTAGCTATCCTGTAGTATTATGTATCCACCTTTTATGGTGCTAGATATCAACATATCTACCTGCAATAAACACATCAAAACAACATACAAGATCAAAAGTACCAGAAAATGATCCACAACTCTATATTAGTGACTAAGGAATTTGATAACAAAATGAGTGATCATAACATAATACATTCTATGGGAAAGGAACGATAATTTCATTAATCATAAAAGAAGAGAGATTAAAACATTGTGCCTTAGTGTTGTGATGCTTCTTCACATGCCAAGTCTTGTCCTCGAAGCTCCAACTTATATTCTCTATGTTCACCCTAGATTTGGCCAAAACTTAGGTGCACCATCATAAATTTCCTCCTTTTTCCCATAGGGGGTGAGCCAGGTTTTATAGCCCTTGGGAGGATAAGAATGGTTGAGAAAATGGTGGATAAGGTGGAAGGGATATCCTACTAGGGGGCATCTCAAGTCTAGGTGGTCCACAAAGGTAGGGATGAGGGTGCCATGAAGCTGATCTTTGAGAAGCTTCGTGAATATTCTCTTTTTCCTTTTAAAACTTGAAAACTGACTTTTATACATGTAGATAGAGCGTTACTAGGGTTGCATGACTCATTGATCAAAGGGAATAGGTAGTGGCACCATCCATTATTAATTAACAAGTGGCATTACTGAAGAGGGTAACACTCATTGCATAAAGGGAAAAAGTGGTGGTGGACACAAGTATGAAAATTTGAGTCTTGACCAGTGTCTAACTTCATCACTTGGAATTTGAGGCAATTTATGGTGTTTTGGTTCTCAATACATGATGGTGACAATAACTATGTGTAACAGAATGCCCCCCAAAGCATGATGCTAGAGGGATATGATAGGTGAGATCTTTGTAAGAACAAGTTATCACTTCGAGTAAAGAAATCTGTTGATGAGAGATCATCATCAGCCTTGATTTTATAAAATACATCAATATTTTGACCCATATCCAATAGACTCTTCATCATGGCTGCAGGCCAATACAAAGCAGATGCATGTGAAGGATGAACAATCATGGATACTAGAATACATCATAGATCCATGTGAAGAAGTATCAAATTTGGACATAGCTACTAGTCATAAAATGTATATCTATGTCATATTTTGACATAAATATGAGCACATCCATGACCATACAAATGTGTATCCATGGTAGGACTCATACATAATACTCCATCACAACGAGTAGAAAGCAATGAGTGCTTAACAGATACCTAGGGTATTCGTCTCGTGTTTCACAAAGTACGATTCTATCCATGTGATTACAATGTCTTGATTCCGAACATGGTAGAAACCACTTTATTACCGGTCAATGATTAACAAGTGTGAAGGAGATCACCATTGATGTCGATGATTCCCAAGGTAATCTAGTAAAATCTCCTGAATATGAATAGATGATCTCCCGTCAAACACTCGGTTGAATATTTCAATCAAAGGTCAATGATGTGAACCTATGTCGAAAGCAAGAGGATATGTCATTGATGCATATAGATCTCAAGGTACTAATTTGTTTCTAATAATAATTCTTGGATCATGAGCTGAAGTCGACCGGAATAGTCTCGTCGAATGAGGGCCATGATGATCCCACATCGATGACACGAAACTAGGGAAAAATTTCTATAATTTAAGTATGATGTAACCATAGGACTGACTCAAAGGTACTGACACAAAGATTTTTTTATTGCAGAGGTAAAATCTCAACATGAATTTCCTTTGAACATCAGGTGGCAAGACCAAAGACTTGGAAGCATTGACTTGACTAGGAAGATACCAAGACATAATGCGACGGTGGATGATGAAGTATTTGAAATACTCAAAGGAATGACATGAATCATGAAATTGGATCGATTTGGATGGAAGCTAAATACCCAATTGAATAAATGAAATGTAGACAATTTCCATGTTCAAAGGTGACTAACAACTGCCATTTATCGTCGGTTGTCGTGATTCCTAGGGAATCGACCTCTTCCTCCGTAGCCTCTACGTCGATTGTCATACTAGAGCTTGTATCATCAACCATCATATGTCTGTCTATTCTGATCGTTTGGTAAATTGTTTTTCTCGTTATGTTGTACAACTACATTAATTTGGTAGACTGCCTGATAATTTTGTCGGTTCTTCAGGTTCAAATGATAGTCGGCCGTGTTATGATTTTTGGTTTCGTAGATTGCACACCAGGATGCCTTTCCGTTCTTCATGTTGAACCGATAGTCTTTTGTTGAGTGGTCCCCGTGTTCTTGGAAAATGTTGCAAAAATATTTCGTCTACACAAATCGAACGTCTTGTTGGCTATATTCCTATCGACAATTGTATTTTAAGTGTCCGGCCATTGAGCACTTTGTGCACCAGATCTCCTGATTCTTGACATTTAACTCCTTTAAAGACTTCTGCACACTCTCAAGCTGTTCTTCCAATCTGTGGTCAGTGGAGTAAGCGGGTATGTCCTCATCCATCTCCACTTGAAGAGCTTTTGTTAGCGCATCTTCATAAGATTTGAACATTTCCATACTGATGTGTCGGCACACTTTCTGAGATAAACCTGCAAGAAACCACTAGATTAGTAACTGCTCATATATAACATAGTCCAACTGGCTCAGAAGGTCTTTCCAATGCTTATCATAGTCGCGGACAGTTTCCCCTAGCTTCTGTGATGTTGTTTTTAGTTTTTTCACTACCAGGCGTTTGGCATCTAGAGTTTTGAAAAATGATAGAAATTGACCCTTGATCTTGGCTTTGGTTGCTCTAGGTTGTCTTTCCCAAAAGGTCATATACCAAGTCAATTACATTTTCCTCAAGGCACCAACGAACTGTGCCATTTGTCTATCTTCGTCTGTAACTTGGTTGGCCTCCCAAGTCGACTCACAAATGAACCAGTGTTGTCTGGGGTCCTCATCCCCATCATATAGAGGAATGTGAGCTGATCCGTGACCCATGTCAGAATCACTGTCACTGCTCTTAGGAGGTGGTGGTGGTAAAGGTGGGGGTGGGGGTGAGGGTGGTGGGTTTATTGGTTTATTCATCTCTGTGGGACTATGTTGGATGAAATTTTTATTCCTGTCGGTTGTCGATTCTTCATCGACTGGCACTCGGTTGATGTCGACTTCGTCTTTCGAGGGCCCACTGCAACTATTTGTCCGTAGTTCTGAATTTTGTGTGTCTTCCAAAGTTGTATTTGGTGGGGGGGGGGGGGGGGGGTGCTCCTTCATGTGTCGATAAGAGTAAGTGGATACTTCGGTTGGAGGGTACCACTTGAAAGGTAACCCAATTTCCTTCCTCTGGTCTACAGATAATGAGGTGTCATCCAGTGTATGTTTCATCGTCTAGTTGACTCCATATACCAAAGTCACCATCTCGTAGTCGGAGGTCCTCTTCGACAATAGTTTGTATCTGAGTACGCAAATTCAATGGAGAGAGGGTTGCTCCTTCATGGGGAGCTCTCAGTTGGAGAGCTTTCGGCTGCTCTATCCACAATTCTTCCTCTATAGGGGATGCCTCTTGTTCCATGCCTTCTTCATGTCGTTCATGACCCGAATCTAGCATATTCTCTTCCTCGTTGGTCTCCCTAGGACTCCTTCCTCTATGCATCTCTAAGGCTCTTTATCTTCTTGCTTCCCTCCTCTGTTGTCTCTCTTCCCTCTCTATTTTCTGAATGTCCGACATACCTTCATGTGATACTATTCTCTTGAGTTCCCTTTTGGTCGAATTTTCATTACTAGTGAATGGTATCTGTTTCTAGTCGACTAGAATCCACTCTACTCTATCTCGACATATGACCAGCTACCCCCCCATAGCCTACCCGACGCTTTTAGAAAGCCCATATAGTTCGTTCTATTTGCTTAGGAAGTATTCCCACTCCCTTTCTGCAATAAATTTTTCCCACTTCTTTTGCTTCTCCGCCCAGCTAGAGTTTGATGGCAGTTTGTGCAGTGATGGATGAGGTTCAACAATATGTCCTACGCCCTTCTCAATCAGGAATTTGAACAACAAGGTTGGTAAGGAGCACAGAAATTGTTCGTTGAGATCTGTGTAAAATTTCTCCTTGATGGTTTCCACCAAAGTTTTGTCTTCGACTGCTTGCTCCTCACAGAAGTTGTCGACGATTTTCTCGAACCACTCCGATAAGTTTGTTCTACCTCCTTGGATCGGTTTTTCCATCAACTATTGGTCTTTAGCCCCTTCCATCTTTCTCATCTAGGAGTTTTTTCAGAAGTTGGGGCACTAATTCTACAAACTTTTCATGTGTTTCGGTGAAGAATATTTCTTTTTCTTGTGTGATTGTTAATCTATTCCTTCGTGTGTAATTCTGTAAATAGTTTACAACTTTACGTTCCCACCAGTCCTTAATCTCCTGCTCTGGTATCATCTGTTTGCATATATTTTAGACATGTACTACCAGCAACGAAACCAATGTTGTAATCTCACAGATCAAATAAGGTTACCAATAATACATACTCAAACATACATATAAAACAAATACAAGAGATAAGAACAAATAGGTGAATTAACAGTTTATATTACATGAATGAGTCCATACAACACAAAGAACTGAGCTCAGTTCTCATCTGACTCAACAGCCTAATATATATGATTACAAAACAGTTACAAAATAACTACATGTCGGTTCAGTGAACTGACATGACCTTAAGTCGCCGACCGACTTAGTCGGCTGATCGACTAGGTCGGCTCATCGACTTAGTCGGCTCATCGACTAAGTCGGCTATTGTTTAAGTCGACTTACCGACTTTCTCCTTCTACAATTCCCAAGAGAACTCTTCTAGTTGAGATCAGCTAGAGTATTATTTTTTTGTAATTCGTCAATACGAACTGAAAAAGGGGTCAGATACCATCGAAAAGATGAATCTTCAAGTACTTTTATGAGCGTGAAGAAGACAAGTTCGCTCATTGATCTTTTCACATTTAATTAGTCATAAAAGAGATTAAAGAAGACTCCATTAGGGTTTATTTTCATTATGAAAGGGTTTAATGATTCTGAAAAGAAGTGAAAGTTGACTTAGAAATTTAGTACTAGGTTTAAAGACTAGGCCCAAAGTTTCGAAATTAGCTCTCAAGGACTTTCTCCATTTTATGAAATTATGAAAAGTAAAAAACAAACTCTACCATAACCAAACAATTTTAAATTTGTATTCCTTCAAAACCTTTGAAAAGATAATTAGACCTCCAAAATATTTTAAAAACATGTTTTTAAGGACTATGTAAAAGGGAATTTTTAAATAACATAATTTAAATTATTAAAATAATATAATAAACCCTAAAACATTTCATATAAGAAGAAATGAAATAGTGAAAAACTCACCTTTTCACTATTTACCAAGTTGGAGATCTATTTGGAGCCATTTGTGTGCAAACATCACGCAAGGATTCTAGATCCATTATCTATTTGTTTCAGGTAAGATCTAGGCTGATTCCTAGCATTTATATGGTTGAATTTTCCCTTTACATGCAAGTTTTTAGGGGTTTTGGGGTTTTTAACCTAGGGTAAAAAACACCCACATGGTAAACTCTTTCCCATTGCGGGAAAAAGAAACGCCT
This sequence comes from Pseudotsuga menziesii, assembly GCA_001517045.1. Taxonomy (NCBI): domain Eukaryota; kingdom Viridiplantae; phylum Streptophyta; class Pinopsida; order Pinales; family Pinaceae; genus Pseudotsuga; species Pseudotsuga menziesii. Next base: position 271,101 of record LPNX010393910.1, read on the forward strand.
GAGAAAAACCACGGATTTGATCTTCCCTTAATAGTTCTTCAAGAGAATAGGTCATATCTGAGTAATATCTTATGAGTTTTCTGTAATAGCCTGTGTGGCCAAGTAACACCCTGACTTGTTTTGGGTCTACTGGTGGTTTTAGGTCAAGGATAATTTTTATCTTTGCAAAGTCAACTTTAATACCTTCCTTATAGACAATGTGCCCTAATAATATCCCTATGGGGGTCACAAATATGCATTTTTTGATGTTCAGGGATAGTTGGATTTGTCGACATCTATCCAACATAAGTCTAAGCCATTTGCAATGATATTTTAACATGGAGTATATTGTCCAATCATCAAAGTATACTGCCATGATCTTGTAGATATATTCCTGAAATGTTTTGACAACAATTCTAGAAAATACTGCAGGTGCATTTTTTAATCCAAAAGGCATAACCTTGTAAGCAAATGAACCAAATTCACACATAAAGGTTGTCTTATTCTATTCTTCTTTAGCTATTGGCACTTGGTTATAACCTGAGAATCCATATGTAAATGAGTATCATTCATGTCCTGCAACTTCATTTAAAATTTCATCTACATAAGGAGTTGGAAATGGGTCTGTCAGTGTCACTTTGTTTAGTTCTCTGAAATTGACACAAATTCTTAGTTTGGTCGGATCATGTTTCTTAGGCTGTACAACCATTGGAATTTCCCATTCTGATTATTCAATAGGATAGATGATTCCTGCTGCAAACATGTTATCAATTTCCTTTTTTACTATCTCTTTGTATTTGTGAGCTAGTTTATACGGCTATTTTTCCACAGGTCGAACATCAGGTTTAGTATCAATCTTCATTTCTCCCATTTGATGGACTAAGCCTTTGAGGTATTTATAATCTCTAGAAAATACATCTTGGAACTCCTTTAATAAGTTCACTATCTCTGTGGTCTTCTCTTCACTCCAGTAGTCACCAATCGTTTCCATTTTTGGTCGATCATCATTTGAGATGTCGAATTACCTAGTTTTGACTTTAGAATCTAGCCATTTTGGTGCTTTGGCTTCATTGATCGATTGAATTCCTTATTTAAACTGTGAGAATGTGGCAAGGAAATCAGCTGTAGTCATTTTGTCGGTATCCTATTTGTTGGTTGTTTCCACTTTAAGGATTGTACAAATAGGTTTGGTTGTTTCGACACGGTTGGATTTCCATCTAAATCTTTTTCCTTCTGTGTTTTGGTTTTCTAACTGTAGTCTTATCGACTGTGGTTTTGTCCTTGTTTGTATATTTTTGCATTTCATTGTCTGTCGGTTATATTTTAAGGGTTTGTTGTTGGTTGGCTGTATAAATTTTTAATCTATTTTGTTGTTTTGACCAAGTTTTCATTTTGTGGTATAAAGTTGAAATATTTAATGAAATTTTCCCTGAGTTCATGCCATAAGAATGTTTCACCTCTAGCTTCTTCCATTTTATACCATTTGTTTGGTAAGTTGGAGAGGGTTGATGGGAATAGGTGTGGCCATGCTTGTTCATCCTTGTATCCAAATCTTCTCCACTCTTTTTCACAGGTTTTAATATGATCTTCTGGGTTCTGTCCTTGAGTGAATACAGGTACCTAAGCTTGTTGGGTTAACTTCTTTCCTACAAAACTTTCGACAAAGTAAGTCGAAGCTATTGTCCAGGTCTGTAGTCTTGTTTGATGGGTATCCCACCATCAAGCAGCTTGTCCTATAAAAGTTTCTACTAGGATTTGAAGTCTGCCATGTTCACCAATATTTTTGGAAACTTGTTCTACATGCATGACTGGTGATTCCCTTTCCTTGTATCTTGGTATTTGTGTAGTATTTACATTGGTAGTTTGTAAGGTAGGGTATTCCCTAATATTATTCTCAGATATTTTTGGGACAATGGACACTATGAAGCACTGTTGGGTGGGATTTTTTTGCGCTTTTTTAATAGTCCAACACCCTCTTGCTTGTGTTTCATAGTTCTCGATATGCCAATCATATAATTCGGCATTTGAATTATAACCAACTAAGCCTTGGTTGCCTAAATGAAGTTCTCCATGGATATTCGATTCGGTATAGTCTGTATTGTTTTGAATATGGTAGAGTTGTCGAACGTCAACTTCATCATCGATAGGTTCAGTCAAAGGTTCTTCTTGAGATGGATGAATGGGTACAATGACCTTTTGTCCATTTCCTTTTAATTTGATTCTCTCCTTGTCCAGATATATCGATGCTTTCATCTTTCTACCCCAAGGTCGACCTACTAACGCTGGGAAGGAACTAGATCCTTCCTTCAGGTCAATGATTTTGAAGTTGACCTTGGTCACGATTCCTTTTATAGTTGTGTCAACATTTTTCCAGACTCCAATAGGCTCAATTAGGCCCTGGTCAACTAGTTTCAGGTATATTCCTGACTCATGCAGTCGAGGTCTGCCCATTTGTTTCCAAGTGTCACGAGTCATGATGTTTACTTGTGATCCAAAGTCAAGCACTACTTGTTAGACGTGGTATCCTTCGATTTCCAGGTCGACAAGTGGGTCGGAATTACCTTTGTCTTTTTTATTTAAGTTGCAAATGTTGTTTGTTTGTTTTTCAGAGTTGATACATTTTATTTCATATAGCAAATCGATGAACTAAGATACTGAGTTGTCTTTTTGTACGAGCTGGATTAATTTGTTTATTGTGTTATATCGATTGTCGTGAGCCTTTTCTTGTCGTGCAATTTCTTTGAATACATTGGTTGCTTCTTTGTATGTTTGTTTTTTTTTCAGTGGATCAGGATAGACATTTTTCTCTTTTATTTTTCTAATTTTTGGGTTATAACTGCCTATTTTTGTTCATTTCGAGTTACAATATGCAATTTTTGTGTGTTTATTACATCATTTTTTTGCACACACGACAAGACATTAACATTTTTCTTTGTATTTATTTTTCCCAACATGGTAGGGAAATCCTCTAGTGGGTGATCCCCTACTCCACAATGAGTACAAAATTTGAGGTCAGTTCTGTCTTTATATGGACAGTCTGCATACCGATGTCCCTTCTTATAACATGTAAAGCACTGGATGGGTCAACGTGGTCGGTTGTCATGATTCCTAGGGAATCGACCTCTTCCTCCATAGCCTCCACATCGATTGCTGTATCCGTGCTCGTATCGTCAACCATCATATCTCTGACCATTCTGATCATTTGGTAAATTGTTTTGCTCATTATTTTGTGAATTGCATTAGTTTGGTAGACTGCCTGATAATTTTGTCGGTTCTTCAAGTTCAAATGATAGTCGGTCGTGTTATGATTTTTGGTTTCACAGATTGCACACCAGGATTCCTTTTCGTTCTTCATGTTGAACGGGTATTCTTTTGTCGAGTGGTCCCCATGTTCTTGGAAAATGTCACAAAAATATTTCGTCTGCACGAATCGAACGTCCTTTCGGCTGTATTCCTGTCGATAGTTGTATTTTGAGTGTCTGGCCATCGAGCACTTTGTGCACCGGATCTCTTGATTCTTGAGGTTTAACTCCTTTATGTTGAAATATTGTAACTTCGAAAAATATTCTATATGTATTTCTTTGTGGTCCCCAATGGTCCTACCGAGAGAACCACTTGTATTACTTTGTACCGCGATGCTCCTAATCGGAAGAACTAATAAGAGTCATGAGGCAGTCCCATCTAATTGTAAAGGTGGGCATTAGCACCCCAGTGTGGTTACTTGAGCCTACATGTGTAACTCGAGCCTACATGATTAAATTGAGCCTACATGACAGATGAGTTAACTTAAGTGAACGTATGAATATAAATAGAGGTGTAGTGATCCTCATTTATGACACACACTCTCACTTGTGTAGTGCATTAGTGGAGAAGAGAAGTAGCTGGAGAAGGAGGAGGATCAGGCTTTGATCTCCTTGCTGGTTTTATCTTTTATGTTTTTGGGGCATCTATATTGAGGAAGTTTTTTCTGGATTTTTCCCTTTAGGGTTTTCCCAGGATAAATATTTGTGTTCCTTTTGTATGGTTGTGCTTGTCTATCTTTCAGTGATCCTGTTTATATGCTTTTGTTATGAAAAATTAAATGAAATACTGATGTCTTAGCTAAGCATATGAAAATTTAACACTTTAAAGACTTTTGCACACTCTTGAACTATTCTTCCAATCTGTGGTCAGTGGAGTAAGTGGGTATGTCCTCATCCATATCCACTTGAAGAGCTTCTGTTAGTGCATCTTCATAAGATTTGAATGTTTCCAAACTGATGTGTCATCACACTTTCTGAGATAACCCTGCAAGAAACCACTGGATTAGTAATTGTTCATCTATAACATAGTCCAGCTGGCTCAGAAGGTCTTTCCAACGCTTATCATAGTCGCGGACAGTTTCCCTTGGCTTCTGTGATGTTGTTTTTAGTTTTTTCGCTGCCAGGTGTTTGGCATCTGGAGTTTTGAAAAATGATAGAAATTGCACCTTGATCTTGGCTTTGGTTTCTTTATGTTGTCTGTCTGAAAAGGTCATATACCAATTCAATGCCATTTTCCTCAAGGCACCGACGAATTGTTCCATTTGTCTATCTTTGTCTATAACTTGGTTGGCCTCCCAAGTCAAATCATAGACGAACCAGTGTCATCTAGGGTCCTCATCCCCCTCATATAGAGGAATGTGAGCTGATCCATGACCCATGTCGGAATCATTTTCACTACTCTCAGGAGGTGGTGGTGGTGGAGGTGGGGGTGGGGGTGAGGGTGGTGGGGTTATTGGTTTATTCATCTCTACGGGACTATGGCCGACAAAATTTTCGTTCCTGACGGTTGTTGATTCTTCGTCGAATGGCAGTCGGTTGATGTCAACTTCATCTGTTGAGGTCCCACTGCAACTATTTTTCTATAGTTTTGAATGTTCTATGTCTTTCAAAGCTGTATTTGGAAGGGAGGTGGTCCTTCATGTGTTGGTAAGAGTAAGTGGATACTTCAGTTGGAGGGTACCGCTTGAAAGGTAACCCAATTTCCTTCCTCCTATTGATGGATAATGAGGTGTCGTCCAGTGTATGTTTCGTTGTCTAGTCGAATTCATATACCAAATTCACCAGCTCATAGTTGGAGCTCCTCTTCAACAATAGTCTGTATCCGAGTATGTGGATTCAATAAAGAGAGGGTTTTTCCTTCATGGGGAGCTCTTAATTGGAGAGCTTCTGGCTGCTCTATCCACAATTCTTCCTCCATAGGGGAAGCCTCTTGTTCCATACCTTCTTCATGTTAGTCATGACCTGAATATAGCGGATTCTCTTCCTAGTCGGTCGCCCTAGAACTCCTTCCTCTATGTAGCTCTAAGGCTCTTTCTCTTCTTTCTTCCCTCCTATGTTGTCTCTCTTCCCTCTCTCTTTTCTGAATGTCCAACATACCTTCGTGTGATACTATTCTCTTGAGTTCCCTTTTGGTCGACTTCTCATTACTGGTGAATGCTATCTCTTTCTAGTTGACTAGAATCCACTCTACTCTATCTCAACATATGACAAGCTACCCCCCCATAACCTACCCGACGCTTTTAGAAAGCCCAGATAGTTCGGTCTATTTGCTTAGGAAGTATTCCCACTCCCTTTCTACAATAAATTTTTCCCACTTCTTTTGCTTCTCCACCCAGTTGGAGTTTCATGGCAGTTCATGTAGTGATGGATGAGGTTCAACAATATGTCCTACTCCCTTCTCGATCAGGAATTTGAACAGCAAGGTCGGTAAGGAGCACAAAAATTGCTCAATGATATCTGTGTAAAATTTATCCTTGATGGTTTCCATTGAAGTTCTATCTTCGACTGCTTGCTCCTCACAGAAGTCGTCGGCAATTTTCTCGAACCACTCCGACAAGTTTGTTCTACCTCCTCGGATTAGTTTTTCTAGCAACTGTTGGTCTTTAGTTCCTTTCAGCTTTCTCATCCAGGAGTTTCTTCAGAAGTGGGGACACTGATTCTACAAATTTTCATGTGTTTCGGTGAATAATCTTTCTTTTGCTTGTGTGATTGTTAATATGTTCCTTCATGCGTAATTCTGCAAATAGTTTGCAACTTTACGTTCCCACCAGTCCTTAATCTCCTGCTCTGGTATCATCTATTTGCATATATTTTAGACATGTACTATTGGCAACGTAACTAATGTTGTAATCTCAGAGATCACATAAGGTTACCAATAATACATACTAAAACATACATATAAAACAGAGACGAGAGATAAGAACAAATAAGTGAATTAACAGTTTGTATTACATGACTAAGTCCATACAACACAGAGAACTGAACTGAGTTCTCATCTGGCTCAACAGCCTAATATATATGATTACAAAACAGTTACAAATTAACTACCTGTCGGTTCAGTGAACCGACATGACCTTAGGTGGCCGACCTAATCTCTAGTTTAGTCGACCGACTGACTTAGTCGGCTGATCGACTAAGTCGACTTATCAACTTGCTCCTTCTACAATTCCCAAGAGAGCTCTTCTAGCTGAGATCAGCTAGAGTATTATTTTTTTTGTAATTAGTCAATACGAACCGAAAAAGGGGTAAAATACCATCGAAAAGATGAATCTTCAAGTACTTTTACGAGCGTGAGGAAGACAAGTTCACTCATTGATATTTTCACATTTAATTAGTCATAAAAGAGCTTAAAGAAGACTCCATTAGGGTTTATTTTCATCATGAAAGGGTTTAATGATTCTGAAAAGAAGCAAAAGTTGACTTAGAAATTTAGTACTAGGTTTAAAGAGTAGGACCAAAGTTTTGAAATTATCTCTCAAGGACTTCCTCCATTTTATGAAATTATGAAAAAGTAAAAAACAAACTCTACCATAACCAAACAATTTTAAATTTGTATTCCTGCAAAACCTTTGAAAAGATAATTAGACCTCCAAAATATTTTAAAAGCATGTTTTTAAGGACTATGTAAAAGGGAATTTTTAAATAACATAATTTAAATTATTAAAATAATATAATAAACCCTAAAACATTTCATATAAAAACAAATGAAATAGTAAAAAACTCACGATTTCACTATTTACCAAGTTGGAGAGCTATTTGGAGCCATTTGTGTGCAAACTTCAGGCAAGGATTCTAGAGCCATCATCCGTCTGTTTTAGGTAAGAACCAGGCTGATTCCTAGCATTTATATGGTTGAATTTTCCCTTTACATGCATATTTTTAGGGGTTTTGGGGTTTTTAACCTAGGTTAATAAACACCCACATGGTAAACTCTTTCCCATTGCAGGAAAAGCAACGCCCGAGAAAAACCACGGATTTCATGCCGAAAAAGGAGGTACCACCTATAACACCCCGGTTTTGACCCCATTTGCATTAAATATATATGATGTTTATATTGTAATTAATCATGTTGTGGAGCTAAAGGAAAAATCCCCACCATTTATTTAACATTTTATGTTTTGACGATTAAAATCGTTGACGATGGTATTTCATGCTATCCGACACATTATAATTTTGGCATCATGTAAATATGCATTTTAATTAAAAATACCCACAACCAACTATGTCTATGAAATAAATAATGAGATGGGGGCATGATTTCCTAAGGATAAGGGGGGGGGGAATATTTAACCTTTGAGGCCAATGGGGAAAATCCAAATGTCAATGGGAGAACCCATCAAACTGTCAACTACCTTTCTTATCTCATTCACCCAATCATTTAATTTTTCCAGAAATTGGTTGAAGTAGTTATTGCTTGGGGATGGGAAGAGTATGGGTAGTAAATTCGAATTTGGGGAAAACCCATTTTTGGGGAAAAACGTTTTTGACTTTTGGGGAAAGAAAACACCCAAAATGCATGCCCATTTGGCCATACATCCTCATTCTCCATTTTTCCTCATCCAGTGAAGCTTGGGATCTCTGATACCTTCACAATTTTTCCTACGGTGATTCTCATTCACAATTTTGGAGCTCCTAGACATTATCCTCATCATCAGTCATCCACGTTGGGGCTCTCTCAAATGGTTGGAAGTTCCCTGTGTGTGGAATTCACATTTTTGGGTTTGTTGTGTGTGTGTTTTACCTCATGTGGGCAGACGTTTCTTTGTTCTCCTCAGGCTAAGAATTTCATTTTTGTAATGTTCTGTGTTTGGGTTTCCTTACCCACGATTTTTGTTGCATTTCTCCTTCGTTTTCCAAGCTAAAAAATTATTTTGGCTCCCGGGGCTGTTTTATCCACTTACCATTTCTAATTTTATCTTCTAGGACGTTTTTGTCCATGCCCAACATTGTATTTATTGTGTATTGAATTTGTTTTTGGCCATGTTAGGCCAAAACATCCCAGGGATATGAATTGTTGTTAGGGGGTTGTTTTCACCCACCTTAGCCATTCATTTTTTTTCCAAACTATTTTCCTCAACCTATAAATTGTGTAATTGTTGTGTTTGCATTTGTGCTTTGGTCTGTGTTGAATTGGGAGTGGAAATGGGGCTTGACCAGCTTGATAAACGTAGTGTGTGAAGAAACCGCACAGACAAATCTAAGGGGTTGGTTTTCTTCTTTGCAAACCCTGAATAGCACTAGAAGGGAAGGCATAGCCCGAGAGACTGTGTAGCAGAGAAGGGGATGCTTCCTTGTGATGGGTGGGTATATGTTTAGAAGCTAGGCTAGATTTGGTGCAGGTGTCCATAGCTCTATTGAGGGACTTACTAACTTAGTAGTGAGCCTATCCACCTCATTTGCAACCTGATAAACCCAACTTTGTTGGCCTAACTGAATCTTATGGTATCCTTGGCTATGTGTGATCCTGCTAGTGTTCCTTATTCCTTGTGGAAATCATGCCCAACTCGAGGGTGGAAGTGTGCTAAGAGATTGAGGAGCACATTGGCCTATGGTTGGGTGGAACGTTGTAGAAACATATCTAGTTGCGGGACAATCTTCTTCATAAGATAAGTATTCTTGTATTTAAATCTCTCCATTTACATTTGATAATGAATTATAATGAACATGTGAATGAATGCAATGGATTTTCTTCCGCTATGTGTTAAACATGTATGCATATATGCATGTTATTAAATCAATGCATTTCATTTTATGTTCATGGGGCTAGTTTCTCGGGTTCGATAGCAATAATAGTCACGTATTATATTTGGTAGAGGGGCGAGGATGTGACACCACTGCTCTGTATCAAAGAGACAGGAGCAGTACCACAGGATGTCCCTAAATTCTCAACTCCCAAGCCAAAAGAAAGTTTTAAAAGTATTATTAATGGTTGGAAATATATTCTAATACTTCAAATTTGATTTTTGGTGGGTCATTTTGGAAAAAATGGTTGTGGAAGGAGAGGCAACATGAGGATGATGATGCTATGGATGGAGAATATGTTGGATCTATAGCCTCTTTACGGGGTTATGGCCTCCTAAAAAATTTCCATGCTCCAAGAATGAGGTCTCATGTGATATTACTATAGTATATACTGAGGATGTGGAACCAATAGCAACAACACTTTGAAGTGGGGGCTCAAATTCTTACAGTGGAATTAGAAGACATCTACTTCCTTATAGGATTATCTAGGTGCAGAGAGCATATCTTACTGATAGGTCCTCAAGGAGGAGATTTCACCACACATGAGATTATAGATCGTCATTGTTTTCTAAGAACTCAGATGTATGGGAAAAATATCCCAATCAAAGAGGTGATGGATTTTCCTCTCCGCATAGTTCTCTTTACCATGCAGTGGGTTGTAGGGAGCCAAGGGGCTCATCAGGATTCCTGAGCACACATGATTTATGCCTTGGAGGAAATGGTATTAGAATTTGAATGCCATTTATATCTTCAAGTAGATGGTTCTAATAATGTTTGCAGCAAATAGATGGAGAATGAAGATACAAACTAAACAAGACAAACCACATAGGAATCAGACAAGTATTGCTCAGGAGTTTACAGTATCATTCACAATAATAATATCCGGTATTACAATAGTTTACATAGGAAATAATTCAAATTCATTGGGTATGAATTCAAATTTCCCAAGTGGATATCACTGTATCTAACTGAATCTCTAACTCATGGTCTCCTAATCAATATCGAAGTCCAAAATAAACTAAAATATGTCCAACCAACTCAAACAAACAGTGAAAGCTAGTTAACTCAATGCAACTAAGTGTGTTAGGTGGTAAAAGGCGCATACGCCACATGCATCCATGCATTATCCATTCAATAAATGTGCTAGATAACTTTTTGAGAACTAACTGAAAGTAACTCAAGGCTAATGGAGACTAACTAGTACTAACTCCAACTAACTGAAGTAGGTTGGTATGGGGACTCCCAGTGGATCCTAAAATGTAGGGATTGGTCTAGGAGGCACCCAAACTGATGCATGCACATGTAGTAAGCGACACTTAACCTATAGCAGTGTTCCCCAAACTCCAGTGAGTAACACATGTGGCCCCATTGGGCCAAGTGGAGCCAATTGTACTAGTGGACCGAAATATTTAATTAAGGTTCCTAAGTTAGGAAATAATTAATCTAATAGATATTTGACCAAGGGAGGATTAATAATCCTAATCCCCCCCCCCCTGAATCCTAACTTGAACAATTGTGGTCCCTAGTTACAAGACCATAGTTCACCCAAATACAATCTAGAAGATAATAAAAAAATATGCTTAATACAACTAAGGAAACAGGGGAAAACCTCATGGGACCCCCCCCCCCTTAAAAAATAAGCAGGAAAATAACAATATGAAAGCTATATTTAGAAGAAAGAAGCTTCCTCCTTAGAAAAATAACTTGAGCAAAAAAACTACTGCAAAATTGCAGCTCTATGTAGCATCATGGTCCATAAGTGGACCTCTTAATGTACTTCTAAACTGATGACTCTATTTGTCACTTATGGATGGTGAAGGTAGGAAATGATCAAGTCTATGCTTATGTGGACCATGTAGTTTATCATTCACCATCATCAAGTAGCACCGACCTGGAACTTTGCTGCACCATACTGTAGAGAGTGAATCTATGAGAGATAATGCAGCATGCTCATTCTGATACTAGGACCTTGTTATTCTTATGTCTTCTGGATCTACAACACCTCTTCCAGTTGCATCAATAATATTTTGATCCCATATGGGTTTAGGATTCTGATTAGAATAGGTACTTGATTTAGAGATAGAATCTCTTAAGATTCAGTCTCAATAATAGGATCATGTTGAATGTGATCTTCTTCATATGAATCTAAAACTTGTAGCACATCATCATCATTATAAAAAATAGGTGGAGAAATATTTATACCTTCCTATGCTGCTGGAGGAGTATCATGCAGCTAATCTTCTTCAAACTAGACACTTGTTTCAATGAAGCATCTTCTAGTAGAAACCTACATCAGTTTGTAATATTTTGCATTTTTTGCATATCCCAGCATAATGCATTCGCTACTTTGGGCTTGGAAGGCCTTCCTCTTGTCAAGTGGTATTTTGGTCCAAGCTTTGGAACCAAAAACTCTCAGAAGAGAGATATTGGGATTATACCCATGGATTGATTTGAATGGAGTCACCCCAACCATTGACTTGTGGGGAACCCTATTCTACAAATACAAAGCACAGTTTACTGCTTCAGCCCAAAGAGAAGGAGGTAGATGCTTTGCATGGAGAAGGCATGTTTTCATCTCTTTCAGTGATCTATTCTTCCTCTCAGCCACACCATTTTGTTGTGGTGTGTATGGAACTGAGTGTTCCATTAGAATCCCCTCTGATTCACAAAAACTATGAAAATATCCTTGGATGTATTCTCCTCCCTTATCAGATATTATTAACTTGATCTTATTATTGAAAATGTTCTCAACCATAGCTTTAAAAACTTTAAAAGTATCAAAAACTTCTGATTTTTGTTTCATGAAGTAGATCCAACATTACCGTGAACAATCATCAATAAAAGTGAGGAAGTACTTGCAACCATTAATGGAGTTTGTCATCATAGGTCCTGCCACATCACTATGTATTAAATCAAGTGTAGAGGCAGCTCTATGTGCCTTCCCAACATCATAATTATTTTATGGATGCTTACCTACCAAGCAACCAACACATACTACATCAGAAGTTTGGATGGAGGGAAAACCTTCAACCATTTTATCATTGTGGAGCTGCTTCAGATATTTTAAATTGAGATGGCCAAATCTCTCATGCCAAATCTTGCTGGTGTTGTTAGCATGAGACAATAAAACTATAGGAGGATAAACAGGTATGAAATGTGAGAACTCATAAGCTTTGGTAAAGTGATTTGCAATACCTTTCACTACAAGCTTTCCAGTGGATTTTTCCGTAAACTCAACTGATTCTGAATCGAATGTAACTCTCTTGGAAGATCCTGTATGTGTCATCTGGTAAACAAAAAACAAGTTAGCAGTAAGGGAGGGAATATATAAGACATTCTTGGACTCACTATTCTTTGCTCTGACTGAGACCCATCCTTCTGCTGGAATTTGGAATCATCTCCCATGTGAATGTTAGGCCCCTTTGTTAGTGAAAGAGTACACAAGGATTCTTTGGAAGAAACCATGTGGTTGGAAGCTCCAGAATCTATTATGTATGTTGAAGATGGAGAGATTGTTTCTTCATCAGGATTCTTTGCTCTTGGGGAAGCAATGTTATGCTTCTTGAGAAGAGCTAACATTTCATCAATTTCTTTCCCCATACAATGATCTTCAAGATGGTACCCCTTTTCACAATAAGGACATAAATTATTTTCAAACTTCTTCTTCTTAGATCCGAAGGCCCCTTCAGAAGCTTTCTGATTTCATTTAGGCTTTGAATCACCTGCCTTTGGCTCCTTCTTCTTTGATTTCCCCTTTGCTTGCACTTTGGAAGAGTCAGAAACTACAAAAGCTTGATCTTTGGAAGTCTTCAGGACTCCCATTCTCTTCAATTTGTCTTTCTCTTTGATTAAGGACTCGAAAAATGAATCTAATGAAGGAACCTTCCAATCAAGAAATCTTTTCCACTTGGAATGAAATATGGAAACAAACATAGAATACTCAGGGCCTAGTTTGCTGAGTATGGAAAGGACATTCTGCTCATCCTTCCACTCTATTCCAAACTGTCTGCAGTGGAGTAATAGAGACTTGAATTTAGTGAATAATTACTCAATAGTCTCGAAACTGCTGGGATGTAAAGATACCAACTCATTCTTCAGAATGTGTCCCCAAAGCTCATCTTGTTTGTTAAACAAGCAATCAAGATTCTCTCAGGATTCTTTGGGATTCCTCAATCCTTCTAGATGGAAGAGGATATCTCTAGAAATATAAGTACATAAGTACCCTAATGCTTCATCACAACGATTTAGGAACTTGTTCCTCTCTATTGGCTGATGAGGCTTAGACTCCCATCCATGTATGATCCTGTGGTACCCATGCTTGCGCAAGGCCAGTTGCAGATCAATCCTCCAATCAATATAATTGGAAGTTGTGAGGATCTGTGGTTCAAGAGTTTGATAACTCATAATTGCTCCGGTTGGAATACTGCAAATACTTCTCCTAAGCAACGTAGAACCTGCCAATTTCACTACAATAACACACTAAAACATATGAACTATTAGAATCATGCTTTTCCTCTCGACATGAACATTTTTCAGGGTCTGTCATGCCCCTCTCTACTTCTCTGAATGAATACAGAGCTAGAAAATTTTCATAGAGGACTTCTATGGAAACCCGACTACTTCTGATGTTCTATGGGGAGAAACAAGCATGAAACCTACCTGAGAAGGATATGATACCATATTAGAGTTTGAATTCCATTTAGATCTTCAAGCATATAGTTCTAATAATGTTTGCAGAAAATAGATGGATAATGAAGATATAAACTGAACAAGACAAACCATACAGGAATTGAAGAAGTATTTCTCAAGAATTACAGTATCATTCACAATAATAATATCTGATGTCATAAGAGTTTACATAGGAAAGAATTCAAATGCATGAGGTATGAATTCGAATCTCCTAAGTCGATATGATTGTATCTAACTGAATCTATAACTCATAGTCTTGCAATCAATCTCGGAGTCCAAATCAACTCCCAAATGTCCAACCAACTCAAACAAATAGTGACAGCTAGTTAACTCAGTGCAACTGAGTGTCTTATGTGGGAAAAGGTTCCTACTCCACATGCATTATCCATGTAAGACATGTGCTAGATAATTGTTTGAGAACTAACTGAAAGTAATTGAGGGCTAAATTAGACTAACTAGTACTAACTCCAACTAACTGAAGTAGGTTCGTGTCGAGACTCCCAGTGGCTCCTAAAATGTAGGGATTGGTCTAGGAGGTGACCAAACTAATGCATTCACATGTAGTAAGTGGCAGTTAACCTCTAGCAATGTTCCCCACACTCCAATGACTGGTACATGTGGCCCCATTAGGCCAAGTGGACCCAATTGTACAAGTGCACCCAAATATTTAATTAAGGTTCCTAAGTTAGGGAATAATTAATCTAATAAACATTTGACCAAGGGAGGATTAATAATCCTAACAAATGTATCCTACAGTATTTAACTGGGATGAGGCTCTACTGAGTGTTTTCAAGGAGCAATTGACCAAGTGTAGGTAAGGAGAGCTAAAACAATTTGGTGACGGAACAATCTTGGCATCCTTCTTTTTTGAGCGAGTTCCTCATCTTAGGCTTCATGTAGCTTTCACTAAGCTGAGAGCTCACAATCCTCGCATGTTATGGTGGGTAGAGATCATGGCCCGCACTGGTGGTGACAGGTCCAAGTTCAATTATGGGAGCACATTTTTTTGTTGGTTGGAGGACCAACTCTTCATGTTTGAGGATTTTTCTTATGCCGATACTGAATTCAGAGGGAACCCAGATCTACCCTTACCAGTAGTTTCCTAATGGGGCGATATTGGTAATAAGAGTACCCAAGATATTGATTTTTTTTCATTTTATGTTTTATAATTTTATGGATGATAACGAGACCTAATTTTATGCAGATGTAGTAGATGCACGACTAGGGGGATCTTCCCTAATTCACAGGAGAGTGGGAGCCTGCTTCATCCACAGAGGATACAATGAGTTGACTGAGTTGGAGGATAATATAAACCGATTAACTTTAGACATTCCATACATTTTCATAGATGACCTCTTTAGGAGGTACTAGAGGCATACTGTTGGAGTCTCGATCCATTTTTCACACCTTCTATGGAGGGTAGCAAGAGATATCAGATGTTATCATGAGCATCATTAGTAATCCTACATGTTGTAGACACTGAAAGCTATCTAGCTTTAGTATTTTGGTCATTTTGTATATATGAAAGCCAATGTGCTTCAATCGGAGTCTCGAGACCATATTTTTTGTAAAATAATTTGTATATATATATATATATATATATATACTTATTTATGATGGTTTATCTATGTTCATATGTGATATGATGTTTATATGAGTTTTTATGTCTTTTTACTGTTTATTTTATTTACAATGAACCAGGTTTCACTTATCTAATGTCATGTGTGAGTAATATACCAGTCCAAAATGTAATTGCCTAATGAGTCTCAAACAATGTTACAAGACCTAGGAGTATGCCGATAAGAAATAGTTTCAAATGATCTTTCCAAAAAATTCACTCTTCCAAAGAGTGAAAGAAGTGTAGGGTTTCTGATAGTATATATGAGATTTAAGTGAAAAACCACTAGCTGTGAGTCCATGAAAACTATCAAGTGATTAATGTCCCAAGATGCAACCTCAGTTAAAAAACCGATTACCACATGATACTTAGTGATATTATTGGTGGTCACGCCTATTCCAACCACTCCTGGACTAATTAGGTCATGATCTAGGGAATACAAAACCCAAGCAGTTGAAGCAAGGTGTAGGGTATGATGGAAAGAACCATCAGCAAAGCCATAAAAATCCATTTGATTTGCATAATCAAAACATGGTACCAATAGTACAGACAAAAAATCAAAACCATATGAAATACTAAAACCACACCAAAAAGTCAATCAATGTACATATATACAAGGTAATACAACAAAAATGTTTTCAAACAAAGTACCTTTTTAGGTACAACCCATTGTGAGGTCGCCTGAAAGGAATTAGAGGAAATTTAAACTCAAAATGGGCCTCCTAAGTAAAATTAATAAATTAATATTTAAAATAATAAAATAATATTTATTAATTTTGGAGGAAGAAAAGAAAAAACTACTTTTTTGTTCGTATTTTCGACATATCTCCCTGTGTTTTTACTCAAATTTCAATTGGGAGAGCTCATTGGACGTGGAATTAAATTCCACATCCAACGAGTCCCCACTTGGCATACTTTTGATGGGCCTCGCTACCCCAAAAACATGAAATACCTGAAAAAACATGATGATGACATCATCATCACGTTTTTTCAGGTATTTCTATTTTTGGGGGTAGTAGGGCCCATCAAAAGTATGCCAAGTGGGTACTCGTTGGATGCAGAATTTAATTCCACATCCAACAAGATCTTCTGATCAAAATTTGAGTAAAAACATAGGGAGATATGTCGAAAATACGAACAAAAAAATTAGTTTTTTTATGATACCTATCCCCAAATTTATATTAAAAAAAACGTTTAAGAGGTGCTCCCTTTTTTAATTTTAAAGCATTTTGATTGGCTAATACATGATGACATGGAATTTGTATTATTTTTGGAAAGCCCACTTTAAATTGAAATTTCCTCTAATGTATCCCATCATAATCTACAAGCTTGTAGGCCCCTTTCTCTAAGACTTTACTCACAATGTAGGGACTGTACCACATAGATTCCATATTACCTTTTCCAATTTTTTCATGCTTTTGATCATAATTAAGAAACATGTCACCTTCATTAAATACACGATGTTGAATGGATTTATCATACTGCTCCTTAACGCATTTTTTATGTGCCTCATTAGCCAAGGCAACATCTCTTTGATTCTCATCAAGGTTTGTCAAATACAAAAAAACGTTCTTCTTCGATAGAGGTGTTTGGGAGAAGCTCAACTGCAAGCTTGAGTGAATGGATCTCTCATTCAATAGGTAGGAAAAATTTCATTCCATAAACCAATTGAAACAGTGTGAAAAAGGTTGTTGTTTTAATAAAAGTTATGTAAGCCGATAATGCAAAAAATACAGTGAAGTGCCAGTTGGATTTATGATCTCCAACCAATCTTCACAGCATATTTTTCAAAACTTTGGCAATGGATTCTACTTGACCATTAGCCTACGGATAATAAGGAGTTGAGTTTTCATGACGAAAACCCAGCTTCGTACAAAACTCGACCATCATCTGATTACGGACATGGGATCTGTGATTAGTGACTATGGCTTGTGGAACTCCAAACCTAGCTATTACATGATTGAAAAGGAAGAGAGTGGTAGTATTACCATCCTTGGCATATGTAGGAATTTCCTCAGCCAATTTTTTGAAATACTCCATGACAATGATCATGTAACCATGCCCCCCTAACTGAGGTAGGATCACAATGCATAAAATATATCCCCCATTTGGAAAAAGGGCCAACGATAATGACTGGGTGTAAAGGAGCATGGTGGGTGCACTTTTTTGGATAAAAATATTGACAGGGTGGGCATTTTTTAACTGCCACATGACAATCCTTGAATATTGAGGGCAAAAAATACCTAGCGTGAAGGATTGTCTGGGCTTTAGCCATCCCAGAAAGATGACCGACACATGCTCCACAGTGGTAGTTCATTCATGACTTTTTTAGCTTTGTCATGAGTAAGATATCGTTGGAGGATAGATTCTATACCACACCAGTACAACAAGTCTTTTAAACTAAGGTAATATTTGGTGTGGTGATAGATGCGTTGACAATCGTCACAGGACATATTAGGCTGAAATATTTGGGTTTGGAGATAGATAATCAGATATCCATACCATGGGTCGGTTGTATTAATCAGGAACAAAAATTTATCTAGGAATGAATCGTTGGGCTCAACTTCCATGAGATCACAGGCAAGGTCACACATAAATCTGTAAATACTAAGGAATTGTTGGAAGTAGCCTTAGTGAACTCAAGATCGATTTCGTATAGGATAACAATCCAATGGGAATAATTTCCCCATCGCACTTGACGAGTCAAATGTAATACATAGGTTTTTTATCCGCAAGGACAATTGTAGTGTGTAGTAAAATGTGGTGATGAAAATGTTGCACAGCTATGACCCTAGCCAAAGATAGCTTCCCCACATGTGAATAACGAGTTTCAGAGTCAAGAAGACTCGTAATTAAATAGTAGATAAAATTTCTGTGGACATTCAGATATTCCTACATGAGAACCATACTGACTAGGCCGGTCGTGGATATAATGTTCACATTTTCCACTTTCGTACTAGGAGGGGTCGAGGGAAACACACCTATAAGAGTTGAATCCTTCAACATTCCCAAACCAACTGATCGATTAGGCAGAGGGGATTGCCATAGTATAGGAATATTGTTCGTGGTAGGGGCAGTAACATCAGGTGAACAAAAATGAAGATAATCTATGGTCACAATCTTCTCTAAGTGAGGGAGCTGGAGATTACAAAAGACTGTAGAGGAAAATTCCATCATAGCATAAAACTAGTTCCTCCCCAATATCATATTGTAATATAATAGAGCATCAACCACTTCGACTTGAATGGAAATAGTATTGCCCCCTACCTCGACTGATAGTGCTAGTAAAATACCATGAGGTTGGAATCCTCGTCCGTCAAAATATTTCAAAGTTCTAGTTGACTTAGTATGTTTAGGAGAACCTACGGATCTCCAGCAGGACAAATAAAAAACTGAAGTGGAATATCCTTTGTCCAATACAGTATGATGGACCTTCCTGCCAACTACTCTAGTCGCGATTTGAAATGCGAGCTAGTGGGATAACCTTGACTTTTAATTCTCCACATTAAAATGAATCATATTATTATTCTCTAGATCTAAGGCCCCTAAAGCCATCAACAAGTTTTTATGTTGTGTACGGAAACTTTGGAGTACCTACAGTGTAGAAAAGGCAAGCGGTGCTTGAGCCAAATCCTTGACAACATTGTATAATTGGGCGGCTCGAGCATTTGTATTGAATACATATTCCCAGATAGTACTCTTGGGTGGGAGCAAAATAAAATCGAGGTTATGTTTCTCAATCGTAAGAGGGCCATTAGACGAAGGTAGAGGAGAAGAATTTGTGAAAGGAAATTTATCAGACGAAGTATTTTCATCCTTCTTCTCTACTGGTTTGTCATGTGTCTAGGTACATGTAGTCAATTTAATAGTTTAAGCAGAAATCATTCATACTTCTTCATTATAATTAGAGTTTCCTTGTGAAGACATGTGGTTAATTAACTGTTGTTGAGATGGAAAAGGATCGGTAAGTACTGTCGGTGTGGGGTTACTTTTCAAAAATGTATTAATTTATTCATGATGAGGGCACTCTTTTGTGAAGTGGTCACCTCCACACAATAGGAAAGGATACTTATCCTTCCTCTTACCTTTGTTTTCATTCTCCAAGGTCACAGTCTTCAAGTTCTCCTGTTGGTTTCATGACTTTTTACCTTTTCCTTTTCCTTTCTTTTTATTACCGGGTGTTTGCATAGTTTGAATGGCATTCAACTCAGCAAAAACCACAGGATTAGAAGGAGTAGTGGCAGAAGTACTTGGTTTATTAGCATGATTTCCTACGGATAGGGGTTGGATCGAACCTACAACACAATAAACATGAGTCTCTATAGGTGACTTGGCAGGCTCTATGCTAGGTTTAGGATCCAAAGGGATCAGATCATACAAAGTTTTAGACTGAGAATAAACTAAATACAAATACTAATCTATGTTGATACCACTCTCTTTAGTCACAACACCACCCATAGCCACATCATGGGAAATCGAAAGCAACAAACATTTTGTTAACCAATCAGCCAACAATTGGTCTAGGATAGGATCTTTAATGAGTCTCTATCATCTCCTCCACTCATGAATATGATCTGATATATGTGTGGAAGTATTATGACAAAGGTATTTTAAAATATCCATACTAGTTTCATAACGGATAGGTAGTTGGAAATGGGTAAGAAAAATTGTTTCCAACGAGTTGAAATCCACAAACGAATGTTGTGGAAGTTCGATGTACCACTCGGAAACCATACTGGTCAAATTTCAATGGAAGAGTCTTAAACAAACTAAGTCATACATCAAGGAGTTAGAATAACACCATAGATGGAATGTTATAACGTGATTTTTTGCATTCTCTCCCTGCTTCCCATCAAACTTGGGAATGTCTGATGGTAACTTAAATGGAATTGCAGGCCACAAAGGGTTATGGTGGATGGGATCGTTGATCAAATTGGACAAACCAGGAAAGTCCAAAGTTACCAAAAATGGAAGTTTCTGATTAGGTTCTACATACTAGTAATATTGATATGGCATTTCTATAGCAGCAGGACCATAAGTCGATTGATACACTAGTTGTTTGGGTGGTGGATTCACAGATGATCCCCCTGAAGATCCTCTTGATGGCAGTGGGCCTCCCCTAGGTGGAGGGGGTCCCCCAAGTGGTGGTCCTTCATGTGGGGGTCCTCCAGAAGGTGGACCTCTATATGGTGGTCCTCTAGGTGGTGGTCCTCCAAGTGGTGGGCCTCCTAAAGGTGGTCCTCCGGGAGGTGGTCCTCCAGGTGGTGGGCCTCCTAGTGGTGGTCCTTCGTAAGGTGGTCCCACAGGTAGTGGTTGTTACACTGAAATATTGTCACTCTCATGTTATGAGATAGGTATTCCCTTTTCTTCTCTAATCCCTCAAAGTTTTCCATAGAGAAATGACAGGAAAAAATATCCCCTTACAAAATTTCCTTGTTTTAAGCCGGTAACGCTCCTCTTCCATTGACAAAAAGTGTTAACCAAGTGGTGCTAGGGAAGCACCACTCCTAATACATGAGAAAATAGAGGTTCCACTGCTTCTAGACCTACTACAAGAAGAGTTACCCTCTTAACACCACCTGTTTTCTTCATTGGAGGAGCGCTGCTCGAGTTTTCAAGGCAAAAAAAGAAAAGCTTTGAGAGGATTCTCGAAGCTGACCTGCATGGAGCCTCATTGCCTATGCTTTAGGACCAGCTAGAGCTTGAGATCCTCCCTTTTAGGATCTTATCTCCACCTCACCCATGAAATCCTCAACCATACCTATCCTCCCATGCCTTTAAATACTAGCCCACCCCCATGGGAAATAGAGGAAGAATTGTGTTGCATACCTAAACTCTATCAAAATCATTCTTGATTCTTTGGAGACAAGGTGAAGTTAGACGTAAGGATCCATTGGAAGGAACTCTCAACACTTAGGCATGAAGGTTGTAGTATCTCCAATCATTTTTAATAAAAAAATGTCTTTTCTTTCCCATATTTACTGTTTCATTTTTTATATTGTTTGATTCCTTTGGTCACAAGCATAGATCTAGTTGATTATATTGCATGCTATCATGTTTCTCTTGTTTTTTCCATCTTTTACAGGTTCTTATATGGGGATAGTGAGGAAAAAATTTGAGAGAAGTATCATGGCATTTCATTCAACTGATTAACCAGATCTAAGGGAAGTTTAACATTTGGTGTTTTTGTTTTGTTCTAGACCTGAACCATTCAGATATAGGGAACCAGCTCTTGTCCACAGGAGGTGTGTATTTCTGCCTAACAATGGTCCTCCATAAGGGGGAACTCCACTTGGTGGGCCTCAACCAGGTGGTCCTCTAAAAGGTGAACCACCAAAAAGTGGCCCTCCATAACATGCAACAATATTCATAGATGTTCCTCTAGGAATAGGAATATATGACCATTTAGGTTTCTCCCATGGTGTAAACATGTTTTCGGGGTAAGGCATCCCAGGATAAAAAAATCCCTGAATATGTAGGTCAATAAGTCACATTGCTTACAGGTGGTTGGTTTCCTCGGTAGGAATAACCCCAAGAAGGTTGATTAACTTTAGGTTGTACCCTTGAGGGTTGACCTGCACTAGAAGGAGGGGTAACCACATTGGTGTTTATGGAAGGAACAATAACTATTGGTTTTTCTATAATGAAGTTTTTATTTATACTGTAAGTAATTCCACTAATCATTAAAACAGGTTGGGCAGGGGATTTCCCCCTAGTGGTAGAATATATGGGAGAACCAAAGGAAGAGCCAAGATTTGGAACTGAAGGAGCAGGAATCGAGGGTTGGCCTAGAACATGGGCTTTTGTACCACAAGATGATGATCCTAAATTATGAGTTATTTGAGATGAATAAATTGTAGGGTATCCTCGAGGGGTCATTTCTAAAAGATGGGGAAAAGGAGCTGACATTACTTTATGATGAGGAAGAGGTGTAGCACTGATGTTCGCAAGGTTTTCTTGAAAGTTGCACAAACAATTAATAGATGGTTGGAGCCTCTTAAACATTCCATCATTTGATGAATGTTCTCTAATGGGAGTAACATAGGAAGGTCTAGTAGTCACATCTTCCGAAATGGCTTGACCTAAAGAAGTTCTCCCAAAAAGAGCATTAGGGCCAAATTTTTCCCCTCCGATGTCATCAGCCGGGTGATTGAACACCCAAATTGATGAACCAGCATTACCTTCCATTGGAAAATGAAAGGTAGTATCAGCCGTAGGAGGATGTTTGAGGAAGGGATTATCATAAGTAGTAAATTATTCCCTAAATTCCACAATTGGATATCCTTTCACATGGGAATTAGTCGTGATACTAAGCTTTGAAATCACAGGGGTATAAAATACTACCTGGAACCCTCTTGCAGAAGGTTGGTGATAGAGCATTACCGCTTGGGCACGACCTCTTGTCCATTGAAATAGAGCGACGACACCTCCTATTTTCAACTGAGCATATGCAGTGACACCATTTATTGTCCTTACTAAAACGTGGTGTTTCCTGTAGGTTTCAAAACAAAAAAGGAGCGAAAAAAGAGAAAGTTAAGTGTTAGACAACTAGCATCAAATCTCAAAAATTATAGGAAAATTAAGCATATGAAGCAGATATGTTTTAGATCTAAGCAGATCTAGTCAAAATGAAACCAAATCTGACTACAAAACAAGCAGATATGATCACTAAAAAGTTGAAGTTTGTAATAAAGATAAGAACTGAAAACCAAGAAAGATCAGAAGTCCTAGATGTCTTCCCCTATAGGGTCATCAGATTTGTTGCTGGAAATTTTCTCCTCTTGCGGACAGGAGTTGTTTCCCTAGCTTGAATCCTTCATAGCTAGAACAAATGAGTGATAACAACAATAAGCACTTTCCCTAGAATTGATAGATTCCTAGAATTATTCTTTTACCTATCCCGTAGTATGATGTATCAGCCTTCTATGGTGCTATATCTCCATATATATACCTTCAATAAACACATCAAAACAACATACAATATCAAAAGTACCAGAAAACTATCCACAACTCTATATCAGTGACTAAGGAATATGATAAAAAAATGAGTGATCATAACAGAATAAATTTTATGGGAAAGGAACCATCATTGCACTAATCATAAAAGAAGAGAGATTAAAACCATTGTGCCTTAGTGTTGTTATGCCTCTTCACATGCCAAGTCTTGTCCTCAAAGCTCCAACATGCCTTCTCTATGCTCACCCTAGATTTCGCCAGAACTTAGGTGTCGCAACATAACTTTACTCATCTTTCCCATGGGGGGATGAGCCAGGTTTTATAGCTTGGGAGGATAAGAATGGTTGAGAAAATGGTGGATGAGGTGGAAGGGAGATCCTACTAGGGGGGATCTTGAGTCTAGGTGGTCCACAAAGGTAGGGATGAGGATTCCATGGAGATAATATCAGAGAAGCTTCATGAATCTTCTATTTTTCCTTTTAAAACTAGAGAATCTCCTTTTCTTCATGGAGACAGAGCATTACTAGGGATGCATTGCTCATTGATAAAAGGGAATAGGTGGTGGCACCACCCATTGTCATTTAACAAGTGGTGTTACTGAAGAGAGTAATACTCATTGCATAAAGGGAAGAAGTGGTGGTGGACACAAGTATGAAAATATGAGTCTTGGACTGTGTATAACTTCATCAGTTGAGGAATTTGATGCATTTTCTAGTTTCTTGGTTCTCAGTACATGATGGTGATGGCAATTATGTGTAATATCGTGGTACCACCACTCATGAGCCTCTATGTCCAGATGTAAGGTAGCCAATTTAATGTCATCTATTTTTTTCATAGGGTTGAGTTGGAAGTAAGTATCCAACTTATGGACCCATATTCTTGTTGAAACTCTGCGAGCTTCGTCAAATTTATGGATGGTCAATCTGCCCAAGGTTTTTTGCAACTCATAATTTTGGGTAAATCCTCTGTTAAAATTTCTTAGTGGGTTCCTACTTTTCATATTGTAGAAGTATGGGAATGAAATTGCTTCATGGAAATCATATTCCAAATCCATGTACTCCTGTAAGTAAGCTCCAAATGGTTCACTGGGTTCTACTAGCATGACTGATCCTGCTACTGCATCTTCCAGGAATGAGGCATAGTAGGTCTGCTGGAAGTTTTGTTATATATGGGGTGTGTTTTGAATATTAGTGTAGGAATTATTCCCACTAATACTGGTATACCCTCGATCTATAGGTGAAAGAGGTATACTTCTATGACCTGGTTCTGGCTTCAGATCCAATCTGTTTATTTCATGCAATACTTCCTTCTTCCCTTTATCTAGGTCATTCAATGCATTCACCAAGCTACAAAATTTCAACCTATCTTCCTCTTCTCCTGTTCCCTTCCCTCTATCATATTATATACCTTTTGGGTCCATGTATGAGTTGGTATTTTCTAGTTGGATATCCTCAAATTCTTGATCCTTAGTGTACCTACTCTTCCTTCTTCTATAGGTTACAATAGTACCTTCTTATATATTCATTTACTTATCATGTTCAAGATGACAACTAGCAAGGAAGATGATTTGATACCACTGTAATATCCCAAACTGATATTCTATGGTTCTTTACATCTAATTTGTTTTTCATGTGGAAATTGAACCCAAGAGATAGATCAATTACACTCACAAAATTGTTAATCAAAGATGCAAAATTCATACAAAATGAGACTAAAATCTGAGCATGAATTAATCATGTATTGAATAAGTGTACATAATCCAACCATATTAATTCATAGTCTGCTCAAATATATAATTACATAAGAGATTCGAAAGCACTAGGTTGATATTCGAATTGGTCAAAAAGAAGGCTTACTAAATCAAGTCAAATCCCCCATAGGTGCAAAAAGGATTTTCAAATCTATGAATATGCTCATGAATTGGATTAAAAAGTGGTATATCTAATAGGTGATGTAAATAAAACTCATTCATGCTTTTATTTGGAGAAAAGGAAGGAGGATGATGTGGAAAAAAAACCAGGCAAGTTCCCCTAGACTAGCTTTTCCTTCATGCCTTAAAACTGTTGTAAAGCAAGGCAGCTTTCAGAAAAAGCAGATATGTGCTTTAAGGAACTAGGAATAAAGAAGACATGCTAACTATGTTTCCAAGATGATTCCAAAGTGATCCATGACCCATTTTAGCAAGTATTGACTTCGAGGAACATGTGTAATTAAACTAGCATAGAGAGGGAATCTGGGAATCAAGGACTAAGACAAAAATGATTTAATTAATGTCAAATATGGGTAACTATGGGTTGATTATTCTAACACCCCCCCTTAAGCCTGACTTTATGAGTAAATATCAGAAAATTATAGGGCCTAGCAACAAGGCTTAGTCACCCTTTTACATATTGCATGTCCATACAACCAAGGAAAGAGGCAAAAACCCAGTGGGAAAATCCTCCCTTAAACATGGAGAGGAAACCAAATTTTGGAAATATTGTTATCAATAATTCTTCACCACATGATCAGAAATACCCAATAGTGATTTGAGATTACTGAAGGTCTTCTTACATAATACTTTGGTGAATATATCTTCTACTTGTTCTGAAGATGCGCAATAGAGTAGAGCAATGGTACCATCATGCACAAGCTCCCTGATATAGTGGATATGGATCTCAATGTGCTTGGTTTTTTTACTCTAAACTATATCAGTGGAGGTTTGAAGGGTTCTTTGATTGTCACAATAGATGACTATTGAAAACTTTGATTCGAAACCACATTCTCCAAGTATCCCCTCCAACCACAAACATTGAGTAGTTGCATTTACAATTCCTTTATACTCCGCCTCTGTAGATGAGAGTGATATGGCGCTCTGTTTCTTACTTGACAAGAAAATTGGTCCTTATACAAGGAAAAACACATATCCTGAGGTATACTTTTGATCTGTGTTGTCACCTACCCAATCACTCTCAATAAATCCAGCTAGCCCTAAGTCATATTTTGCTTTGTAGAAAATCCCACGAGTTCTTGTTCCCTGAACAAAGTTTAGGATCCTCTTGGCTACTCTCCAATGGATATAATGAGGCTGAACAATGTATCTATAAGCCACACTAACTGCATAAGATAAATCATGTCGATTATGTGTAAGATAAATCAAACACCCGGATCAGCTGCTTATACAGTGTATTATTTACCATAGGAGAAGAACCTGCTTCCGCAAGCTTAACTCCTAAGAGGAAAGGAGTCTTTCTTGGATTGAAATATTTCATGATAAAATTGTTGAGAAAATATGAAGTATAATTTTACTGATGAATCTTGATTCCATGTTGGGATTGGGCAATTTCAAGACCCAAGAATTGGCTCAACAATCCCAAATATGTCATCGAAAAGGCATGGTTCATTACATCTTTCAAGGAGGAAATCTATTTCTTTGAACTTATTGTAATAAGTAGGTCATCCACATAGAAAAAAATAATAATTAAAGAAAAATGAATAACATTCAAATAGACAATAGGCTCATACTTGCATCAAACAAAACTCAATGACAGCAGAGAGCCATCAAACTTGGGATAGCAAGCCTTAGGGGCTTGCTTGAGCCCATACAATGATTTATTTAAGCTGCACACTAAATATGGATTAGATACAAAACATTTTTGTTGCTTCATATAAATCTCTTCATTCATATATCCATTTATAAAGGCACACTTCACATCCATGTGATGTACCTCCCATTGTCTTGAAGATGCAATGGCTAGAGCTAGCCTTATGGAGTCCATATTTTCCACTGGTGCGGTCTCATTGTAGTCAATACCATGTTCCTAAGAGTATCCCTTGGATACCAATATTGCCTTATATTTAAAATTTGAACCATCAGCAGAAAACTTATTTTTAAAGACCCACTTACAATTCACTAGATTTCTCCTTGGGAGGAGATCAACCAGTTCCCATGTGTCGTATTTTTGGAGCGAGCTGAATTCTTCTTTCATGGATGATTGCCATATTGGATAATGTGCTGCATATTCATATGTCTGAGGATCCGAATATACCATAAAATAACATTTTTCATCAAATATTGGATCTTTCACTCAAAGGGCACTCTCAAATTGAGATCTAGTCCTCCTAGTGTCACTAGGATTTGTAGCTAGCTCCACAGCTGCATGAATGGTCCTTTATTCCCACTTTGGTATTGTAGGTATGTTAGGATATACAATTAAATAATCATTATCAGACATATCAGAATCAGAAAACTCATTATTCTCTTCACTTACAATCGATGGTTGCGATGGTAAAGAGGACTCTCCAACTTCAACCGTTAATAAACGCTCTTCTTCGAACTGAACACTCATTTCAATGAAATATTTGTTAGTGATCAAGTTGATCATATTGTAACATTTTGAATATTCATAATAACCAACAAATATGAACTCTTGGCTTTGGGGTTGCAAATCCTTCCTCTTTTCAGTTGGAATTCTAGCCCAAACCTTTGAGCAAAAAATCCTGAAATGGGTCACATATGGCTTGTGCCGACTCCAACATTTGAAAGGAGTCATAACATCAAGATGATTATGTGGCACCCTATTCTAGATATAGGATGCATATTTTATAGCCTCAACCCAAAAATTTGGTGGAAAAGTTTTAGCCTCCATCATGTAAGCTGCCATCTCCTTCAGTGATATGTTCTTTCTCTCGAATACACCATTTTGCTATGGTGTGTAAGGAATATAATGCTGCATCTGGATACCTACATCTTTGCAATACTGGATGAAATCAGACTTGACATACTCACCACCATTTTTAGATCTAAGGATCTTGATTTTCCTCCCAGACTGGTTCTCAACCAAGGCTCTATATACTTTGAAAAGGTCAAAAACTTCAGACTTATGCTTTAGGAAGTAAACCCAACAATACCTAAAAAAGTAATCTATGAAGGTGAGTGCATATTTGTATTGACTCATGTAAATATGAAGGAATGGACCAGAAATGTCACTATTGATCAACTCAAGGGGTGCAGAGGTTCTCTCATGACTAGCTCTCTCATACTTGTGCTCTGGGTGTTTTCCTAGGATACAACTTCGACAAACTCCTTTAGAAAACTTGATCTTTCGTAACCCTATGACCATATCTTTGTCACTCAAATCAGAAAGACACTTGTATTTAATATCACCATATATTTCGTGCCAAATCTTGCTTACTTCTTTAACATCAATAAGTAGAGCAGAGGGGTTTGAGTAGGGTAGGAAATGGGAAAACCTGTATACCTTCGAAGTGTGATCAGCAACACCTTTTGCTATGACTTTTCCATTCGAAAACTTAGTGATTTAAAATTCATTGGGGAGAAAATGAATTTATTTGGAGACCCATTGTGAGTCATCTAATACACTGACAAGATATTAGAGGCAAGACCTGGAACATACAACATAATATATTAATTACCATGGTCAACATCAACCTTACCCTTTCCTATACTGTAAGTCAGAAAGTTATCTCCCAAAACTGTTGGTGGACCTTTCAACATGTCAAGAGAGGAAAATATCTCCCTTGTCGAAACCATATGTCTGGAATCTCTAGAATCAATGATGAATCTAGGTGAGCTTGAGGTGCCAACAACCAAGGCATGTACTCTCTCCTTGTATTCTAAATTTGATCCTCCTTCCCTCTTCTTTGAGCAATCAGGAAGGGAGATGTTGTTCTTCTACAGGAGTTGGGTCAAAATGTCAATTTTATTTTTCATACAAGAGCTCTCAGGATGATAGCCCTTACTACAGTATGCACACTTTCTCATTTCTCCTTTCTTCTTCTTCTTCTGGAAGTTCTTCTTGGAGCCCGAGGGCTCCTCTTGAGACTTTGACTTGTCTCTCCTTTGCTCAGGTGGATTTTTAACTTTCCTCTTTCTTTTTAAATCCACCTTTGAATCTCCAACAACCAAATCTTAGTCTTTGGAAGGTTTGATGGTGCCCATCATCACCAATTTATCTTGCTCTTGGGTGAGGGATTCCATGAACTCAACAAGCATAGGCATCTTCTAGGTTTGAGATGTCAATTTATTGGCATAGAAGGTCGAAACAAACACTTAATACTCAGGACCAATCTTTGGGAGAATGGTCAAAAATAGTTTATCCTCCTTCTTTTTAATCCCACATTGTTTTAACTGCAAAACAAGGGCCTTAAACTTGGTAAAATAGAGTAGCAATGATTCGAAGCTATTGGGTCTCAAGGAGATCAATTAATTCTCAATTTGATGTCCTCTCATCTCATCTGTATTTCCAAGAATCTCTTAAATATTCTCCCATAGCTCATTAGGAGATTCCAATGAATCAAGATGAAAGAGGAGGTCTCTTGACATACTCAAACACAAAAGACCATAGGCCTCATCCCTCCTCTTGTGACATTTGATTTTCTCTGTAGCTGCATTGGGATCTGCCTCATCAGACATGGTAACCCTATCGAGACATTTTTCTCTCAAAAATATATCCATCTCATCTTTCCATTCGAATAAATTGAATGGATTCAAGATGATCCTTTGAGATTGGTCCATATCTTAGCTCCTATTCCCTTCAGTCACCAGAAGGCACTCCCATTCAGTGATGTCGAACCTGAAATAACAATTTGGAAGGAGATAAAACAATATATAAAGGCTATGATACCATTTGTAAATTGAACCCAAGAGATAGATTAATTACACTCACAAAATTGCTAATCAAACATGAAAAATTCATACAAAAGGACACTGAAATTGGAGCATAACTTAATCCTGTATTGAATAAGTGTACATAATCCAACCATATGAAGTAATAGGCTGCTCAAATATACAATTACATGAGAGATTCAAAAGCACTAGGTTTCTATTCGAATTGGTCAAAAAGAAGGCTTACTAAATCAAGTCAAATCCCCCATAGGTGCAAAAAGGACTTTCCAAATATATGAAGATGCTCATGAATTGGCTAAATAAAGTGGGAAAGATAATAGGTGATTGAAATACAACTCATTCATTCTTTTATTTGGAGAAAAGGAAGGAGGAGGATGTGGACAAAAAACTAGGCAAGTTCCCCTACACTAGCTTTTCCTTCATGCCTTAAAACTGCTGTAAAGAAAGGCATCTTTTAGAAAAAGCAGATATGTGCTTTAAGGAAGTAGGAATAAAGAAAACATGATAAATATGTTTCCAGGATGATTCCAAAGCACTCCATGACCTAGTTTAGGAATTATTAAATTCTAGAAACATGTGGAAGTCAACTAGCATAGAGAGGGAATCTAGGAATCTAGGACTAAGACAAAAATGATTTAATTAAAGTAAAATATGGGTAACTATGGGTTGATTATTATAATAGTTCATACAATCAATGATGTGCAAAAGACTGAATAAAAAAACATGCAACATTGTCGTACCAAATTTTCTAAAATATAGAAGATATGGAGAAATTATAGGGTGGAAAGTTTCAAAAAGAAGTTGTACACTTACCACTGACAAATAGGCTGATAATACTCCAGATATATGTTGCATGCATGTGGTGTTGAATAGGGGATATAGTGGTGCTCCATTCCTGCTGTTGGTGCCCAGCTGCAAGGAGATCCTCTTCTAGATGAAGCTTTACATTTTTTTATGGAGGAGGAGTTTGATGCTGTGGATATTTTGTGGAGATGGTAATCTCTCCTCCATGAAGAGATTGGATGGAGCATGCAGAGGATATGACTCCTCCAAGACCCTAGAATTTGTTTTTGCTAGAAAGGGTGACATCTCCTCTTCCCTTAAAAAGTTGTTATCGGATGCCTTGATTGTGCTGATAATCCCTCAGTGTGGTGTACTAATTCTATTAAGGGGAATGGTGAAATATGGAGAGAAAATACTGAGCTAAAGGATCCTAGTAAATCCTTTTGGGATTTTTAGCTAAATCCCAGCTGCAAAATGTGAACCTACAAAATATGTTCTGCTTGTGCGGAATCACTGAATACGGAAGGGTATGGTAAATGATGATAGTAGACCTGGATGGCCTACCATGAAAGAAACCAGGGAAGATAAATTTCACTAACAAACCCCCGTTAACTAAATACGTTGTCTTAAACCCCAAATGTTGTTGTTGCACTTGTTGTTGCTGCTCAAAAACTCCAAATCAACAACAATAATAATATATTCCCTCTTTGGTCTAATAACCCTTCTTAAATAGAATATCATGTAATTTTAGGGTTTGCATGCCACTTTTAGGGTTTTTGCTTCACTTTTGCATGCATGCAATTCTAATTTCATGTTCAATTTAAGCCAATAGAAATAAGGATTCCTTTATCAAACCGATTACTTTAATACCGAATGAGTGTCTCGATCTATTCTAAGTATCAAATTTCCTCAATCAATTCCCTTTTATGCAGTACGCGCTTGAACCTATTGGAATTAAGTATGTTCACAGGTGTTTTGGTGCTTAATTAAAAGAGGGAATTACAAGGTTTGTGGAAATTCAACCCAGGTGATACATCAATTGCACTCACAAAATTACTAATCAAACATGCAAATTTATACACAAAGGAGACTGAAATTGGAGCATAACACTAATTTGTATTGAATAAGTGTAAAATAGCCAACCATATGAAGTCATAGGATTCTGTAATAAATAATTACATGAAATATTTGAATGCATAAGGATGCCATTCAAAATAGTCAAAAGCAGGCTTACTAAATCTAGTCAAATCCCCCATAGGTGCATAAAGCAGTTTCCAAATCTGCCTAGGAGCTCACAAATTGGAAAATTCAAGTAGGAAAGCTAATAGGTGATGGAAATAAAACTCATACATGATTTTATTAGGAGAAAAAAATGGAGGATGATGAGGTCAAAAAACAAGTCAACTCCACTGAGTCTTACTTTCGCTTTTGCCATAAAACTCAATAAAGCAGGCAATAAAGCAGAAAAAGTAGACATGCGCTAGGGAGGATCTGGAATAAAGAATATATGCCAAATATGGATTCCAAGAGGTTTCCCAAGCACTCCATGACTTATTTTTAGCAAGTTTGACTTCTAGGACATGTGGAGGACAACTTGCATAGAGTGGAATATTGGAAACTAGGAAAATAAGACAAAAATGGATTAATTAATGTCTAAGTTAGCTAACTATGGGTTGATTATTCTAAAACTCCCCCTTAAGCCTGACTTATGAGTAAATATCAGAAAAATATAGGTCCTAGAAACAAGGCTTAATCACCCTTTACATACTGCATGTCCATTTAACCAAGGAAAGAGGCAAAAACCCAGTGAGAAAATCCTCCCTTAAACATGGACAGTAAAACAAAATTTGAAAATATTTTCATCAATCATGCTTCATAGAATGATCAACAATCCCTAGTAGTGATTTGAGATTGCTGAATTTCTTCTCACAAAAAACTTTGGTGAAGATGTCAGCTACTTGTTCTGAAGATGCACGAAGAGTAGGTGAATGGTGCCATCATGCACAAGCTGTCTGATGTAGTGCATATGGATCTCAATGTGTTTGGTTCTCTATATATGAACTGGATCATTGAAGATTTGAATGGTGCTCTGATTATCACAATAGATAATAGTTGAGAACTCTGATTCGAAGCCACACTCATCAAGTAACCCTTGCAACCATAAACATTGAGTTGTTGCATTTACAACTCCTCTGTACTCTGCTTCTGTAGATGAGAGTGCAATGACATTCTATTTCTTGCTTGACCAGCTGATTGGTCCTCCAGAAAGCATGAACACATATCCTGATGTTTACTTTCGATCTATGTTGTCACCTGCCCAATCACTATCAGTAAACCCAATCAAATCAAGATCAAATTTAGCTTTGTAGAATATTCCATGAGTTCTTGTTCCCTGAACAAAGTTGAGGATCCTTTTGGATGCTCTCCAATGGATCTCATGAGGCTGATCCATGTATCTTGAAGCCACACTTACTACATAATAAATATCAGGTGGAGTGTGTGTAAGGTACAGCCAACACCTAATCAGTTGTCTATATAGTGTACTATCTACCATAGGAGAAGAACCTGCTTCTTCAAGCTTAACTCTTTAAAGGAAGGGAGTCTTTCTTGGATTGCAATATTTCATGTTGAAATTGTTCAGAAAATCCAAAGCATACTTGTGCTAATGTACTTTAATTCCATGTTGGGATTGAGCAATTTTGAGACCCAAAAATTGGCTCAACAACCCCAAATCGGTCATAGAAAATGCATGGTTCATTGCATCCTTCAAGGAGGAAATTTCTTTCTTTCAACTTCCTGTAATTAGAAGGTCATCCACATACAAGATAATAATAATAAAATAACCATGAATAAATTTCAAATAAAAATTTGGATTAGACTTGCATCGAACAAAACTCAATGACAGCATAAAGCCATCAATCTTGGCATACCAAGCCCTGGGGGCTTGCTTAATCCCATACAATGATTTCTTTAGCCTGCACACAAAATATGGATTAGTAAAAAACCATTGAGGCTGCTGCATGTAAATCACTTCATTAAGATATCCATTCAGGAAATCACACTTCACATCCATGTGATGTACCTCCCATTGCTTCGAAGCTGCAATGGCTATCCTGATGGAGTCGATCTTTGCCACTGGTGCAAAGGTCTCATTGTAGTAAATAGCATGTACTTGTGAGTAGCCCTTGTATACAAATATTTCCTTATATTTCAAAGGTGAACCATCAGCATCAAACTTAGTTTTTAAAACCCAATTACATTGAACTAGCTTCCTCCCTAGGGGAAGATCAACCAACTCCCAAGTGTTGTTCTTCTGGAGTGAGCTGAATTCTTATTTCATGGCTGCTTGCATATTGGGTCATGTGCTACATATTCATATTTCTATGGGTTTGATTCAACCATTATATAGCATTTCTCTGCAAACAAATGGTTTTTCATGCTCAAGGCACTCTCAAACTAAGATCTAGTCCTCCTAGGATCACTAGGATTTCCAGCTAGTTACCTAGCTGCATGAATGGTATTTGCTTCCCATTTTGGTCTTTTAGGACTATTAGGATATACAATTAAATCATCATTATCATACATATCATAATCAACAAAATAATTTGTCTCTTCACTTGCATTCAATGGTTCTAGTGGTGAAGAAGACTCTCCAACTTCAACTGTTGCTAAAGGCTCTTCTTTGAACTGAACACTCCTTTCAATGAAGGTTTTGTTTGTGTTCAAATTTATCATCTTGTACCCTTTTGAATCTTTATAGTACCCAAAAAATAGACACTCTTGGCTTTGGGGCTACAAATCCTTCCTCTTTTCTATTGGAATTCTAGCCCAAGCCCTTGAGCCAAACATCCTGAAATGGGTCACATCTGGCTTGTGCCCACTCCATGATTTTAAAGGAGTCATACCATCAAGTTTTTTATGAGGAACCCTATTCTAGATATAATATGCATAGTTTATAGCCTCGGCCCAAAAATTTGGTGGCAAATTCTTAGCCTCCAATATACAGGTTGCCATCTCTTTCAGTGATCTGTTCTTTCTCTCAGCAACACCATTTTGTTGTGGTGTGTAAGGGATTGAATGTTGCATCTGAATACCTACATCTTCACAATATTGAATGAACTTGGAATTGACATACTCACCACCATTGTCAAATCTCAGGATCTTGAGTATCCTCCCAGACTGGTTTTCAACGAAAGCCTTAAAGACTTTGAAGAGGCTAAAAACTTCAGACTTATGCTTCAGGAAGTAAACCCAACAGTACATGAAAAAGTCATCTATGAAAGTTAATACATATTTGTCCTGACTCATTGACATATGATGGAATGTAACAACAACATCACTGTGGATCAACTCAAGACGTGCATAGGTTCTCTCATGACTAGCTCTCTCAAATTTATGCTCTGGGTATTTTCCTAGGACACAACCTTGACAGACTCCCTTGGAAAACTTAATCTTTGGTAACCCTATGAAAATTTAATTTTCACTTAGATCAGAAAGATAATTATAGTTAAGATGGCCAAATATTTCATGCCAAATATTTCTTGCCTCATTAGCATGAATCAGAAGAGCAGAGGGGTTTGAGTAGGGTAGAAAATGTGAAAACTAGTATACCTTTGAAGTGTGATCTACAACTTATTTTGCAATGAATTTACCACTCAAGATCTCCATGATCTCAACATCATCAGGGGAAAATATGAACTTATTTGGAGACCATGTGTGGGTCATTTGATACACTGATAAGAGGTTTGAGGCAAGACCTGGAACATACAATACATTGTTGAACTTACCATGGTCAAGATCAATCCTTCCTTTGCCCAAACTGTCAATGAGAGAGTCATCTCCCAGCACTATTGGTGGACCTTTCGACATGTCAAGAGAGGATAATTCCTCCTTGGTCAAAACCATATGTCTTGAAGCTCTAGAGTCTATGATGAATCTAGGTGAGCTTGATGTGCCAGCAACTAATGCATGAAATCTTCCTCTGTCTTCTGAATTTGATCTTCCTTCCCTCTTCTTTGAGCTATCAGGAAGGGAGATGTTATTCTTCTCCAACAATTGGGTCAGCATGTCAATTTTATTCTTCATGCAGGAGCTTTCAGGATGAAATCCCTTACTGTAGTATGCGCACTTGCTCATTTCTCCTTTGTTCTTCTTCTTCTGGAAGTTCTTCTTGGATCCTTGGGGCTCCTCTTGAGACTTGTTCTTGTCTCTCTTCTGCTCAGGTGGCTTCTTAGATTTCTTCTTGCCTTTTGAATCCACCCTTGAATCTCCAACAACCAGAGCTTGGTATTTGGAAGGTTTGATGGTGCCCATCATCACCAGTTTATCTTGTTCTTGTGTGAGGGATTCCATGAACTTTGCAAGCTTAGGCATCTTCCAGGATCAAGCTGTCAACTTGGTGGAATGGAAGGTCAAAAAAAACAATGAATAGTTGGGGCCAAGCTTTGAGAGTATGGCTAAAACTAGTTGCTCCTCTTTCTTTTCAATTCCACACTGTTTTAGCTGCAAAACAAGGGCTTTAAACTTGGAAAAGTAGAGTTGCAGAGATTCAAAGCTGCTGGGACTCAAGGAGATCAATTCATTCTCTATTTGATATCCTTTGTCTTACCAAAAATCTCTACAATATTCTCCCATACTTCATTTGGTGATGTCAATCCATCAAGATGGAAGAGGAGGTCTCTGGATATGCTCAGACACAAGAGACCATAAGCCTCATCCCTCCTGTTGTGCCATTTAATTTTCTCTGTAGCTGCATTGGGCTCTTCTTAAATCACCATAGTCACCCTGTAGATACTTTTTTCTCTCAACAGTATCTCCATCTCTGCTTTCCATTCAAAGAAATTAAATGGAGTCAAGATGATCTTCTAAGATTGATCCATAGCTCAGAAATTGTCCCTTCAATTAGCAAAATAGCTCCTAGTCAAGATGTCAAACTTGCAATAGAAATATGGAAGGAGAGAAATCAATCTACAAAGGCTCTGATACCATGTGGAAATTGAACCCAGGTGATAGATCAATTGCACTCACAAAATTAATAATCAAACATGCAAATTTACACACAAAGGAGATTGAAATTGGACCATAACACTAATCTGTATTGAATAAGTGTACAATAGCCAACCATATGAAGTCATAGGCTGCTGTAATAAATAATTACATGATATATTCGAATGCATAAGGATGCCATTTGAAATAGTCAAAAGCAAGCTTACGAAATCTAGTCAAATGCCCCATAGGTGCATAAAGCAGTTTCCAAATCTGCCTAGGAGCTCACAAATTGGAAAAGTCAAGTAGGAAATCTAATAGGTGATGGAAAGACAACTCATACATGCTTTTATTAGGATAAAATAATGGAGGATGATGAGGGAAGAAAACAAGTCAACTACACCTAGTCTTACTTTCCCTTTTTCCATAAAACTTAGTAAAGCAGGCAATAAAGCAGAAAAAGCAGACATGCGCTAGGGAGGATCTGGAATAAAGTAGATATGCTAAATATGGATTCTAGGAGGTTTCCCAAGTGCTCCATGACTTAGTTTTAGAAAGTTTGACTTCTAGGACATGTGGAGGACAACTTGCATAGAGTGGAATATTGGAAACTAGGCAAATAAGACAAAAATGGATTAATTAATGTCTAAGGTAGCTAACTATGGGTTGATTATTATAACAAGGTTGTTGTGTATTTGTACCCATGTAGTGAGTTTAATATTGTATAAGCACGATAGGTTGTTGAGGAAACATACCTGTATATTGGGATTGAAAATACTGCGAGACCGTACATACATGTTGTAGCTGAGGGGATCGGAAAGTTAGGGGATTGATTTGTTGATGGGGCAAGGACACCAAATTAGATTGAGTCTCATAAAAATTAGGAAATATAGTATGTAGGGGTATAGTATGGTTGCTAGAAATAATCACCTTTTGCGTACAAAAGTTGTTTCCCTAGCTTAAAATCCTTCACAACTAGAACAAATGAGTTACAACAATAAGGAGTACTTTCCCAAAGATGGGTAGACGCTTGGAATGGATATTTCACCTGTTACAAGATGCAACTTACCAACCTTCTAGAATACTAGATCTCCATGGTTTACCTGCAAAAATCACATCACAAAAGCATACAAGATTAAAAGTACCAAGTGCAATCTACTATCTTATATCAATGACTAAGAATTTTTGTAATAAAACCAATGATTAATACATAATAAGATTTATGTAAAAGGATATTTCATTGAATTAACAAACTAATAAAGAGATTACAACCAATAGCCTGAGTGTTGAGAATTCTCGTCTCAAGCAAGGTCTTTCCTCCAAAGCTTCAACTTGTCTTTCTAATGCTCACTCTCCTTGGCTAGATTTGGAAAGAATTTTGGTGTTGTAGCATAATATTCATCCCTTTACCCACGGGGGGTGAGCCACTACTTATAGATGTGGTAGGATAGGAATGGTTGATATTATCATTGGTGAGGTGGAAGGGAGATCCTACAAGGAGGGATCTCGAGTCCAGGTGGTCCAGGGGTGTAGGGATTAGTACTTTGACTCATGTCAAAATGACTCCTCATCATGGCTGCAAAATAATGTTGATGTATTTGTAACTTCGAAATGTATTCACTTGTATATCTTATGTATTGTACCCCGATGTTTCTATTGGGAAGTATCTATAATGTAATTGAGTCATTTCATGCCCCGATGTTCCTATTAGGAGATTCTTTAATGTAAACAAGTCATGTGAAGTCATAGAGTGTAACCCTCCTTTTTTTATCAAGGGTTAAAGTCCCCGCAGTTGTGGTGCCCTAGGGTTATTAGACTCTCCTAGAGAAGTAGGCCCTAGTGAGTTATTATTAAGTCAGGAATTAGGATAAATAGAGAGGGAGCCTCTCTATTTAACACACATTCACTCACACTCAGTCATAGTGCATAACTGAGAGAGAAATAAGAAGTCGAGACAAGAGAGAGACACTACTGCTATCAGGAGATCATCTTAATATATTTGGGTTTTACTTTTGGTGCTGATTCTATCTTTGAGGAAGTTGCAAGGTTTTATCCTTTATGGTTTCCCCAAGAAAAATATTTGTGTTCATTGTCTCTTGTGATTGATTTATGTGCTTGTTATTCTCTCAGATAAGATCCTAAGATCATATAGATTAAATGTTAAAAATATAACATGGTATCAGAGCGAACCTGAGAAGAAGACACTATGTAGCTGCTGAAGCTAGGGCTTCCTACTTTTTGGATCTCTCTCAATATATTTTCAGCAAAAGGAGGCTATGCTGACCCTCCTCTCTAGAGCACATCTTTCTATCGAAGCTGAATCTGATTCTGAACATTTTCAGTTTTTGAACCAACATTGCTGTGAGAAATTAGGGCTTTCCACATAAGTGGATTTTTTGAGTAATCCCATGCCTGAATTGATCTCCTCCTCAAAATTGAATTTTAGAGATCAAGATCAAAGTTTTTGGTTGTGTAGAACTCCAGGAAAGTCAAACCCTAATATGCTTCTGAACCAGAAAACCAGCTTTGCAAAAATTTGGCTCCAGATCCAGTTTCGACATCTTAATTTGGTAAGATCTAATCTTTTGCATTTCCATTTCAGGTTCTCTGTTAAGATGTCTCATCATACCAAGATTGATGAAAAACTTGAGGGATCTTATAACTTTCAAGCTTGGAAGTATAGGATCTCCCTGGTCCTGGAAGAAAATGAGTTGGAATCTTACATCAATGAAGAGGTTCCAGTTCCAGAGGGAGATGAGGCTAAGGCCTTACACAAGAAGAAATTGGTCATGGCTAAGAGGATTATTGTTGATTCAATCAAGGATCACCTCATACCACATGTGTCCTCCCTAAACACACCTAAATAGATGTTTGTTTCCCTCACCAAGTTATTTGAAGGGAAGAACATAACCCGAAAGATGACTCTAAGAAACCAATTGAAGAATATAAAGATCTAGATTGCGAAGACCATATAGTCTTACTTTGCAAGGGTATCTCAGATCAAGGAACAACTTGAAGTGGTAGATGAAGAAGTAGAGAATGCAGAAATTCTGATGACCACCTTGAATGGTCTCCCTAGGGCATGGGACTCTTTCATTCAAAGGATCTATGCTAGAAAGAAACCAATGAAGTTTAGCAGACTGTGGGAGGAATGATCACAAGAATAAGCTCGAATATTATCACAAGAAGAAAATATGGGAAGTGAATATCAAGCTCTCATAGTACAATCCAAGAAAAGCAGAACAGACCATCACAAAGGTAAGCACTTTCACCAGAACAAAACACTAGAAAATATAACAAAGATTTGTCTAAGTAAATTTGCTATACATGTGATGAAAGAGAACACCTTGCAAGAGATTGTCCTAGAAACAAATATAGATCTCACAAGAGGAAGGGAAACAAGAAAAGACATGATGCTCATGCTGCAGAAGATGATGATCCTTCCAAGAAGATAATTAAACAATACAGTGATGATTCTTCAAGTGATGAAGAATATGTTTTGATTTCTGCTCTCATGGGAAACATTACACATGGAAGCAATGATTGGCTTATAGACAGTGGGGTTTCCAAACACATGACGAGATTCAAAGAATAATTTGTGAAACTATCAAAACATGGATCACCACACAAGGTGAAACTTGGGGATGACTACCAGCATTCAATAAAAGGTAGTGGAGAATCCTACTACAAATTAGACTATGGAAAGTATATGAAAATAAAGGATGTCCTATTTATACTAGGACTAAATAAGAACCTTCTCTCCATCTCTACATTAGATGCAAAAGGCATGGGAGTTTCATTTATAGATGGACAAGTTCTCATGTGGCCAAAAGGAAAGACTATTGACAATGTAGTAGTAATTGGAGAACAAGAGGGAGGACTATATAGATTAAAGGGCCAACCATAACAAGCTTTGGTTCATGACTCAATAGAACCAAATGAACTTTGGAATAGAAGGCTTGCACATGTGCACTATAGGGCACAACCACTTGCAAGAAAATATGTTGAAGGTCTTCCAGAAATATAAGCAAAACATGAAGGAGTATGCAAGGGATGTGCGAAAGGAAAGAACGCAAAGAAGACATTTCCATGTAGCGAAAGAAAGGCTAAAGGAATCTTGGAAATCATTCACTCTGATGTATGTGGTTCAATGTCATCCAGTTCATTAATCAGGTATGCATACTATTTTTCTTTCATTGATGATTTTTCTAGGAAGACATGGATATACTTCATGAAGAACAAAGATGAAGTATTCGGCAAGTTCAAGGAATTCAAAGCCTTGATTGAAAAATACACAGAAAAGAAGATCAAGATTTTTCGATCAAACAATGGTGAAGAATTCACATCAAATTAATTCAAGGAATTATGCAAATATTTGGGGATTAAGAGGGAGTTGACCACTCCATATAATCCACAACAAAAAGGGGTTGCAGAAAGAAAGAATAGAACAATCAGGGAATATGCAATGGAAATGCTTCATGATCAAGATCTTCCTATGCATCTATGGGCAGAAGCTCCTGGTACAAATGTGTATGTATAGAACTACACTCCACGTAGAGTACTTCAGAACAAGACACCTGAAGAAGTGTTTTTCAGAAAGAAACCAGAATTCAGTCATCTCAGAATATTTGGCTGTCCAGTATACATTTACATTCCAAAAGAAAAGAGGACAAAGATAGATCCTTCAGGAAGGAAGGGTATATTTGTGGGATACTTTGAAATATCTAAGTATTATAGAATATACTTCCCAGGATTAAAGAAGATCGACATCAGCAAGGACATAAAATTTGACGAAGAATCAGCTTACAACAAATCCAGAAAGAGACCTGCTGAAGAACCTGAAGAAACAGAAGTACCCAGAATTCAAGACACAACCATGAATGATGCAACTCAAGAAGAATATCGAGAAATAGAAGAACCTCAAGAACCTGTAGATCCACGTCGGGAGAAGAATCCTCCCAATAGGAAACCTGCATGGGTATGAGAATATATCCAAGGTGCAGAAATATATGGGACTCCATAAGAGATAAAAAGAGAGGAAAAGAACTAGGTGATGCTCTGGTTATGTAGCCCAATTATGTGACTTCATTGATAAAGAACCTTCCAACTATGAAGAAGTGGCAGAAAATAAATAATGGAAGGATGCTATGATTAAAGAGTATCAATTGATCATGAATAATGATGTTTGGAATGTTGTCCCAAGACCAGAGGGGAATTCTGTTGTGACTTCCAAATGGATCTATAAGATCAAACATGCTACACATGGTAGCATAGAGAAATATAAATCAAGATTTGTGGCTCATGGTTTCTCCCAAAAATAAGGAATATATTATGAAGAAACCTTTTCACCTATAGCCAGATATACCTCCATCAGATCAATAACTACTTTAGCCACAGTAATGAAATGGAAAGTACACCAGATGGATGTCAAGACAACTTTTTTGAACAGTGTAGTAGAAGAGGAAGTATATGTGGAGCAGCCACTTGGTTTTCAGACACATGACATAGAGACTCATGTGTGTAAGTTAAATAAATCCCTATACGATTTGAAACAGGAACCCAAGACATGGCATGACAAAATTGACATCTTACTATCCAGTTTGGGATTTACCAAGAGTAAAGTGGATTCCAACCTTTACTACAAGGTTGAAGAAGGGGACCCAGTGATACTCCTACCGTATGTAGATGATCTATTTGTAACAGGTGAGGATGGGTTGATTGCTAATACAAATAGAAAGCTTGCTACCGAGTTCGAAATGAAGGACTTGGGTATGATGCACTACTTTCTAAGCATGGAGGTGTGGAAAAATGTAGATGGAATTTCCCTTGGACAAGGGAAGTATGCAGTAGATATCCTCAAGAGGTTCAGGATGATGGAATGTAAGTCCATGAACACACCTATGGCATCGAATATGAAGCTATTGAGTAATGCTTCATCAGAATCGGTTGATGCTATGATGTATCGTCATATGATTGGGTCCTTGATGTACCTGATGAATATGAGACCGGATATTTGCTTTACTGTGAACATATTGAGCTAGTTCCTGGTGGATCCGAGACATGTTCACTTGATTGATGTAAAGCATATTCTGAGGTACCTGAAGGGTATAGTTGATTATGGGCTCAAGTATGAGGTGAATCAGAAGATTAACCTAGAAAGTTATGTGGATTCGGATTGGGCAGGAAGTGCCATTGATAGAAAGAGCACTTCGGGGTGTTGCTTCAGTATGGGGTCAGGTGTGATCTCCTGGTTTAGCAAGAAGCAATATTATGTGGCACTAAGTACAGCTGAAGCAAAGTATGTTGCAGCTTGTTCAGCTAGTTGTGAGGTAGTGTGGATGAGAAAGCTATTGTCTGATTTATTTGATCTCCATATGGATGCTACTTGTATATATTGCGAAAACCAAAGCTGTGTGAAGTTGTTGGAGAACCCAGTGTTCCATGACAAGTCAAAGCATATTGAGATCAAATATCACTATATCAGGGATATGGTGCATAGAGGAGCAATGAAGCTCCAATATGTTGCGACAAATGAGCAGATAGTTGATGTGCTAACAAAACCATTAGCTAGAGTGAAGTTTGAGTACTTCAGGGAGAAGATTGGTGTTCTCCATATCAAGGTTCCCTCTAAATGGAATTGATGTGTCAATTGGTCTTTTTGACATAGTGGAAGGCTGAGCTTCACATGGTTAGAAGTTAGTGCAGATATATTCTGATGTGATTGTGGGATGTGTTTCCACATGATCAATGTAGATATATTATGATGTGATTATGGGATTTGTTCCCACATGATCGGTGCAAATACATTCTGATGTGATTGTGGGATGTGTTCCCACATGATCAGATATAAGTGTAGAGACATTCTGATGTGATTGAGGGATGTGTTCCCACATGATCAAATATAAGTGCAGAGACATTCTGATGTGATTGAGGGATGTGTTCCCACATGATCAGATATAAGTGCAGAGCCATTCTGATGTGATTGAGGGATGTGTTCCCACATGATCAGATATAAGTGCAAATCCATTATGATGTGAT
The DNA here is from genome assembly GCA_001517045.1 of Pseudotsuga menziesii. NCBI lineage: Eukaryota > Viridiplantae > Streptophyta > Pinopsida > Pinales > Pinaceae > Pseudotsuga > Pseudotsuga menziesii. Next base: position 314,821 of record LPNX010393910.1, read on the forward strand.
TGAGGGATGTGTTCCCACATGATTAGATATAAGTGTAGAGCCATTCTAATGTGATTGCAGGATGTGTTCCCACATGATCAGATGTAAGTGTAGATCATTTCTAACAAGATGAGTTTAGATGTAAGTGTAGAGCCTTTTTGACAAGATGAGGTCGGATGTAAGTGCAGAGCCTTTCTAACAAGATGAGGTTGAATGTAAGTGCAGAGCATTTCTAGCAATATGAGGTCAGATGTAAGTGCAAATCCTTTCTAACATGTTGAGGTTGGATGTGAGTGTTGGGCCTTTCTGACGTGGGTTTTGGATTTGTTCCTCCCATGGTCAGATGTAAGTGTTGGGTGGTCCTTTCTGACATGGTTCATTCCATGTTCAGATATAAGTGCTGAAGATGATGAAGACCTACCTGAAGGCTAGGCCTAAAAATAACATGAAAAATAGTTGTCTCTATAGAACTTCCTCTGACGAGTAGAATTGAGATAGCAGCAGTGATGATGACCCAGTGATGATCTAGTAGTGATGATTTAGATCAAGTGATGATCTAGACTTGATGATGATCTAGTGACGATTCAGATCATGTGATGATTCAGATCAAGTGATGATCCAATGATGATTCAGATCAAGTTATGATCCAGACTTGATGATGATCCATTGATGCTCCAGATCAAGTGATGATCAAGACTTGATGATGATCCAGTGATGATCCACACTTGATGATCCAGATCCAATGATGAGCCAAACTTGAATATGAAGATGAATTGAAGATGAAGATGACTTGATGATGATCAAGAGAAGAAGACTTGTGCTGATAAATTGTGTCGAGAGAATACCTTCCTAGTTAAGAGGGAGTGTTGATGTATTTGTAACTTCAGAATATATTCACTTGTATATCTTATGTATTGTATCTCAATGTTTCTATTGGGAAGTATCTATAATGTAATTGATTCATGTCATGCCTCGGTGTCCCTATTGGGAGATTAAATAATGTAAACAAGTCATGTAAAGTCATAGAGTGGAACCCTCCTTATTGATTGTTGGGTAAAAAGATTAGACAATTTATAAGAGAATTCCAACGATTTAATTGTCAACCCAGAGAGAGCGTAAAATTGTGAGGCACAAACAAAATATATGCAGGGGCATAGTGTCACTAAACTAAATCTATAACTGAAATGGAATCTAAGCTATGAAAACATGAAATTAGATCGAAATAAATCTAATTGCATAAAACATAAAATTACATAAATCAACTTGATAAAGAAAGACTGAAATGGAAGGAAATAAACAAGCATAAATCAATTGACATTAACTAGTGAGCTCACATAAAATGAATACTGAAAATGCATAAAAAGAAATAACTGGAATTCTACATTAACAAATCGCAAACAAGACATCAAAATATAACTAGAATTCTACATTAACAACTCATAAACAAAACATCAAAATATAACTGGAATCAAACTATCTATTCCAAAATATAAAATCTATTACAACAGGATCAAATCCATGACTATCTAAAAAGATGAACTAGTTCTCTACTATCAAACCAATAGAGAGGCCTCTAACCAAAATTAGGAGAGAGCCCTCCTATTTATACATAAAATCAAGATAACTGATCATAATTACAGATCCACTATTCTCTCAACTTATCCCTTAAAATTCTCAACAAATAGACAATGCATCCCCCTAAATCCTCAACAAATCTACAACTCATACCTTAAAATCCTCAACCAAATATTGGATGAGATATTCTCTCCACACTTCCATGATCTTCTCCTTGAAGTTAGCCACATCTAGAAGATGAAATTCGAATCTGAGGCTAGGTGGCCACTTTTGAGCTTGCTAAGGTCTTCAAATACACTTGTAAACATAACCAAACTCACCGAACTTTAAAGTATAATGAAAATATGTTATTTTTCTCAATAATTAACCATAAATTCACTCAATAATACTAAAAAAAAATGATTTCGAAAATGGTAATATAAACCCATATTTATTATGAAAGTGGTGAATGTTAATGGTTTTATGGAAGGATATAATGGAATAAGGTGATAAATAGTATATGAAATGATGAATAAAATGTGGTGTTTTTGTGGCTCAACATACCCCCCAACTTGACTGTTTGCATGTCCTCATGCAACTATGCATTGATTCCTTTTAAAACTTTTGCCTTGTAGCTGAGGATTTACATGATGATATGTAACAGTAAATCATTTCATGATTTTGAAATGCATGAGTGGCATCAATTTTTCTTTTTCTTTTTTCTTTTTTTATATATTTTTGTGGCTGGTTCTTGTGTGACAACCATAACAAATGTTGGTTCTTGTGTTAACAACATTTGTTTGTTTTGTTTGTATTTTTGTTGCAATACATAAGATTTATGCATTAGAAATGATGAACCATCAATGCATATTAGAAAGCCTTTTCTTCATATTATGAATCATGCCAATATATATATATATATATATATATCTAACATAGTTTGGGCAAGACATGTTGAGTAAGGGTAAATGGGATGATGAATATGTAAAAATGGTAAGGAATGTGGCTGATGTTGCTGAATGTGAAGGATCTGATATTCTTCTTGGTTGGATGAAGTAGAAAATGAGAGCTGAAAGTAGAACTGTGGTACTCTCATATGGTTGAAGTATGCTTCTATAAAACTGCTGATGATGATCATGAAAAATATATAGTCTTCACCTGCTACAAAACCCTATGGTACAATTACCATGCGAATAAATGTGTCGATGTCGAACATGGAAAGAAGTCATTGGATTACCGACCATTAATGAATGTCATTAACCAATGTGAGGCAATCTCACCATTGATGTCAATGAGTGCCAAGGTACCTAAGTACATCGTGGAAAGTGCGAATAGATGAGTTGATGCCAAGCCACTTGTAAGATCTAACGATCAAGGGACATTAATGTATTCCCATGATGGTTAGCAAGAGAAATTTCCATTAAGGCATGCAAGCCTCAAGGTCCTAAAAATGAACTCTAGTCTCTATCCCAAATAAGGTGCTGAGGTCAATGGGGAAAGACTAGTTGAAAGGTGGGCCTTAATGAATCCCACATCAGTCAACATGAGTTGTACATAATGAATGGTAGGACTATAGATGAAAAATCTCACAGTCAAATAGTTTTTATGTAAGGGATAAAAATGTTGTCATGGAAAGGACACTGAATGGTTTTATTCACAAAAAAAGAAAAACTGAAAATGTGTGTGACTCAGAAAGGTAGGCATGCCGGAAGTTATGATGTATAAGGAAAGAAAAAGTAGACTTTGACATGGATAATGGATAAGATCGAAAGGAAAAAAGGGTAAGTAATCATGACATAGTGTAATTGATCTCTGAAAGGCTTCTTTGTGACAGCAAATGTCATGAAATCCATAGTGGAAACTTAGATTCTTCAAGCTTTCAACGAAACATTTTTTCAAAAATCTTCTGCGATTCTGGAAATTATTTCTGCATGCCATTTGTTCGTTTTTAAATCTGCGGAAAAAAAGTTAGTATTTCCCTGCAACAAACTTGTGAGAGCATTGGAAATACATGAAAATATGTGATTAATAAACCATGTCGAAGAGAATAAATAAAATACTCTTATACCTGAGAAGTGGAAACCCTTCTTGTTGAAACCGGTTTCTGAGTGACTTGCAAGAACAAGTTAGCACAACAATCATAAAATTTTGAGAAAATCCTAAATTCGTTTAAAATCTAAAATTTTATGATTTTATTTATTTGTTTTTAATTTAATTTTATTTATTTTTGCAATTTTATCATAATTTATTTTTTTTGTTAATAAGCAGAGGACTTCATATTACTGATGGTACAAAAAGTTACAAAAAGTTGCATTCAAGCTCACCCAGCTATGGGGATGCTGGGCCAAGCAAAGCTTTGCTACTGAAAATATTCCCCAACCACCTTAAGCTACCTATTCTATATTATGTAGAGAAGGAGAGCCAAAACCCTTGAGCATGCAGGTAGAGCTCATGAGGACCAGAACTAAACCAAACTACCAAATAAAAGTAGGGAATTTACAACAAAACCATCAAGATCGATAAGCCCGGTGTTGTAATCTCACAGATCACATAAGGTTACCAATAATACATACTAAAACATACACAATTATAAATAGAGATAGAAGACAAGAACAGATTGGATAGAACAGAATATTTTATTATAATGAGTTCATACAAAGCACAGAACTGAACTGAGTTCTTGTGTGGCTCAACAGCCTAATATATACAAGTTACAAACAGTTACAGAATAACTACCTGTTGGTTCGGTGAACCGACACGACTGTTAGTTAGCCGACTTAATTAACTAGTTTAGTCGGCCGACCGACATAGTCGGTCCATCGACTTAGTCGGCTGACTAAGTCGGTATTCGTTCAAGTCGACTTATGTCGACTTGCTCCTTCTACATCTTCCCCACAAACAAAACGTTTCTTCGTCCCGAAGAAACAGGGAGGTACAAAAAATGTTTGTTTTGTCGAACCCTGCAAGGGCTACTGAGGTGGACTGTGCAGACGGATAGTCGGTCTTCATTGGATGCATACTTTGACTATTGCTGGTGCAGTGACGGCAAGCTGGTGCTGGAAATCTGTCCAGGTCTGCAAGGCCTTCTGGATTTCGATCGTCGACATCTTTCCTGCCATGGGCATTTCTGCAATGTGCTCCATGTTGGGGCCCAGCATCTGGTTTTGTTCTTCTACAGCATTAAGGAGTCTTTGCATCTGTGGGTAGATGTTGTTGACCTTTTCTAAGTTTGGAAGGGCTTGCTGAACCCACTGATGGGCTTCTCGTTCTAGCTTCTGCAGTTTGCTGTTTTCCATCACAATCTGCTCGTCAATGGTCTGCCTCATTGCTGCCTCTGTCGACTTACGTCCCTCCAAGGCCTGAATACCTTGTCTTGTCTGCCTGGTCTAATGATAGACTTTCCCATAATGAGTAGGCCAGTCTCTCAGTACTTCCTCAGTAACAATGGATTCCTGTATATGGTCCTTTAAGACTTTGTAGGCTTCGAAAAATGCAGTGTGTTGTGTCAGGAGTAGTCGGGAAGTCTCTTCCTTTTTCTCTGCCTTAGTCTCTTGGAGATGTGTCTGTATAGTCGACACCATGCTTTCAAATAGCTGGTATGCCCTTTCCAGAGGTCGATCTGTAGCGTCTTCGACCGGGCCTGGGACAACAGATTGTGCAAGAGACCTGCATTTGCCGAGAAACTCAACCTGTTCTGCCTCCTTGTCTTTGAGCTCTTTACTTTTGGTGACCGCCCTCTTCTTTGACTCTTTGGCCAAAGTTTTGAGTAGTTGGCCGACCTCTGAGTCGGTTAGCGAACTTGCATCTTTTAAGCTAATATTCAGGCTGGATGTTCTATGATGGTCTTTCTTTTTCTTCTGAGTGTCTGTCTGTGGCTCTTGGGTGCCTGCAGTAGTCGAAGTGGGATCTGTAGTTGGTGGAATGGAGGCCGAGGGTTGCTCTGTTTGAGGATTTGGTAGAGAAGTCGGGGGAGTTTCTTTTTGAGGAGGGGGTATGGGGGACGGTGGTTTTTCTACTGGAGGAGTTGGTATGACTTCTTCCGGTTGTGAGGCTGATGGTGGTTTTGGCTGTGAGTCAGGGGGTGGCGGAGGTGGTGGAGATGATGGTGGCGGAGTTGGAGACGGAGTGGGGGACAAAAGGGTGACGGAACTATTTGGTGGGCTTTGGTCAGAAGAAATACCTGCTTCCGACGGTGACGTGGGTGGTGCGTTTTGGGCTTCGGCGTCGATTTGCTCTGTGACCAAATGGATGGATCCGATCACGTCGCCTCCGTCGTCGATCCTAGTAAATGTTGTTATTTCTTGGGCGTAGATCTGTTTGTGTGCTTTCAGAGGAGTTGTCGTCCGTATTGTCTGTGCCGACTGGAACAGTGTAGGCAGCATCGCCAAGAAGGCTCTAAGCTCAGCGTCTTTGTCGGCCCTGGCTCTTAGTGCCTCCAAAATTTCTCTTTGATAGTCTTCCATGGGGTCGCCCAACTGTTCTGCTGGTACTTGTTCTTCGACCACACACGTCGGGGATGGAGGAGGGGGGGTCGACACAAGGTCGACGACGTTTTCAGGTGTCTGTTGTGTTTTAGGTTTCTTGGGCCTACCTTCTGGGGTTCCTGCCTCAATATATCGTTGAAACTGGGTTTCCACCGACACTTTATTAGCGCGGGCATCTTTGACAATGTCAACAGCCGTGGCTGCGAGTTCGTCATCATCATCGGACGAGTCAAGAATAAGCTTGCGCTTACCCCTGCCTGTTTGTTGTTTTTGTGTCTTGAGTCTTTTTCTGGAAACCGCTATCTCTTTAGCAAGTTTCTTGATGTTGCTCTTTGATAGGGCATACTCAGGGTCGTCCTCTTCGACTTCACCTGTTGGTGCTGGAGTGGGTTTGACGATTGCAGGAGCCGGAGGAGTTGTCTGTTGCACTGTTGGCTGCGTTTGTATGGTTGGTTGTTGTTGTTCTGGTTGCTGGGGTTCGATGACCTGTGCAGTCAGAGGTTTGACAGTAATATGCACCCGACTAGTGGTCCCGGTCGGGGCATCCTCCGACACGAATGTACTGATATACAGATTAAGCTCGTAGTCCTCCTCCTTCTCCTGGTCGGTCAGCGGTTCTATGGTAGAGAAGTTGACCTTTTTGGCAGCCTCCGGAATTGGTACCTTTGTTCCTGCCTGTCGGGTCAATTCTCTGAAAATTTGTTCAACTGTCGGGTAGTAGTCGAGGTATTTTGCTTTGGGATCTTGACCTCGCATGTACCATACTGATGTATGGTCAAGTGCTAACTGGATATGTGAGTCGGTAGGGAGGTTTCGTCGGATGTTTTGGGGCACCCTCCACCTCGTCGTCCGAACCTTTAACTGCTGGAACAAAGTCTCCAAGAAGACTTTCCCCTATGCTAGCTCATGCAGGGTGCCTTTTTATGAGAAAGGTTTGAAACGGTGCATTTCAAATCTAGTCGGCTCATGGAAGACTGCACTGCCTTCCGGATAGAAGTGATACATGACTATCCAGATAATCAGGGAGGGGAATTTGATAATACCTCCCATCTCCTGGCAGTGTTCACAGATGGTTTTGACCATGTCGGCGACATAGTCTCCCCATCGGTAGACTTTTCCATTGGTGGCGATTGTGTTGACCGCCTCCAGCATCTCTAATTTCAGGTCGCTGCTTCGACCAGCCAAGGTAAGGGTGATTGCGATGATTTTCACCACAATTTGTGGTGTCCGGGTCGTAATTTGTCCTATCATTAGTCCTTTAGAATTTTTTCCAGTCGGTGTTCCTGTGAGTTCTTGGACGAGTCCTTCCTTAATCCCAATTGGGATAGGGTGGCCTCTGTTCGACAGACCCGTAAGCGCAGAAATAACATCCCTGGTGATGTCAATCGGCTCGTCGAAATAGAATCGGCCGTTGTGGTAACGACTGATAATAAATTTAACAGCGGCTTCCTTTGTCCCGCCAAAGTTGGCCATCAATGGTGCGTTAGGGTACTAGAGAATGCTGTTGTTTCGGACTTTCTCCGCGGCCTGTGTCATTTTACTTCCTTCATATGCCCAATCTTGGATTTCGGCCCAGAGTTTCTGAAATGGACCCTCCTGGACTTTGGCAGTTTTTATGTTCTTCAGTCTTTGGACCAAAGGTGTGTCCTCTGCCTGCAACTCCTTGGATTTCACCGTGGCTCTGGTGAGTTTGGGTGCCATGATTTCGGATTGGTCGGAATTTGAACAGGGTTTGTGGGTGCTGGTCGACGGAGGATGCGATTGTTCTATGTGTAAGGGTTGTGGTGAATGAACTTTCGAGGGTCCATTATTTATAGGCGTGGGAATGGTGGAGTGTCGAACTGGTTGTATTAATGGCGGACTTGACAGTCCAACTGTAATACTCGAGTGCGATTTAGGGGATCTGGTTCGGCGCTCGAGGCCATTAATGTGTGATGGGATTCTCGAGGTCGATGGTTGGTGTCGATGATGAAAACGGTCAGCATGACTGGTCGATGCGGATGGTCGATGAAAATGATGTCGGTTGTCGAAGGGGTGAGTGGCTGTCATGCTGGTTATTTTTGAGTGGATTGTTTTGTTGTTTTAGAATTTTTCTAACTTTTTATAGGTTTTGGGTGACAGTTACGTTCGTTATATATATATATATATATATATATTGTTGTTGTTGTTGTTGTTTTTTTTTTTGAATCAATTTTTGTATCGTTTAAGTCGGGCTCCATTGACGAGCTTCCAAAATACTAGGTCCTGTAATGTTTTTAGTTGGACTGAATCATTGGGATGGATTTCTTCGACAACATAGGGTCCCGTCCATTCTGTGTGTAGTTTCTTTGGTTTTCCTTTTACTCGACTGTTATAGAGTAGAGCAAGGTCTCCGACCGACAAATTTTTGTTCTTAATGTTATAGTCATGCCAGGATTTTTGCTGTTGTTTTTGGATTTCCTGGTGTTGAATAGCCATAACTCTATGTTCTTCCAGCTTACTGAGTTGGAACAGTCGATCCTTTCTTGCATGCTCGACATTGATATGTAGTAGTTGAGCTACAATAGGTGCCTGCTGTCGGAAGTGTAGGGGGACAACTGCTTCTTGGCCATATACCAGTCAAAAGGGAGTTTGGTCGGTCGACCATTTATACGCAGTCCTGTATGCCCATAAGACTGTAGGGATTTTCTCATCCCAGTCATCTTTGTCGGTATTGCATATTTTTGTTAACCCTTTTGTCAATGTTTTGTTGAAGGCTTCAATCGCACCATTCGACTGAGGGTGGTATGATGTACTTCGACGGTGGTCGATGTGAAACTGGTCAGTTAAGTGTTTGATGGTTTTGTTAATGAAGTGTGATCCTTGGTCGCTGATGAAGGTGAGGGGACATCCAAATCGAGAAATTATGTTTTCATAGATGAACCTAGCGGCTACCTCGCTTGAACATGTTTCGACAGGTTCAGCTTCTGCCCATTTAGTAACATACTCTACTGCAGTGATGATATATCTTACACCTGATCGTCGGGCTGGGATAGGGAATGGTCCTATGAAGTCTATGGCCCAAATTTCAAATGTGAGGCTAGGGTTTACAGAGATCAGGGGCATTTCCGTACTCGACAGTGGTCGACCAAGTCATTGGCATCTGTCACATCGACTTACAAAGGTTTTACAATCTCTGTGAAGTGTCGGCCACCATAATCCAGACTGTTGGATTTTCTTGGCAGTTGTGTCGGCTTGGAAGTGTCCTCCTATAGGTCCATAATGAGCTTCGTGCATGATTTGGTCTCGTTCATGGTTTAGTACACATCTTCTAAGGACATCGTCTAACCCCATTTTATATAGAAATCCATTGATGAGGCTGTATGGGGCAGCCTTCATAGCTAGGATTTGTTTTTTCTTAGTGTTCAGACCTTCTGGTGCCTGACCTGTCTCTAAGAATTGTGCTATCTCTTCCAATTCTTCTGGTACCTCTTCTATACGAAATAGATGTGCGTCCAACAAGTCATCATTGACTCTGGTCGGTTCCTCTCCTGTGTCGATACGGGATAGGTGGTCGGGCCCGACATTGAGCTTTCCTGGTCGGACCACTACTTCACACTCAAACTCTTGAAAAAGAAGTAGCCATCGACAAATTCTTCTGTGATGAAGGGGTTTATTAACAAGGTATTTCAACGCTTGATGGTCGGTGTAGAATATGAAGGGGTTGGCTAACAGGTAATGTCGATACTTTTGAAGGGAAAAAACCATACCTAAGGCTTCTCTTTCAGTAGTCGAATAGTTCTTTTCAGCCTTATTGAGTTTTCGACTGCTGTAAACTATAGGGTAATCCATTCCATCATCCCCTGGTTGAGTCAATATTGCTCCAATAGCTATCGCTGATGCATCAATATGTACATGAAATTTGGTAGACCAATTTGGAAATTTGAGTATGGGGGCTTCGACCAGTTTTCTCTTGAGTTTGTCGAAGGATATTTGGCATTCCTCTGTCCACTTAAATTCTTGATCTTCTTTTAGAAACTCTTCCAGAGGGTAGGTAATGTCTGATTAATGTCTGATAAACTTCCTATAATACCCTGTATGGCCCAATAACACCCGAACTTGTTTAGGGTTTATTGGAGGCTTCAAGTCGAGGATGATTTTAATTTTGGCAAAATCAACCTTAATACCATCTTTGCACACAACATGTCCTAATAGTATCCCTATGGGGGTCATAAAGATACACTTCTTAATGTTTAAGGAGAGTTGGATCTGTCGACATCTCTCCAGCATAAGTCGAAGCCATGTGCAGTGATCCTTTAGGGTGGAATATATAGTCCAGTCGTCGAAGTAGACTGCCATGGTTTTATAGATGTATTCTTGGAAAGTTTTTACAACAATTCTGGAAAAGACTGCATGTGCATTCTTTAATCCAAAAGGCATAACCCTATAAGCAAAAGAACCGAATTCACAGACAAATGTCGTTTTCTTCTGGTCTTCCTTTGCTATAGGTACTTGGTTATATCCTGAAAATCCATCTGTGAATGAGTAGCATTCATGTCCTGCCACTTCATTCAAGATTTCATCAGCATAAGGGGTTGGGAAGGGATCTGTTAGTGTGACTTTATTAAGCTCTCTAAAGTCGACACAAATTCTTAACCTAGTCGGGTCATGTTTCTTAGGCTGTACGACCATGGGGCTTGCCCATTCCGACTGGTCGATGGGGTAAATGATTCCTGCTGCTAACATGTTGTCTATTTCCTTCTTAACTATTTCTTTATACTTATGAGCTAGTTTATAAGGTCGTTTCTTAACAGGTCGGACATCAGGTTCAGTATCTATTTTCATCTCTCCCATTTCCTGTACTAGTCCTTTTAAGTCTTTGTAGTCTCGTGCAAAGACATCTTGGAACTCTCTAAGTAGGTTTACAATTTCAGTGGTTTGATGTTCGTTCCAGTAGTCTCCAATCTTAGCTATCTTTGGACGGTCGTCATTTGAAATGTCAACCTCCTTAGTTTTTACTTTTGCATCCAGCCACTCTGGTGCTTTAGCTTCATTGATCGGCCGACTTCCCTCTTTGAACCATGAGAATGTAGCAGGAAAGTCGGCTGCAGTCATTCTGTCAGTGTCGTGTTTATCTGTGGTCTTGACTTTCAAGATGGAATAGATAGGTTTGTTAGTTTCATTGTGGTGAGGGTTCCATCTAAAGCTTTTTCCTGTGGTGTGTTCATTTTCTAAGTGCAAGCGGGTCGACTATGGTCGGGATGTAGTTTGTATAGTCTTACAGTCCTTAACCTATCGATGGTTCGGGTAGGGTTGAGTGACAGTCGGTTGGAGGAATTGTTTGATTTGCTGTGCTGTTTCATCCAATTTTTCGTTTTGAGGTGTAAACTGGAAGTCTTTGATAAAGTTGTCTCTCAATTCCTGCCAAAAGAAGGTTTCTCCCCTAGCTTCCTCCATTTTATACCATTTGTTAGGTAAGTCGTCTAAGGTTGAAGGAAACAAATGGGGCCAGGCTCTCTCGTCTTTGTAACCAAGTCTTTTCCACTCCTTTTCACAAGCCCTAATGTGGTCTTCTGGGTTCTGGCCTTGAGTGAAGATAGGGATTTGAGCTTCCTGTGTTAACTTATTCCCTCCAAACCGTTCGACAAAGAAGGTTGAAGCAGTTGTCCAGGTCTGTAGTTTTGATTGATGGGTATCCCACCATCTAGCTGCTTGACCTGTAAATGTTTCCACTAAGCTTTGCAGTCGACCATGTTCTCCAATATTTTTAGAGACTTGTTCGACATGCATGACTGGGGAGTCCCTCTCTTTATACCGAGGTAGTTGAGTATTGTTTAAGTTCGTGGGTTGTAAGGTAGGGCGTTCCCTTTGTTTCTTTTCAAAATTTTTAGGTATAATTGATACGATGAAGCACTGTCGGGTGGGTTTTTTCTGTACTGTTTGAATAGTCCAGCACACCCTTGCTTGTGTTTCGTATTTTTCTATCTCCCAGTCATAGAGTTCAGCGTCTGAATTATACCCGACTGAGTCTGAGTTACCTACGTAAAGCTCCCCTTGGGCGTTTGGTTCAATATAGTCGGTGTTGTTTTGGATCTGATAAAGTTGTCGGATATCGACTTCCTCATCAATCGGTTCAATCCAAGGTTGTCCTTAGGATGGATTGATAGGTACGATGAAATTTTGGCCATTTCCTTTGAGCTTAATACGTTCTTTGTCTAAAGAGATAGAGGCTTTCATCTTTCGACCCCAAGGACGACCTACAAGCGCTGGGAAGGAGCTAGATCCTTCCTTTGGGTCAATAATTTCGAAATCAACCTTGGTTGATATTCCTTTGATGGTTGTGTCTACGTTTTTCCAAACCCCAATGGGTTCAATGAGACCTTGGTCGGCCAGTTTTAGATAAATGCCTGAATCATAGAGTCGAGGTCTTCCCATCTTTTGCCATGTGTCTCGGGTCATAATATTCACCTGCGACCCGAAATCAAGCACCACTTGTCAGACATGAAAACCTTCGATTTCCAGGTCGACTAGAGGGTCGACATCGTTTTTGTCTTTTTGATTTAGGTTACAAATGTTCTTAATTTGTTTTTCAGGGTTAGTATTTTTGATTTGATGTAATAAATCAATGAAGTGGGCCACCGACTCATCTGTTTGAATGAGATGGGTTAACTGCTGTGTCGTGCTAAGTCGACTGTGAATAATGTCTTCTTGCTGTGCAATGTTTTGAAATATGTGTGATGCCTCTTGATAGGTGTGTTGTTGTTTGATAGGGTCTGGATAATTATTTGTGTCTTGTATTTTGCTAATTTGGGGGTTATCAGGCCCTGTTTTTGTGCCTTGACGAGTGATAATATGTAGATTTTTAGTATGTAATACATCATGCTTTTGTACACAGGACAAGACATTAACATTCTTTTTCATATTAATTTTTTCCAACATAGTAGGACAATCCTCCAAGGATTGATCGCCTACTCTACAATGCGTACAGAATTTCAGGTCAGTTCTGTCCTTGTACGGACAGTCTGCGCATCTGTGCCCCTCTTTATAGAAAATGAAGCATTGGCTAGGTCGACGAGTGCGTATGTCTCGATTCCCAATGAATCGACCTCTTCCAAACCCTTGTCGTCGATTGTCATACCAACGTTCAAAGCGTCGGCCGTTAGCTTGTTGCCCATTCTGATTGTTTGGATTGATTTGCTCATTAGTCTGTGCTACTGCGTTTGTTTGGTAGACGGCCTGATAGTTCTGTCTATTTTCAGGTTCAGTTGACAGTCGGCCGTGTTGTGGCTTTTTGTCTCGCAGATGGCACACCAGGAGGCCTTTCCATTCTTCATGTTGTATGGACAGTCAACTATAGAATGGTCTCCACGTTCCTGGAAGATGTTGCAAAACGCTTGAGTCTGCACAAAATGGACATCTTGTCGGCTGTACTGCTGTCGACAAGTATCTTTTGAATGACCGGCCGTCGAACAGTTTGTACACCAGATCTCTTGATTCTTCAGGGTCAACTCTTTTAAAAACTTCTGGACATTTTCTAGTTGTTCCTCCCGGCGGTGGTCAGTTGGATATGCAGGGATGTCTTTGTCCATCTCGACCTGCAAAGCTTTTGTCAGCGCGTCTTCATATGTCTTGAAAGTTTCCAGACTGATATGTTGGCGAACTTTCTGTGATAGACCTACAAGGAACCACTGAATTAATAATTGTTCGTCAATAACATAATCTAGTTGGCTCAGTAAGTCCTTCCATCGTTTGTCATAGTCGCAGACAGTTTCTCCTGGCTTCTGTTGGGTGGTTTTTAGCTTTTTGGCCGCCAGGTGCTTAGCGTCTGGGGTTTTGAAAAAGGATAGGAACTGCGCCTTTATCTCTGCTTTGGTCTCTTTGGGGGTCCTTTCTGTGAATGTCATGAACCATGTCAAGGCTCTTTTGCGTAGGGCCCCTACAAACTGGGCCATCTGTCGTTCTTCATCTGTGACCTGGTTTGCTTCCCAGGTTGACTCGCAGATGAACCAATGTCGTCTGGGATCTTCATCCCCCTCGTAGAGAGGAATGTGAGCTGTGCCGTGACCCATGCTTGAATCACTATCACTACTTTCAGAAATTGGCGGGGTGGGTGGTGTGGGTGGTGGTGAAAGAGGTGGGGTTGTTGATACGGTCGAACCTGTGGGGATGACGATGGGGTTTTGGTCGACGGAACTTGTGCTTCCGTCGGTGGTCGATTCTTTCTCGCCATACAGCGGATTGTTGATAATTTGTCTTCTCGACGGCCCACTGTCACTTTGCGTGCTCAGGTCTGACTCTTGAGTATCTTCTAAAGTTGTATGTGGCAGGGGGGTGCTCCTTCATGTGTCAGTAGGAGCAAGTGGATACTGCGAAAGGAAGGTGCCGTTTGAAAGGTCACCCAGTTCCCTTCGACCGGTCAGCGTATGACAAGGTGTCATCCCAGGTACGGTTCATCACCGAGTTGACTCTAGATTGTGATGTCACCAGCTCTCAGTCGGAGGTCATCTTCAATAATAGTCTGTATTATGGTATGTGAATTGGCTGGGGACAGGGTTACTTCGTCGAGAATCGTTATTTGGAGATCTTCTTGCTGCTCTATCCACACTTCTTCATCCTTAGGGGCCGTCTCTTCCTCTACGCCTTCTTCTTGTCGGTCATGACCCGACTCTGGCGGATTCTCCTCACGGTCGGTCTCCCTAGGGTTTTGTTCTTGACGCAGCTCGTCGGCTCGTTCACGTCTAGCTTCCCTTCTTTGCTGTCGTTCGTCCCTCTCGATTTTCTTAATGTCCAACATACGTTCATACAATGCTATTCCTGCGAGTCCTCTTCGGTCGACTATTCATTACTGGTTTGGTCAACTGGTATCCATTATGCTCCCTCTCCAACACATGACCAGCTACCCCCCCATAGCCTACCCGACGCTTTTTAGAAAGCTCGGATAGTTCTGTCTATTTGCTCAGGAAGTATTCCCACTCCCTTTCAGTGATGAATTTCTCCCACTTATTTTGCTTCTCCGCCCAATTAGTGTTTGATGGCGGTTCGTACAATGGTGGTCGAGGTTCGACGATATGGCCTGCTCCGTTCTCTATCAGGAATTTGAACAGCAGCGTTGGTAAGGAGCACAGAAATTGGTCAGTGAAATCTGTGTAGAATTTGGCTTTTACAGTTTCCACTGAGGTTCTGTCTTCGATTGCTTGCTCTTCACATAAGTCATCGGCGATCTTCTCACACCACTTCGACAGATTTGTCCTACCCCCTCGAATAAGTTTCTCCAGCAACTGTTCTTCTTTAGTTGCATCAGTATTTTTCATCCAGGAGTTGCTTCAGTAGTTGTGGTACGGATTCAACAAACTTCTCATGTGTCTCGGTGAAAAATCTGGCTTTGGCTTCTGCAACTGTTAGTCTGTTCCTACGTGCGTAATTTTGTAAGTAATTGGCAATCTTACGCTCCCACTAGTCCTTTATCTCCTGCTCTGGTATCATATGTGAACAGATATTCTAGACATGTACTATCGGCAACGGAACCAATGTTTTAATCTCACAGATCACATAAGGTTACCAATAATACATACTAAAACATACACAATTATAAACAGAGACAGAAGACAAGAATAGATTGGATAGAACAGAATATTTTATTATAATGAGTTCATACAAAGCACAGAACTGAACTGAGTTCTTGTGTGGCTCAACAGCCTAATATATACAAGTTATAAACAGTTACAGAATAACTACCTGTCGGTTCGGTGAACCGACACGACTGTTAGTTAGCCGACTTAATTAACTAGTTTAGTCGGCCGACCGACGTAGTCGGTCCATCGACTTAGTCGGCTGACTAAGTCGGTCTTCGTTCAAGTCGACTTATTTCGACTTGCTCCTTCTACACCTGGGTTCACTAAAAAGAAGTAAAAAGCATAGAATGATACCTTATCTCGTTTCCCAAGAAAAATTCATCCAAATCTAGACCTGGCTGCCCTGCCTCCCTACGATGTCGGGTTTGCTGGTGATTGAGGAGGCATTGCAGGGTATTCTCCAATTATACCATGCAGATCATTATCCAATGACTCCAGCGTGTGGAATCCAGCAGCAACCTCTTGCTGGCCTTTCCTGATTCTCATCAATGCTTCTTTGATACCTTTGGACAGGTGGAGGTTGGCTTGGATTTTCCTCACTAGAAGGATACGCCCTATCCAAAATAGGCTCGCTATGAGTGGTCTACCCTTGTGAGTCTTGTACTCCTCAATTAGCTCCATCTCTTTGATAGATATTAACACTTCCATCCTTGTCGGAATCTCTGCCATGTATTGGGATCCCCAATTGAACAACAGAGGGGATGGGCCATTCACGACTGAGGAGGAACCTCTGTCTAAACCCTCCATCAAGGAAGTGCTAACACTTTGGTCACTTCTACACCTCCCTTGGTGATACCTGCAAAACAACAAAAATCTTATCTAGATAACCCCAGGAAGACAGAAAGGGGTTTGAAAAATATTGGCATAGATTGTCTTCTCCCCTTCCTCTTGTCTATAATATCTATCTTGATGTGCTTGGTGGAAGAGCTATGAATTCTTTGCTTTCTCCCTTGTTTCCAATTCAGTCCACGGGAAAGATTCATCTTGTGGTGATTAGATCTCCTGTACCTTCTCCCATCCCTGGAAATGTGCAAGAGATTATCCCTTGTATCCATATTTAATGACCTTTTGGTGCTCCTCCATATGATGAGATCATAAGCAATACCAATGATTGAATTCTCACCACCAATTAACCATCCAAACCCATCCTTCAGAGATGCATGCCTCATGCTAGTCTGATCCAGATTCGCCTTTAAAGACATGAACCTGAGCCCTGATCTTCTAGCACTACGGACTCTATCCTTCCATATTTGTCATCTCATTCATTCGCATGCTCAGCAACTGTACTACCTCTACCATCTGATCGTGTGAGATTAATTCCAAGTGGATGAGCTATTACCTCGACATCCCTCTGTCCTAATCACAAGGAATGGCTGCAGGGGTCAGCATGTCACATCACGTGGCTTTCCATTAAGGAGCCCAAACGATTGGAACTACCACGTGTTGATGGGAAGATTGCATGAGATGAGGCAGGATATCTGAATATCGTCCACCTGTCATGTCTCGGGGAGAGAACCTGATCGGCCGCACCAACATCACCATTTGTAGCCTCTTCACACTTCTCCCATAATCACCTATTCAATTTGTTCGAGCTAATTTCAGCATGGAAAGAACATGCCTTCCCCACCCCTTCGTTCACAAGGATGTCCACCACCTTATTCCCAGACCTTTTGATGTCAGAGAAGCTTAGTGTAGGAAAGTTATTGAGTCTTTCCCTGAACATCAAGAGCCAGCCTTCCCACCTCCAATTGCGAGAAACCTAGTTTATGGTTTCCCCATGTATGATTCTCTACACGAGTTTGATTATTACCATTGAGTATCCCTCGACTATCAATGGTGTTCTCTGGTTTTGAATCACCCATGTGACACTGTTTATCAATCCGACCAGCTCTGCCAGATTATTAGTACCTGAACCGAGGCTTCCCTAGTAGAGACTGAGAATTCTACCATGGGAGTCCCTAATTACTACCCCATAGCTAGCAGGGCCATGGTTTCCTTTGGAGGCCCTGTCAAAATTCAATTTGAAAGCACCCAATGGAGGTTTCTACCAGAATTCTACACTGATCATTTGCTGGGCCAAATTGTAGAGCCACAAATTATTCGAAGGTATCCCCAATTCTGAAGAATTTTTTTTCTATAGAGTCTGCTTCAAGGTCTTCTGTCGACCAAGGAGTGAGTGTTATGGTTTCCTTAATGTGAGCTCCTAGAATTTCCCATAATTCTTTCGTTCTTCATTTCTAGTTTTCAAAAAAAAATTGGTTATGGGTTTTCCATATTTCCCAAACCACAAATCCTGGGTACAGTTCCCAGATTCTGTTTAGATTTTTATTTTTGAATCTGTTTTTGGGCCATTCATCTATTGTAAGATCTGGTCTTCCTTCTTGCCTGGCATTGTTTTTGAACATCCTACTTCCTTTGTCCTAGATCTCAGAGGCTATCGAGAATTCATCAAGAAGGTGATTTATAGTTTCATTTTTTTTCGCATAAACTTGTTATACCAAAATCTTGTCACCATCATGTGATAAGACATTTGACATACCTGCTTGCCCTGAATCCCTGCTTTTGGAGTGGAAACTAAATGGTTTTGTCATCAATCTTTCATACAAATTCCCAGCACCGTGCATGCCCCTTTATCCAGGAACGGTACCCCTGTTCGCATCGCCCATCATCTGTTGCCCATAAGCGGTGCCACCACTTATTGTCCTTGGTCCATAAGTAGTTATTACCAGAACTACTCTGTCATAGAAGGAGAAACGCGGTACTCTGGTTAAAAAGGGAAAAATAGAAGTTTCTCGAGGCTTCTAGATGATAAGACTCGTGTCCTACCTTATCCTTACTGTTGTGGGTTGGTTGAGCTCGAGATCTCTCATCCTAGGGTCTTAGAGGCCACCTCACCCACTAATTTCTCAACCATCTCTATACATTAAAGCCTTATAAATAAGAGCTCATAGCCATGGTTGAGGAGAGAACACTTGAGGTATTCTTATGCTGTTGGATTGACCATTGGCCCAAGATCATTTGAAGAGAGCATAGAGAGCTAGAGTCGGATCTTTTGGGGATGAGAAGGTCTAGTTTCATGGAGATGCTCCTCCAAGCCTCACTGCTCCAACATATGCATGAGAACAAGCAGGTCTCGTTACTTATCATAAAAAATATAAAACTTTAAAAAACAAAAAAACATTATCCATTTTAGGGTTTCTTGCTTCTTACCGATGTCACCCCACTGCCCTCCAGGTGGGAGTGGTAGGTAGGGATCTCCTGTAAAGTCCATGCCTGCATAGGCATAGTCCTCGGCCATGAGCATCTAATCCCGCAGCCATCTAAAGAAAGGATCACCAAACCTCACTCTGCCCCTACCCACTCTTGTGCGAGCCATGACCTAGACCCACCTTAGCATACAGGGGTCTCATGCTCTCAGACTCTGGAAATTCACCTGGGGCCTCACCTGTGGGACCCGCTCGAAGAAGAAGTAGGCTAAGATGGAACCAAAGCCGAATTGCTTTAGCCCTCCCTACGACATTTAGTCAGCTGATCCTTGAAGATTGGAAGCATTGCTTCCGCCCAGTTGAACAACATAGGTTCCATATCCTCTATGTCATACAGCATGTGTGCCCTGGAAGCTTGGCGCACACCCTGGCTCCCGGCCACCCTCTGCATGGTGAACAAAATGATCCGTAGAGCCCTATCTATAACTATCCTGATGGGGATATTTTACCTTGATGTACCTGTACCTGGTACACAGTGCTGATATATAAGCTCTCTAGTGGTGATGTCCCCGCTACGAGAACCTGTCAGTGAGATGGGGGCACCCTGTCTCGATAGACCGGCTAGGAAGTAGATATCCTCTACCTCCACTGTAACTATATGTGCCCCCACCTGGAAATACTGATGTTTTGGATTCCACATCTACTGTATGTGTTCCAGTAATCTCTCGTGAAACACCATTCTTAGAGTTCTAAATAACTTTAAGAGTCCACAGTCCCATAGTGCGGCAATGCAACCCACATTTCTTTCAGCAGCAGCATCCTCGTTATCATGTGTTCTTTCCTTCCATATCAACATGTTTTGAGTCACCTAGACCTGCCAAAAACAACAATGGTATGCATTAGAATCATCCTTGAGTCATTGGAAATCAAAAGAATGAGTTTTTTCTACCCATATCATTTGTTTAGGTTCTCCACAATCGGCACCACCTGTGCCTCATTGGAGACAGGTGGTCTTGGTGTGGTTCTCGGGTGGTACCGCGTATCCCGTAAGAGGTATCTATGGTGCCCACATATTGGTTTTTAGGGCTTTCCAGATAGGCCCAAACCACCCCCAAAACTCAATATAGAAGATATGAAATGAAATATGAAGGTCTTAGATGTTACCTGCAACTAACAGTGTTGAAAACAGACGGTGGAAACTCCCGGTATCAGCTATAGAAGATCTGGCTAGAAAATGCTCCAAGTGCTCTCTGCTAGAGGTAAATAGTGAAATGTTTTGATTCTTTTACTATTTACTTGACTTATATAGACATTTTTGGGTCTAACATATTATAGTTTTGATGTAAAATTGTATTTTAGTCAAAGTTCATTTGTCGTAATCCCATAATGTTGGTTTTAAATGCATTTAACACTTGTTTCTAAGTCATCTACAGGATAAGAGAACTTTAGTGAGAAGCTTTGGAAAGTTTTTTTATGGATTTTTTGTACTTTCACAAAATGGAAAAGGCCGTCAAGCGTTTATTACGACACTTTGTCATGCTCGTTAAAAATCTAGTATCAAAGTTCCGAGTCCATTTCAAGTTTCTTTCGAGGCTTGTAAAATACAACATTGTGTAAAGAAGCGTCATGAAGTCCTCTTTTCACCTCTTTTTCAAGCTCCTTAAATATGAAAAGGTCATCGAGTCCATTTTTTATTCTTTTTAGGATTGTAAAATATAACATTGTGTAAAGAAACCTCATGGATTCCTCTTTAAACTCTTTTTAGGCTCCTTAAATACAAAAAGATTGTCGAGTACTTGTCTCCTTCATACTCGTAAAAGTATTTGAAGAGTTGTCCTTCCGACGGTAGGTTATCTCTTTTTCAGTTCGGATAGGACTATTTATGAAAAAGGAACACTCCAGCCAATCATGACTGGAAGAGTTCTCTAAGGTATGATTTTATACTTTTTCAGGCCTTAGAGACTAAATCATATGAAAAATGACCCTTTGGAGTCTTCTTCCATATTCATTCAGACTCTCTAAACATGAACGATACCAAGTTTTATTTCAGTGGACTCATTAAAATTAAACATTGAGAGACCCATTTTGGGAACGAACCCCTCCTCTCTCAGGTTTGTAAAATATATGAGTATGAACTTCTCTTCTGACAAGATATATCGAGTGTTTATTACCTTCTTTGAAATCGTAAAACCGAAAAAGAGGCACTCATCGATCATGATGGGGGAAATGGAAAGGGAATCATTTTGTAAATAATGGAAGTTGTTGGTCGTTACCTTTGAACATGGCACTTATCTGCACAATCATGTCAGTAAATTGGGTATTCAACTGATCTCCATGACGATCCACTCTCATGAGTCATGTCAATCCTTTGAGTCTTTCAAAAGAATGCATTGTCCACTATCGCATTGTGTGTCTGTCCTGTCTAGTCATGCTGCCAAGTCATTTTGTCGTGCCACCCGATGTTCAAGGGGAATTTGAAGAAGTTTTTCCTCTAGATTCTATACAGTCTTTGTGTCATTATCTTTGAGTCAGTCATATGGTTACTACATTCACATAATTCCAGAACTATGTTCCAAGTTTCGTGTCATCGATGTGGGACTCATCATGGCCCTCCCTCGACGAGACTATTCCTATCGACATCAGCTCATCATCTGGGAAATGGTCTTAGAAACAATATTTAGTACCTTGAGATATGTATGCCTTAATGAAATATTCTCTCACTCTTGACATAGGTTCACATCATTGACCTTTGATCAATAGAATCGACAGGGTGTTTGACATCAGGAGTACATCTATTCGCACTCAGTAGATTGTACTAAGGTACCTTAGGAATCATTGACATTAATGGTGATCTCCCTCGCACTTGTTAACGGTTCACATCATTGACGTGTAATCAAGTGGTTTCTACCATGTTCAAAATCAGATCATTGTAATCACATGGATAGAATCGTACATTGTAGAAGATGAAACAAAGACCCTGGGTATTTGTTTAAAAGCGCTCAGTGCTTTTTCCCTAGGTTGCGATGGAGTTTTGTATATATAGCATGGATCCACATTTGTATGGTCATGGATATGTTCAAATTTCTGTCTATATGACATAGATCTATGTTGTATGTCTGGTAGCTATGTCTAAGTTTGAGTCCTTTATCACATGGATCTATGCTGTATTCTAGTAGCCATGCTTGTTTATTCCTGTTATACTAAAATCCTGTCACCATCATGTGATAAGACATTTGACATACCTACTTGCCCTGAATCCCAGCTTTTGGAGTGGAAACTAAATGGTTTTTCATCAATCTTTCATACAAATTCCGAGCACCGCGCATGCCCCTTTATCCAGGAGCGGTACCCCTATTCGCACCACCCATCATCTATTTCCCATAAGCGGTGCCACCGCTTATTGTCCTTGGTCCAGAAGTGGTTATTACCAGAACCGCTCTATCATAGTGGAAAAACATGGTACCCTAGGTAAAAAGGGAAAAAAAGAAGTTTCTCGAGGGTTCTAGATGATAATCCTCATGTCCTTCCTTATCCCTACTGCTGTGGGTTCGTTGAGCTCGAGATCCCTCATCCTAGGATCTTAGAGGCCACCTCACCCACTAACTTCTCAACCATCTCTATCCATTAAAGCCTTATAAATAATAGCTCATAGCCTTGGTTGAGGAGAGAACACTTGAGGTATTTTTATGCTGTCGGATTGACCATTGGCCCAAGATCATTTGGAGAGAGCATAGAGATCTAGAGTCGAAGCTTTTGGGGATGAGAAGTTCTGG
The DNA here is from genome assembly GCA_001517045.1 of Pseudotsuga menziesii. Taxonomy (NCBI): domain Eukaryota; kingdom Viridiplantae; phylum Streptophyta; class Pinopsida; order Pinales; family Pinaceae; genus Pseudotsuga; species Pseudotsuga menziesii. Next base: position 337,407 of record LPNX010393910.1, read on the forward strand.
ATTCATGGAGATGCATGTCAACACTAAGGCTTGGTTTTAAACTTCTTCATATTATTTAATGCAAGTTGATTTATGTCCCACATATGTTGTTGTTGTTGTGATTTCACATATATGTTGCTAGATTCCTTAGTCACTAGCATAGATTAGTAGATCATATTCTGGTTTCTTTGATCTATGTCGTGTTGAGCTTGATCGTAGGTACACAGGTCGATTATCAAAGCCTCGTATTCAAGATATATACAACATCTAGGGAGAGTCTTCAACCTCTGTCTTCTACTTGTTCTGGACCTGAACCATTCAAACCAGTGGAACACCTTACTGTCCGTAGGAGGTGAAATATTCCATCTAACAAAACTACATCGTGAAGGGCCCGCTAGACCATGTTTTCAAATATTATCCTAGGTGAGGATCCTTCTTTTTATAACCATCCAATAAAAAGCGGATATTTTGGGCCACCAATTCCCTCTCCATATTTTTGTCCATTTCTCTTATTTTTCCTGTGTGTGATTTTCATTCATAATTCCTATAGCCTCCTTAATGTTGAAACTTCCCAGGTTGGAGTACCCCCATCTTATTTTATCCTACCCTTCGTGCCAATGTATCCTTCTGGAGCATAGGTCATTATAGAAGTTATCAAGATCTTCCGATGGTGTTAGAATTTGCCACCATTCTTTGTTTTTCCACTTCCTAAAAACCTTGTCTAGAGAGTCAAGGTCCCAAAATTTGTTCACAGATTGGCACTGGTGGAGTTGGGGGTGAGATATCATAATTGGAATATCCACTTGGGTTTCTATGCTTGGATCCTAGTTCCATGCCTCACTGAAGAATCTGGCCAAATTCCCATCTCTGACCTCCCCAAAGCTATGTCTTTGGATTAGATCTCTATTTTCCTGAGCCGCTTTCGAAATGTTGGACCTTGGTAAGTTCTCACCATATCTTATGAGCATTTGCTTAGGCCATTGTTGGGCATATTTAGCATGCCATAGCTTCACCCATGGTTCTTCTTCACAAGTTATCCATTTCCACCAGATTTTCGCTCCCATGGCTTTGTTGGAATATAAAGGGTCATGAAGTCCCAGGACACCCTCATTTTTGGGCATGCATACCATTTGCCAATCAACCAGTGCCCACTTTTTGTGACAGTCATCCCTTCCCCAAAGAAAGTTACTTTGTAAGTTCCTAATTTTCTTTATCATCAATTTTGGGGCTACCAGGATCGAGAAAAGGTACAAAGGAATCACCTGCAGGACATATTTCACCAAAATGAGTCTGCTGGGGAAATTAAGGGCTCTGAATGTCCATAGGTTGAGTTTATGTTTGAGTTTCTCTAGAAGGTCCTTCCACGAGATCTGTTTTATGGTCAACTTTGCCATCATAGCTCCTAAGTATTTGGAAGGCAACCCATCCTCAGAGAAGCCTAGAATATTAAAATATTCCTTCTCGTTATTTTTGGAGTATTAAATAAGTACACCTGAGATTTGTTCTTGTTTATTTCTAAGATACTTTCCTCCAAGAAGGTATCCATCCCCTCCTTGATTCCATGGCCCTCGCGAACTGTTGATGGTCCCATGAGCATGGTGTCATCGACAAACTATTGGTGAGTTTGTGGTTCTACATCTTTCAAGATTATCAGACCTTTAATCTTGTTTTCCATTCGGAGGTTCTTAAGCATTCTGCCTAGACCTTCAACAGCTATGATGAACAGGAAGGAGAATAACAGGTCACCTTGTCTGATACCTCGAGAGCTCTGGAATGGCATAGTGGGAGAACCATTAACCAATATAGATAATAAATATATGGAAACTAGGTTCATAACCCATCAGGTCCATTGATCTGAGAATCTGAATGCCCTTAGCACACCTGCTAAGAAATCCCAATTTAGTTTATCATAATCCTTAGACAAGTCTAATTTAAGAAGCATACCTAGGATTTTCCCGATTTTGACCGAGTGGATAGTTTCATGAATGAGGATGATACCATCCAAAATATGTCTACCTTCCACAAACCTTGCTTGTTCTGGGGAGATAATAAGGGGCAGCAGCGGGCGAAGGTGATTAGCAATGGTTTTGGAAATAATTTTGTAAATGACATTGCAAAGAGCTATCGGTCTTAGCTTCCCTAGGTCTTTCATTCTTGTCTCTTTGGGTATGAGCATCAGGAAATTCACTATCAGCGCTTTTAGGATAGTACCCAATTTTCTCGAGTCCTCCACGATCGCCCATACCTACTCTTTCAACCAATCCCAGCAAGCATGGAATAAATTAGTAGTGAATCCATCCGGTCCTCGTGCTTTATCTTTCTCCATTTGCTTGACCGCTTCCTCAACTTCCTCCATCTCAATAGGTTTCATCAAGAGAAGATTGTGCTCTTACATAATAACCTGAGGAATATGCCTTATTACTTCTCTTTGGGAGGCTGCTCTATCTTTGTCGAGTTCCTCCAGTACGGTAGAGAAAAAGGAATTCACTATCCTTTCTATCTCTTCTTATGTTTCCACCACGTGTCCTTCTTATGTTTGCAGTCTTGTTAGTCGGTTTCTTTTCCTATGATGAATAGCCGATTTGCGAAAGAAACTAGTGTTTCATTCTCCTTCCTGAAGCCATTTCACTTTGGCGTTCTGACTCCAGTATAAATCCTCTTGCTATTCCCACTGGTTGAATTCCTGAATCAACATTCGTTCCTTCTCTCTAATCTCAGACGTGAAACCAAACTGCATGCCCTGATTTTGGACCTCTTTGATTTTATAGTCAAGCTCCTTTTTCATGTAGAAAATATTGCCAAACATTTCTTTATTCCATTTTTTGATGCTAGTTTTAAGGATTTTTAACTTTTGCTGGAATTGGTACATCTTAGTTCCTCTGATGATTGGAATTTCATCCCACCATTCCTTCAATTTTTCTTGGAATTTTGGATGAAGCAGCCAAAACCGCTTCCAGTTCTCCCCCGTTCATTATAACTAACTCCGAAACCAAAAAATGATCAAGCCTACATGCTATGCCTCGATCACCTATTCTTTTATTGTTCCAAGTAAAATTGTCGTTAGTAGTTCTAACATCAACCAGGTTGAGGTTATCAATCACTTCATTGAACCTTTCAGATATAGGGTTTATCTAATGGATCCCCCCTTCTCATCAAGTTGAAGTCTCCTCCTATAATCTAGGGTTTGTCATCCAACAGGGAATGAAGCATCCCCAAAGAGTCTAAAAACTGCACTTTCTATTCCATCCTAGGAGGACCGTAAACATTGGTTAGGAAGCCCCTGATGTTCGTCCCTATGATGTGAAAAGCAACTAATAAGGATTGTTGAGTTTTCGCGAAGTTGTAGAGGTGGAACTCCCTTGGGTTCCATAAAATACCAATTCCTCCCACCGCTTTGATAGCATCCATAGCTACCACCTCACATCCTTTCCAAGTTTTTCCTCCTATACATCTTAAGTCTGACTTTGAGCATTTTGTTTCCTGCAGAAACACCACACCTGGCTTCTCCAATTCTATCTTTCTCCTTAGAAGATGAGCCTTCAGGGTACTTCTACAACCTCTAATGTTCGAGGATGTGATCAACATTGGTAACCTATATATTAGTGGGGGATAGGGCTGCATCTATGGTTGGATACTACCCAAAAGGCACCAATTGGGCTCCAATCATTTGGATTCTTTGTACATTACTATGTCTACCTCGGGTTTCTTTCTTAGATTTTTTCTTTCCTTCTAGGTCCTTCAATGATTCCGCTGAGACCCCCAGAGATTTAGTTGCTTTTGCTTTAATTATCGCTTTTTCCAACAAGGTGATTTGTTGTGGGACAATCCTCTCCGGTGCCTTATCTCAGTAGGATGACTCTAGCCCTGCTATATATAAGCCTCCTAAATCCATATCTTCATCTCTTGTCCTCTGAGTATTACTAGTATCTTCTTTTAATGTTTTATTTCTTCTTGGACCTAGCTCCTGGGGTTAGGATCTCTTCCTTGGGAAGGTTTGAGCGCATCCTGTTAATCTCTAACCTTATATTCATCCGCTTCATTTGGCTTCTCGGGTTGAGACTGGATACTTTTTAAAATGACAGGATTCCTTACTTCTTGAGGTTCTTGAATAATTTCATACCTATTTTTCAGTTTGGATCTTCTTGACGGTTTCAGGTCCCTAGGATTTCTTGGCCGCTCTATTCTTGTTTTGAACCTTTGTGAATCCCCCAGCTTCTTTATTTTCTTGTTCTCTTGTTCCCCTAGTCTCTTGTTCTGTGGGAAGTCTCAAAATAGGTGGTCGTGTTCATGGCATCTTCTACGTCTGAACGAGAGCTGTTCATAATCTATTGCTTGGAGCGAGTCTTTGTCTTCCCATGTCATATCTATTCCATCAGGGAGATATTTGGGGATGTGAAGGCAGATACAGATCCTGGCATAAGAAGTTTATCTTCTTTTCCTGGTCTGTTCTGAAACTTTAACAAATTTCCCCGGAAGATTCCCAATCTCGGTCAAGATGTCTTCTGCCCAGTAATCTGTAGGGAGAGAGTACATTTTGATCTAAACTAGTGCAATTGTAAGGTTCTCATTATCTGGGTTAAATATTTCTCTCCATAGTCTCAAGAACAGACCCACTGAGTTATAGAAGTATGGTCCACTTTCTAGGATCTTGTTTCTGTCCTCCTCGTTGAAGAATATTACAGTGAATAATCCTTTCGCTCCTAGTTGTAGGTCATAGTGGCCCTGAGGTTTCCATGTGGTATTAATCCACCATGTCAGGGTCTTCTCTGAGGGCCGGTTCCCTATGAATTTCCCTATGAGAGATCTCTCATTCATGTAAGTGATGTCTTCTTTGATTCTGGTCGATTTAATTTGTAAATTAAGAATAGTCTTTGATTTCGGCAGACATTGTCCATTTCTTATATTCCCTTCCTTTTCCTGGATTTCTTTGATTGTTCTGCTTGTGCCTTCTCCTGGTTCCCCTAATTGGGAGTCAAATATTGGCCTTTTTCCCTTTTCCTTCTCTACTTCCATGTCCACGCTCTGAACAGGGGAAAGAACCCCCCTGTTCACGGGATCACCCATCCAAGGACCAGAACAACTCATCTTTGGACCAGACCAATGATTCTGACCTAGCTTTCTGATATTCTCTTGTTGAAAACATCATGAATTCTTCCTTCCTTACAAAATGCCTTGATCACCACCCTCCACTCCCTCCTGCATCATTTCTTATAATATGTCATTTTTTCGTAATGTTATCATAATTATTTTAAAGCGTTTTTTTTTTATATATTTGATTTATTTACCACAAGAACAGATGTATATATGTTTATTTAATTGTGATAAATTCCTATATAGATATAAACTAATTTAAATTTTATTTTTGTGTTTTTGTTATTTTGTTATTTTTCTTTTTTTTTTAAACTTTGCAATTAGAACAAAAATAAAATGAAACAAAAATTAGGGTTTTTTAGAGTATCCTTCTACCAAGATTAGTCCATCTTTATGTGATATTTGAATAACAAAAAGAGAGGGGATCGACCCTTTCAGTGGTCAACCCCTCTAAAAAAAGACTATCTAGAGCGTGCAAACAAGCGATAGGTTTGGCAGTTTGAATCACCATGATGTTGGAGGTATGAATAATCCTTCATGTTTTAAACATATATGAAAATTAGTTAATTAGATAAATGAGTACATGAATTACAAAAAATGAAAGAAATGCAGCTTGATATTGCATAATCATTCACAAGCATGGTTTATATGAAGATCATAAAAAAATTGAAACAAACACCTACCTCCCCCAAACCAAAGGTATGCCAGGTCTCACTATGCAAAAATAAAAATAAGAAGAAGGCTTAGCTACGATAGTAGCTACCTTCGATTTCAAAGAAGATGAAACATACTTCGATTTAGACTTTTTGGATTGGGCTTCAAGATTGTCAAAGTTTTTCTGAAAGACATCATGAGAAAATGATAAAGTATTAAGGACAAGGAGATGGACAAGCGAACATTCAATCATCCCTACCATGTTTCATTTATTCTCTTGCGACCTAGAAAGATAAATGCGGATGCAACTGAGAATCGAGGCTTATCATCTAAATCCAAAAATCTCTCTACTTGTTCCTTTAACATATCAAGGCAAATACTTCTATTATTACCCTGAAAAATGACCTTAAGTGGATTGAATGGATAATCGAGAGAAAAATGAATTGTCACCCTCTTTCCAAATAAAGCATCAATTCTCTAATTTCATACTTAAAGCTTTGACAAATCCCCTTAAATATATCTTATTAACTTTCATCATATTATTGTCTTAAATTTATTATTGATCTTCAAGTTTTTAAAAATTGAAATATCACTTTAGGAATAATAATCTAAATATATTTATAAGTGATTTTTTCTAATAAAATTTATAATAATGGACATGGGAGAAGATCATTACTTTCAAGGCAATTAAAGACACATTTTTTTTGTAAAGTTAATAAATTTCCTTCTTTAATCAATACACTTTCACTTATATTAAAAAGTCCTAAGCTTATTAAAACATTATCATTATTCTTCGAATTTAAAAAAAAAAAACAAAATTTGAAAATGTAAATTAATAAGAGAGTGAATTTGAATTGAAAAAAAATTATTTAACCATTTACATATTATTTATTTATGACTTGAATGCTATATTCAAAATTAGGTTGTGTCATTTTGGAGAGATATCATTGCTTTTAACAAATTATTGACTAATTTTACCACATACAATCTTAAAAATATATTTGTTATTTCATTGTTTTTCTTTTCATTTCACTTCCACCATTTTATAAACTTCTTTTTTATACACATTTTATTATTTTTATTTACCAAATAATTTAAAATATTTTTGTTGAACAAAAGTTTAAATATTATAAAGAGATACTAGTTATTATACCTGCCTCAACAGGTATATTGTAATCGATTGCAAGTCAAACTCTTTTGACTTTGTATTAGTTGCTCTCTATCAAAAAAATGTATAACTTAGGGATTTGTAAAATATTTTTTTTAATTTTGTTAAAAACTATTTTATAAACAAGTTATTGGTGGATAGAAGATAATGTAAACTTTGGAATTTGGTATCTGATTTGAGTTGACATGTGGCAACAATGACATCATAATAATAAAATTAAAAAAATAAAAATTATATCCCATTGCCACATGGGATATAATTTAAGATCCAGTAAAAGTTTATCTGCTCAGCAGATGCTTCACATTGTCGTCACATCGTCCGGAATTCAACGAAAGCTTTTCAGCGAAGAGAAATGTATGGGAACCATAGAAGAGTACCAAATCCTTTTTTCTACAGAGGCTCTAAAGTTCTCGAATTACCATTCTATGGATGCAATCCCTACTTCTGATTGATTTATATTGTTAATGTCCTCGAATTATTGTTGCGCCAGTAATATTTTTCTTTTGCACCAGTATTAATCGAGTCCTTCCATCGTTTCACTTTTCAAGGTGCAAATTGGAGTTCTGATTGCACTCAACTTCCTGCATGTATATAACTGCAGACGCAGAAGTTTTGTATATTTTGATTTTCTTCTTTGATATGAAACCTGTAAAAAAAATCAATGAACAATTTTAAAATTTCTTCTGAACTTGCATTAAGCTGTAACTGATTTTAATGTTGATCTAATGGCTTAGCTTTGCAATCAATATTTTAAATTTCAAGCTTATTTTGTTGCAGCTGTCTCGTTACTTAAAGCTGGTATTCCAACAATTTTTCAAGACTTTGTGTTTTCAGAGATCTTTTAGATTAATTATCTGTATCTTTTATGTTATTTAATGTTGATGGAGATGAATGCTCGTATAAAGAAACAAAGGAGCAACTCACGTCTTTGGCAGAGGAACGCCTCCAATTAACTTTATCATGCAGTGTCTTTTTAGATCTTGTTTATCATCCAGCATGAAGCTGTAATCCATCTTATGCTGATCCATTGATACTGGAAGCAATACTCAGACTAAATTCTTTAAACTTTAATCTCATTTCGTTGGAGCGATCTCAATTATTAAAGCTGATGTGATCACGGAAATTTAAATTCAAACCCTGTTTGTTTCTTTGCTTTGTAGTCGTGTTCTTAGGGTTTTTTGAGGTTACTTATTACTGTAAGTGTGGATGTTTGAATTGGAAGGATGTACAGAATAGTTACAGGATAAATATCCGAGGGAGCAACTCGTGTCTTTTGGCGTGGGGAGCCTAAGATTCATTTGGCCCAGTGACTTTACGTTTAAGTAGACCTGGAATCAATTTAATGGCGGCCAAGGCATATTATTGAATCTTAACTGTTGATAGAGAAAAATATTTACTGTTGATAGAGAAAAATGCAGGATTTGTTTATTCCTGTAAGTTTTAATTTGAAATTGCATATAATTAAATCTTTACTGTTGATCATAGAGAAAAATCTTTACTGTTGATGGAGAAAAATGCAGATTTGTTTATTCCTGTAAGTATTAATTTGAAATTGTGGAATAGGCGGGAGGCTATAACTGTATTCTCCGAATTTACAGACTACATCTTCAATTTTCTTTCATGCTAAACTGCTTCCCAGCCCGATTCTTCGTTTGCGTTGTCTCCCCGTCTCTTTATCTTTTAAATTTTATTTAAATAATATAAACAGTTAGTTTCTTCGCGCCAGTTGAACGCGGTGCCCGGTTGGCTCTGTGCCGCGATGGATAGTAAAACGAGGCGGGCGGTCTGGCAATGATCGGCCAAACAAGATTATCACGACTTAGCCTTGCAATGTGTTCGGAGTTTAACGGATTGTCGTAGAGGATCCATCAAAGTGGCAGAGAAACGCGCAGCCGGAAAGGGAAAGCCGGTAAATTCACTCTTTTTTCCCGGTGACTGTCGAAACATTTCTCAATTGAATTTTTGATATTAAATGACGAGTGCGCTGCCATAGGTTCACAACTCGTCGCTGGACTGGAAAGAAAGAGAATATAAAGGAAATAAATCATAAAATCCATCGCATCAATGAAATAATTATCATAAAATTTATCTAATCTATTTGGACATGCAAATAAAACAAAATGGACGGGCCCTTAGAATCGATTCAAATTTTCAATCGATAAAAATGGTAAGATTCTTGGTGTAGGCCATGGAATCTATTTCATCTTTAAAATGTAATTAGCACAAATTTTCCGTTGATTGTCCACGAAGGACTCTTCTAATAGAGTTAGGTTCAGTAAATAAAAATTTAAGATTCTTGGTGTAGGTTTGGAGTCAACATTAATACAAATGGAACTAACAAAGTTTTTCTATTCCTTAAGGATTTCTATAATATAAAAGGATTTCTATAATAAACCAATAAAAATGATAAGATTCTTCACGTAGCTTATGGAATCAAATTCAACCCAAATGGAGTTAACAAAGAAAAAATTATATTATCTTCTAACGACTCTTTGGACAAGAAAGAAAGCTCTAATTATAAGGTCAACGATATCATGCACATGTGCATTAGGTTATAGGTAGGAGTAGAATGGTGTTATTACTAAATTTGGTTATTAAAATGAGTTGGAAAGGAATTATGTTTTTTAAATATGAAACTTTGCATAGTGTATGCATGATTATATAGATAGGTCCTTTGGTAATTGATTTGATAATAACAAGATAATTAAATGTAAAAAAACAAAAATTAATGGCTTCGTGTTATTATACATTATTATATTTGTCACTGAAGAGATTTTGGCTATCCATTTAGTTATATATAACATTATAAAAAATAAAAATAAAAATAAAAATTATTTAGTTAAGTGAGTTGGAAATTTTAAATATATTTCTTGTTTTGATTTTATGCTAAATTTAAAAAAAAAATTATAGCTTTATTTTGATATTAAACTTAATATATTATTTAAATTATCTAAATTTTTATGTACATTAAGTGTGTTTATTTTATTTTTTATATTTGGGACAATTTAATATTATATATATTTTATTTATAATTTCTAGGTGATCTAAAACTTTTAATGGACTTATGGAGTGGAAAATGTCATACTTTGAATATGGCACTTCCTATAATGAATAAAAAATTTACCTAGAAAGATAATATATGAATTAACTATGAAATTAACTCTGAATACTGAAGGAATTAACTTGACCACCCAACAAGCATCAACAATTTATCATCTAGCTAATAAAAAAATGGTTCATCCCCATTAGGTATTTAGCCTTGTCTTTATGTCTTTCATGGCCTATTTGAGATGTAGAAGTGGCTCTGGCAAAGCTGGTAAAGCTCATCCTCACTTCCACTGAAATAGAACTTGAGTCTAGAGTCTTCTAAGTAGTCAAATCTCTGCCGTCCTCAAAGGATGCCTAAGTAGGCTCTAACAACATTTATTCTATTTTTATTGAGTTTTTAAGTAGGCTTTAACAAAATTTAATCTATTTTTTATTTAGTTTTAATTTTTTGCATAGGCAATTGCAAACCACTAACTATCACTAATGCATGTAATGTCGGGGACATTGCCACCTCCTTGGCTCTTGTTTTATAAATATTTTTCTAGTTGAAAGTAGAGTGGTTCAAAATTTGAAATAAACAATTATAAAAAAGGAATATAAAAAATAACTGGTAACTAGATGATGAATGGATAACTGGTAGCATGGATAACTCATAGCTGATGAATGTATAACCAACAGATAACTAGAAGAATGTGAGATAAAAAATTATTGATAGTTGATAAATGGATAACAAGAAGAATGCATGTAATAACATGTAGCTAGGCATGGATAACTCACACTTAAAAGAGTCTAACTAGAAGAATATGATGAATATAATTTTTTTTCTAAACTATCTTCCATTCCATAACTATCTCTTAACCATTTGATCCCTATCTACATAACTATCTCTTAACCATTTGATCTCTATCTACGTGATCCAACCACAAACTATGTAGGTGTACTAGTTAGATATATGTTAATTTGGTTTAATAGTTGTAGAGTAGAGTGTTATTCTTTTTAGTTCAGAAAATATATACCAAAAATTATGAATTTACAAACTTTCCAATAAATTATGTACATCAATTTTTGGAATTTTTTGAAATTAATTTCAAAATTTCTTAACCTAAAGTGTCCCAAAATTTTCCAAATTCCCATACTAATTTATAAAATTTTGGTTGTATGAAAGGGACCATAAGTAATTACAATTTATGAAAGCAACATAAAATATTATAGGATTTTGATTTGTCACCTTCCTCAATAAGATAATTACTTTTATTAGCTCATATATATATATATACTATCATGGCATTCTACGCCAATGATGTATTTTCAAGCTTCTTAAGCACCTAGCAAAGATGAGTTTCTTAGCCCAAATTTTTCTAGTTGACATTGGTGACAAGGAAGCTCTCTTGAAAACAAATCAATGATACTTTTCCAAGCTTCTTGAACACCCATGAAAGATGAGTTTCTTAGCCCATTTTTTTCTAGTTGACATTGATGACTGGGAAACAGTCTCTTGAAAACAATGTTGTGATCAATGTCTTCACACTTACGGATTTTGAAACAACATCCATGTACATTATTGATCCAATTCCATTAAAAATCACTTTTAAACAATGGAATTAATTCATTCTCAAAATACAAACTAATGCAATTAAAATATATAAATAATTAATACTTTAAATGTCAAGTTTCTAAAATAAAACTTAAAATATTTAAAAGTTTATAAAAACTTATAATGATAATTTACTTTAATATATTATTGTTTAGATAAAATGTATGATTAGATATATTGGTATGATTATTTTAGATCAAAGGTATGACTAATTATATGAGTTATGTTTAAAGAATATTGTTCATTGCGGTTACTTTATAAAGTAACCAAATGAAAAAACCAAAGTCGATACTATATTTTTTTGGATCATCGTTATTCAATTGTTTGTGTAGGCATGTTGCAAAAGTCAATAGTTGATTTTATGTCATCTCTGATTACTCAAATGTAAAATCATATCTAATTAGAAAACTCACTTACATTTTAGCAAAGATAACTCCTTAAAAAAAAAAATCTCATTTTAGCAAAGATAACTCCTTAAAAAGTAATTTCATCTTTGAGGTTATTGGAGTTTGGCTAGCTTGAGCATTGGCACAAGTTTTAAGATCCACATTGGCCAAGACCCATGTGTTGGATGTGAAGGAAATCATATGCTTCTGGCACATTAAACATCTTGTCGGCTCATGGAATGATAATTTGGACGGGATGGGCTGTTTAAAATTGGCAGAGTCCTGTAAGAAATGGTGCAACACATCTGGCTGCATTCACATCAGAATTAAATGCTTTTAATTAAATTATAAATATTTCTAATTAAAGTTTAGATTTAATTAAGCTGTAGATTCATAAAATAGAAAATACAATACCTCCTTTTACACTAAAGACCTCGTTAAGTTCTAGCGATTAATGTTACGGCGTCGGTGGGAAACATTTTTGGTGGGAGTTATTCCCAAATAAATCCTCGTTAATTTCAATTACCACTTCATTAATTCCACATCTGTTGTTCTCGTTGTTCTTTTAGACGTCTGCTTTTCATCTTTGCTGTGTTTCGTCTTTGAAGCCTTCAAGTTGTAGCCTTCAAGTTGTAGCAGAGAGCTTGTGATTTTCTTCTTTGCGTCTTGAGACTTTTAAGACTGTTACAGACCAACGTTTCATCTTTGCACCCTTGGAGCTATGCAAAGCCTTGCGAAGGAATTTACTACGGGAAGATTTGGAGAAAAAAACAATATTCAGGTATATTGAAATTTTGCTTTACAACTTGTGAATTTTGCTTTGAAATCTCATTTCCTGAAACAATAATGATATACGGTGAGATGTTAGTTGATTATATAGCAAGGGAAAAGAATTTTAAGATTTAGTTGATTACTGCTTTGCTAGCAAATAGATCTAAGCTAGAAAGAAAATATAGAAGAGGAACTCGTTGTCGTCTGCATAAAAACTAATAATATAGCTGTACAGCAGCAATAATTTTGAAATATGGTTAGCCTCTTAACAAAAGTCGAGTTGCTTACCTATGAGCGCCAATTGGGATATAAATGCACAGAGAATTTTATAATCTGTTAAGAGTTACGTACGTACTACGAGCTGGGATTATGATGGAAGTAGAGTTGGGCATACAAATTTGGATGTTAGTTATGGAACATTGGATCCAGTATATTTATATTGGGGGGTGGTGGTTGGAGATTTAGAAATTTAAGGTATTAGGTTATTGTGGATGGATCGACCCTGCCTTCTTTCCTAGTAACCCTAAATCACCCCTTCCCAATGTGTCGGTTCTATTCTCAAGGACATAGATCAGCTTGATGCATCCATTCACGAGCGTAGGAATGTGTCTCTCTCTCATTGTAAGAGTCAAACCAACACATTTGCAGTATTGAAAAATAGATATACAAATGTCCCTTGAGACCACGGGAAGCACTGATTATTTCCTTAAAACACGCTATCAAATTACTATTTCCCTAAGTTACTACACATATTTGCTTTAATATGGATAAGGTTAGTATCATATATCATAAATGAAGAATGTACTGGAAATTTCGCTTTTGAAAATTGACTTTGAGTTATTATTATTTGGATTGATGTAATAATAGCTTATTATCTTTACCTTGGTCCTAGAAAATTTTGTTGATGTAGTTAGCTTTGAGATTTTATTGTTGAGGGACAATGGTATAATGTTGAACGAGTTTTTTATTTATCTTTGTTCAATACTAGATATATTTCTTGTGGCTTGGTTAGAAGGGTAAATGCTCTATGAGATGGGATAGTGGTTGTCAACAATGGTGATTAATCATGAGACATGGTAAACCTTAATTTGAATCATAAGTTACTGAGTAGTCGTTGACCCGTGAATTAATAGTTTATATGAAATCAAAATTAAACGTGAATCTCGTCCATATAATTCCAAGTAGTTACCAATTTTTATTGATGTAATCATAATTTTTTTTCATATTTTTAATATTAATATCACTAAATAATATAGTATGGATATGCAAAGATGGATATTTTTATAATGCATTGATTAAACTAAAAAAAATTGTTTAAAATTTATCAACGTTAATCCGACCTTAAAGCAGTTTTCTGATCGAAACATACATGTTCCAGCGCACAACATCGTGAGGTGTCACCATCGAGACTCGACACAGCACATCCAATAATCACCAAGTGCATCCAGCAATATGCTTTGCTATCTGGAGGTCTAGTTACATTGCAAGTCTATCACAAAGTCTCACAGGCCAACGAATTTCACAATGATTTAACAAATCTACAGATTAGAAAAAAAAAACTAAGCTAACTTAGCTTATTATTACTTTTTCCAAACTTTTCTTAAGCTGCAGGTACTAAGCGACTTCGTTGCTTATTCTTTACCATTTCGAAATGCCAGAGCTTCTTGGAAAACCGGCAGGGTCGACGATCGGCGTGGTATATGCAGTCGGTCTAGCAGAACGCTGGGAAGCTTGGCGAAACCAGGATCGTCTCTCACATAATTATTCAATTTAAAGTTAAATTTCATGTCCCGGATGATTCTAGCGGCCACCACTCCAGTCATGCTCAGCTGGATCAAAACCAGAATGCTTGCAAATAGAAAGAAAGAAAACGTTCTAGTCCTTCGAATTAGCATCTTTTCCATTAAAACGCAGTTCAGAGGCTTCGATCGGCAAGCCCTAGATATGTGTCTAGACTCTATATAACCTGGAGGCACCAATGCTCCGTGCGGCTAGACATAGCCAGTCTTGAGGGCAAAGAAACGGTCAGCATTCGGGATTCAAGATATCCAGGACTACATTAACAAATATCAATTTGACAGAACACCAAAGAAGACAAAGATCCAACTTGTAAACTGCGGCTGAATCCGCTTGCCTGGTCTCGATATGAATGGCAGAGGACAATTGTGCACAAGAACAAGACGTAGGAATGCCAGGACAAACGCAGATTGCACATCAACTTACTGTAACCACAAAGTCCACAATGCTTGGGAAGAAGTGGTTGTTAGGTCCGCATTGCGACGAAACTAAATCTTATCACAGTTTTGCGTACAATGCAAAGGAAAGGAACGAAAAGCCAAGCATCACCGTTGACCGATGAGCAGAGCAGAATTAGCGCGACAGAAATTCCTCTGCAAGCCAAGCAAATTAGTAGGTGATTCTCCGGAGCTCTCTTCCCAACCAAAAATTTGCATGGATCGCTTGTCCTAGTGTGGGGCCGTAGGAGACTTTGTCAATCATAATTCATAATTCCTATTCCAATCTTTACTCCACACCAAATCATCTTCAGTCCCAACTCCGTGATTCTTGAACCCTAGCAGGCGAGGCTCTTTCTTTAGAGCATTCTCTGGGCTAGTTAACCCTAAAATGTGCACAAAAGTGAAATACCGTGTCATGAAAGTTCCAGAGAAGTAGGTCAACAGAACAATTTCTTGCATTCCACGCACACGTGTCATATTTGTATTCAGATCCAATTAATTAAAGAGTCTTAGCTTTTACATTCTTGTCGGTCAATTTAGTCGGTAGTTGTTTCCTTAGCTAATAATTAACATTTTCCCTGATGTTACATGGCAACTTACATATTCGGTTGTGCCAAACCATGGCCCTGCGACAATTTGTTTTTTCGACATCCAAACAAATTCAGGTAACGAAATCTACTGGTATGTGCCATGCGCTTCCCGTGTTTGCTTGATGATGATGAACTAACAATTCCATAAAGCTGTCGCTGTTTCAATATCTCTGGGAGAACGAGATCAACGTCTGCTAATTCCATCAATTACGATTCATAGCCATGCCATCCCTAGAAGAGCTCATTCCCTTGAAAGAAGACAGAGATTTTCAACCTTGTAAATTTTGTGTAGAATTTGGGTGGAAAAATATGAACTAGAATCATAGAAAAATGTTGAAAGGTCAAATCGTAAAATGGCGACTCTGTTCAAGAAGCCTTGAATTCTGTTGATTTCCTATTTATGCTAGTCTATAAAAAAACCTTGCATATTTGTATAACATTATAAATATATAATAAAATATAAATAAACTATTCTCACAACAATGATATTAATTGTGATATTAATTTATAGTCTTATAAGCTATTATTTCTAATTTCCTATTTATGCTAGTCTATAAAGAAACTTGCATATTTTTATAACACAAGTCAAGAATATTACTAGAAGTATGTAAGGAAGCTTGAATATGCTTGTTTTATGCTACATTGCAATAACCTATATCGTATTTAAATGGACATGTTTTAATTCATTTTTGTTTTAATTTCTTTCAAATTGTAATTATATTTGTTTTATCATATATTTTTATAGCAAAATTATCCTATTGCTATATATTTTCAATCTCTTCTTAGGAGGCAGGTACTAAGTAACTTTGTTGCTTATTCCACTTGTTTTAACTTCAAAAAGGCCAGATCATTTTAAAATGACATAAGTACACTACCAACATTACAATATTTTTGTTGAACAAAATTTTAAATATTATAAAGAGATACTATTTATTTTAACTTCAAAAAGGCCAGATCATTTTAAAATGACTTAATTACACTACCAACATTACATAATCCATCCATTCCCATGTAATTACATAATCCATTACAGTATGACTTTTGAACATGAGAGCGCTAAATCTCTTTATTCATTTATAAAAACAATATTACAATTTCGGCTTCTTCAAATTTCAGTCTCCCTCGAATTATTTTGTGTTCTCACTGTCGCTTCTTTTCCTGTCCCATAAATCGACTTTGCCACGTGCTATGTCTTGGAGGGCCAAATAAACACAAGTTCTATGTAGGATGTAGAGCCGAAACAATAGGATTTTTGTTCTCTTGTTGCAACTACAGAAACTTTATATATGAGACTCCCTCTCTAAGCAAAAAAAATAAAATTCATAGTCATCAATAATAATAAAAAAAGGAGGCAGAATAAAATTCATAGTCATCAATAATAATAATAAAAAAGGAGGCAGGGATAAGATTTTGATACACGAGCAGGCGTAGGAAAATCGCCCATGTGTTTTAATGAGTTGTACAAGCCTAGCCTCATCCATTCTTCCTGAGAAATGGCCATGCCCATTAATCCAGCGGGGGTAAGTCCAGCGTGTTACTTTGTTGATATAGAACCAACACCAGTGGGATTAAATTGTATGCATGGACTCTATTTTTAAACTGAAATGATTTGCAATTTTCGCATCAATTTTGTGTAGTTACATCAGTTCACTGTAAATTGGTAATGAAGTTATTGTAGTCCACTATTTTTTAAGAGATATTTCAATTTCCACACATGTAAGACTTTCACACCATCATTACTTTCCCATATCGGGCTGATTCTGCTAATCTCTTGCTTAATAGCCTTATTTGTCCAATCGCCCGAGAACCCTATCTTGATTGATCCATCCATACGAAGGGTTGGCGTCATTTCTCTCTCTATTCATGATAGGTCAGAGAACCAAGGGATAATGCTTTTCAAAATTAAAATAATAATTCAGGTGACCGAATCGAATTTCAACTAGTAATATTCCAAATCAAAGGAATTTTCCATCTTATCTTATCAATGAACCTATTTGGATAAATTTAGTAACTATGGTTCATAAATAACCAAACTTAGGCCAAATACATCCATAGATAAATAGAGAACTAAATCATGATATAAATCAAGATTCATAGAAAACAAGGAATCAACTCTTACCGAAATCTTTAAAATCATGCTTCATATAGAATCAATCTTGAAGAAATCCGTGTTTTCTCTTAAAAAACCCTTCCAAACTGCAGTCATTAAATCGAGTATAAGCTCTATAAGCTAACATGATAATGCCAAGAAATTGGAGAGAGTTCTGGGAACAAGTAGAGAAGTGAAACCTGCGATGGTGGAAAGAGGGTGGATGTTGGCATGCTTGGCGAGGGTATACACTCGATCAAATGCTGAACCTTGCTGATCATGTGCACTCCGGGATCAGTGCACTTTGTTCGTTGAATTTTTGGTATGAAGCAACAGGATAAGAATATCATGGTGCATTAAATAAGGGAGAGGAAAAAGATGTATCTAATCTTTCCTTTCCCTCCAATTGGATAGATTGCTACTTGAAGGAAAGATGGACAGCTTGGTACATGGTCTTAATGTACCAATAGACGGTAGAGGAAATAAAATATTGATACTTAACCTAGGGGATGAGATGGAAAGAAGGTAAGAGAGAAATTACTCCTGAAGATAAAACCGTTCAAAGAGATAAGGTTAGTTGAACTGATGTACTACGATCGACTTCTTCCACTGGAATCTCGATTTGGAATCTCGATTTGTTTCAGATTTTATATGAACTCCGATGTAGGAGATAGGAGATATTATAACTGCCCCATGCCCCGAGAGAGATGTAATTCTGTTATGAAAGGTGTGTATCACATCAGGTAGGTGTTTGTTATCGAGGAGATCTCGGCACTCATGTTTGGGAGATATTCCTATGTGTGGATTGTTGTATCAAGCACTGATTAGCTGATGCGATGGAGATGTCACAGTTTGAAGGAGAAGCTACCAGAAGGATTGAGATTGATAATATGGATCACCCAATGACCAGCAAATAGTGGAATTGAGTCTTCCTTTCTGTTAAATAGCAAGCGACCATCTTATTTACGATTTGATTCAAAGCCACCTACATAGTTTCTCTTCAAGAGCATCTTCCTTCGTTACAATATTACAGTAATCTTTATTTTGTTTTTCTTTATTTATTATTTTTGTGTCTTATGTTGTTTCTGATTTTATCTGTTTGTTTATTCCAGGTTCTGTATGGTCTACCAAAGATCTAAATGTTTCATGTTTGGTTTTTATCTTTACTGTATTTTTTCTATTCTATGTCTCTCACTTTGTTAGATCGAAAGACAAATAAAAAAATAGGTCGAAGGGGCATATCCAACTATAAGTAGAACGCACAGCTCAAATGCTAGATCGAAAGATAGAATGTTTACAGGTTGGCTGACTGTTTGCACGTTTTATATGGCTAACTCTGTGCTAATGGGGATAAAGGGTTGAAACCTTCTTTTTGTTTTTTAAATTTTTTTATTTTTTATTGTATTATTTTTCAATATATATGTTTATATTAAATGTTTCTTTGTTTATATATAATGTTTATTATTTTTATTATATTTTAATATTTGCAAGTTTTCTCAAAAAGTTAAATCAAAATCTGAATTTTTGTTTGCTGAAAAAAACTAAAATTTGAAACTAGTATTGAAAAAACAAAGGACTTTTAAATTAAAACTAATATTTGTTTTATTTATTACTTTTACTTTTATTTATAAAAGTTTATTTTTTATTTATTGTTATTATTTTATTATTTGTTATTTGTTTATTTACATATTAATTTATTTATTTGATTTTCTAATGGGAACTTAATCCTTAATCTAGTTTTATTCTAGAAAATTTATTAAATAAATAATAAAAACTCAAAAATAAAAAATTTCACAAATATTTTTTTATATTTAAAAATTTAAAAAAAACTAAGATTAAAACAAATGGAAAAAATATTGTAAAACTAAAACTAGTATATAAAATTATTCATTAGTTTGTTATATTTTATTTGTTTATTTACTAACTGTTTATAAAAAGAAGCTAACTCCTAATTTATTTTTTATTCCTAGAATAAAAATAAATAAAAAGAAAATTCAAACTAAAAAGATATCAAGATTTCAATTGTTTTTTTCTTTATAAATGTTTTTAAATTTAAAGGATTAAACTATTTTTAATTAAAAAAACCAAAATAGTAAAAATACAAAGATGCAATTTTTTGTAAACAAAAACATGAAAGAAAATTAAAGCATCCTATATTAATTTTAAATTAAAAATAAAGACTAAAATCTACCTACTCTACTTTAGCTCGAATTTTTCAATCATTTAAATGTAATGAAACTTCCAGTGGAACCATACATGTAAAAGCAGTAAGAGAATATTTACAAAATGAAACCTAATGTATCCAAAAGCATTTGAAATTACGAATTTTAAATGTAAATTAACAAAGTAAAAATAAAAACAAAACTGATGTAACCTAACACTTACTTGGAACTTATGTTTGATGCAGCTTTCATTTGCATGACAATCACCCGAGATCCCTTCTTCATTCTCTTCAATCTCCAGTTCGAACATGTGTTCTTCGTCTGATATGCAAGTTTCTTCAACTATCGATTTTTCCTCGTTTGCTTCACGAGGAGCGATTTCATTCTTGACTGTTGTCAAGATCTCTTGTTCTAAAGAAGAGGAGATCCTGATTTTTACTAGGATCTGAGTGAGCTTCTCTAAGCTTATGCTCATCGTAAAGCTAAAATCAAATCAAATGCAAAAAGAAAAGAGATAAAAACGAGTACCTGACAAATGCGACAAACAATGCGAAATTAGTTAGTACAAAAAATAGAAAAATAAAAAGTGCACAAAAATACGCATAAAACAAAAATGAACATATACAAAAATTAAAAGAAAGTTAGTATGAAATAAATGCTCCCAAAAAAGCGAAAGCAATCCAAACTTTAAAATACAAAACTATAAATGAAAAATGAAAACTTACATAAAACAAACTTGCATTTGTAGAAAAAGAAAGAAGTTGGAGGAAAATAAACACTTTGCAGAAAAACAATCAAGGCTTTGGGGCATCCCACTAAAGTGGAGACATCTAGCTGTTACACCACGAAAATTCTGTGGTGAAGTCATCTTTGCTTCTTATAGTTTCCCCTCCCACTTTCTATCTAATAAAAATAGACTATCTACCTATCTATACTCTGATCCCTTTTAGCACCTCCTCGACAACAGCGCCAAAATGTTGGGTAAAAACATTAGACAATTTATAAGAGAATTCCAACGATTTAATTGTCAACCCGGAGAGAGCGTAAACTTGTGAGGCACAAACAAAATATATGCAGTGGTAGAGTGTCCCCGAACTTAATCTATAACTGAAGTTGAATCTAAGCTATGAAAACAGGAAATTAGATGGAAATAAATCTAATTGCATAAAACATAAAAGTACATAAACTAACTTGATAAAGAAAGACTGAAATTGTAGGAAATAAATAAGTATAAAGCAATTGACATTAACTAGCGAGCTCACATAAAATCAATACTGAAAATGCATAAAAAGAAATAACTATAATTCTACATTAACAACTCGTAAACAAGACATCAAAATATAACTGGAATTCTACATTAACAACTCATAAACAAGACATCAAAATATAACTGGAATCAAACTATCTATTCCAAAATATAAAATCTAATACAACAGGATCAAATCCATGACTATCTAAAAATATGAACCAGTTCTCTACTATCAAACTATTAGACAGGCCTCTAACCAAAACGAGGAGAGAGCCCTCCCATTTATACATAAAATCAAGATAACTGATCATAATTACAGATCCACTATTCTCTCAACTTATCCCTTAAAATTTTCAACAAATAGAGAACTCATCCCCCCAACTCCTCAACAAATCTACAACTCATCCCTTAAAATCCTCAACCAAATATTGGATGAGATATTCTCTCCATACTTACATGATCTTCTCCTTGAAGTTAGCCACATCTAGAAGATGAAATTCGAATCTAAGGCTAGGTGGCCACTTTTGAGCTTGCTAAGGTCTTCAAATACACTTATAAACATAACCAAACTCACGCAAATTTAAAGTATAATGAAAATATGTTATTTTTCTCAATAATTAACCATAAATTCACTCAATAATACTAAAAAATAAATGATTTCGAAAACAGTAATATAAACCCATATTTATTATGAAAGTGGTGAATGTTAATGGTTTTATGGAAGGATATAATGGAATAAGGTGATAAATAGTATGTGAAATGATGAATAAAATGTGGTATTTTTGTGGCTCAACATTGATCAAGGGTTAAAGTCCCCATAATTGTGGGGCCCTACGGTTATTAGACTCTCCTAGAGAAGTCGGACCTGGTGAGTTAATGTCAAGAAGGGAATGTTAGGATTATTAATCCTCCCTTGTCCAAATTTGGTCATATGTCTAAATCGGGAGTCATGTCTAAATCGGGAGTCCATCCAGTCTATTTATAGTCATTAGCACCATTGGTTAAACTTAACCTAATTGGGGCACATGTTTCAGTTACCAAAGTGTGGGGAACACTAATTGAGGCTCACTGCCACTTATTGCACTTGATTGCATAAGTTTAGGAGTCTCCTAGATCAATCCATACAATTTAGGAAGCAACTGGGAGTGCCGAAACCAACCAAGGTCAGTTAACTACAGTTGATGACTAGTCAAGCCAAGTTAGGAGTCAGTTACATTCAGTTCTATCTCTCTACATTCAGTTAAATAATGGTTTAATTAATTGCACACATGTGGGGCGTTTTTCTCACCTACCACAGTCAGTTAACCATTATTTAATACTAAATGTAACAGTTGGTTGTGTTTTAGAACTCCGGTTATGATTTAGACAAGGACAGTTAACTACTGGGTCCTTAACTTCAGTTGATGACTAGTCAAGACAATTTAGGAGTCAGTTACATTTAGTTAAATAATGGTTTAATTAATTGCATACATGTGGGGCGCTTTTCTCACCTACCACAGTCAGTTAACCATTATTTAATACTAAATGTAATAGTTAGTTGTGTTTTAGAACTCCAATTGTGATTTAGACAAGTCTTGGTTACCTACAGTCAAGTAGAGTCATCAATTCGAACTTCCTCATGTGGATTCGAATTGCTTGTGGCTATTAAAGCCATTTTACATCATTGTAATTATTATCTGGATTACTTTTTTGATTAATGAAAGCATTCACAGCTGCAAGCCTTTTGCACTGTTTCATTCTTCAATGGCTGAGTAAATTGTGAGATCTTCTTTGTGAGTTGTGTGTTTGTCTACAGATCTATATGCTCAAATTTAACAGGGAATTAGTATAAATAGAGAGGGAGCCTCTCTATTTAACACACATCCACTCACACTTAGTTGTAGCACATAACTGAGAGAGAAAGAAGAACCTGGGACAAGAGAGAGAGAGACTACTGCTATCGAGAGATCATCTTACTGTCTTTGGGTTTTACTTTTGGTATTAATTCTATCTCTGAGGAAGTTGTGGGGTTTTCTCCTTTATGATTTGCCCGAGGAAAATATTTGTGTTCATTGTCTCTTGTGATTGATTGTTGTGCTTGTTATTATCTCAAATAATATCCTAAAATCATATAGCTTAAATGTTAAAAATCTAGCAACCAATATAAGTCAGATCTATGTGAGGTATGAATAATCATGGATACTAGAATACAATGTAGATCCATGTGAATAAGAATCAAACTTGGACATAGCTTCCAAAAATACAATGTAGATATCTGTCATACGGACACAAATTCGAGCACAACCATGACCATACAAATGTGTATCCATGCTAAGATTCATACAAATACTCCATTTCAACCCGAGGAAAGAAATGAGCACTTAATAGATACCTAGGGTCTTCATCTCGTCTTCAAAAAAGTATGATTCTATCCATGTGATTACAATGTCTTGATGTCAAACATGGTAGAAGCCAGATGATTACTGGTTAATGATAGGAACTGTTAACAAGTGCAAGGAAGATCACCATTGATGTTGATGATTCCCAAGGTACCCTAGTACAATCTCATAAGTGTGAATAGATGATCCAATGTCGAACACTCAGTTGAATATCTCAATCAAAGGTCAATTGTGTAAAGCTATGTCAAAAGTAAGAGGGTATGTCTTTAATGCATACATATCTAAAGGTACTACTTTGTTTCTAAGACTAATTCCTGGATGATGAGATGAAGTCGACAGGAATAGTCTCATTGAAGAAGGGCCATGATGAATCCCACATCGACGACACGAAACTTGGAACAAAGTTGTAGAATTTAATTATGATGTAATGATAGGATTGACTAAATAGTAACTGACACAAAAATAAAGGTGTAAAATCTCAAGACAATTTATCTTTTGAACATAAGGTGGCACAACCGAAGACTTGGCAGCATTGACTTGACAAGACGAAAACCAAGACATAATGAGATGATGTACAATGTATTCCTGAAAGAATCAAAGGAGTGTCATGACTCATGAAAATGGATCGACTCGGAGACAAGATGAATACCCAATTGATTGGATGAAATGTAGATAACCATGTTCAAAAGTGACTAACAACTGTCATTATTGGAAATGAAATATAGTTCCATTCCCTTACTTTTCGATTGTGA
Organism: Pseudotsuga menziesii; assembly: GCA_001517045.1. Lineage (NCBI taxonomy): Eukaryota > Viridiplantae > Streptophyta > Pinopsida > Pinales > Pinaceae > Pseudotsuga > Pseudotsuga menziesii. The sequence continues at coordinate 361,555 of LPNX010393910.1, forward strand.
TAAATGTGTTTTTATGAGTTCAAAGAGGGTAATAAACACTCATTGTATCTTATCATAGGATAAGTCCATTCTCATATGTTTCACAAACCTGAGAAAGGAGGGGTTCGTTCCCAAAATAGGGTCTCTCATTGTTTAATTTAATGAGTCCATTGAAAGTTGAATTGGTATCATTCATGTTTAGAGAGTCTGAAGGAAAAATGAAGGAGACTCGAAAAGGTCATTTTTCATATGATTTAGTCCCTAGGGCCCAAAAAAGTATAAAATAATTCCCAAGAGAACTCTTCTAGCTGAGATCAACTAGAGTGTTCCTTTTTCCTAAATAGGTCTAATCGGTCCGAAAAAGAGATAACCTACCATCGACTAGGAGATCAATCAAATACTTTTACAAGAGTGAAGGTATCAAGTTCACTTGGCGATCTTTTCACATTTAAGGAGTCCAAAAAGAGCTTAAAAAATACTCCATTAGGATTTCTTTTCACAATAAAAGAGTTTAACGAGTCTGAAAAGAAGTGAAATTTGACTTGAAAATTTGGTACTAGGTTTAAAGAGCACGACCAAGATTTTTAACCTAGCGTTTAAGGAATGTTTTTGTTTTGTGTAAGTACGAAAAAGTAAAAAACAAACTATTATGTAACCAAAAACGTTTAATTCTCGTCCTTGCAAAACCTTTGAAATGACTATTAGACCTCCAAAAGATTCAAAAATAAGTTTTTAATGAATAGTTAAGGGTAATTATTGACAAAACAATTGAAATAATATAATAAAAACCCAAAATATTTATATAAAATCTAGTGAATATTGAAAAAACTCACCATTTTTAATTTTACCAATTTGAGAGCCATTTTGAGCTATTTGTGTGTAATTTTCAAGCGAGCATTCTGCAATCATGAGCCAGCCATTTTTAGAACCATTAGCTCCAGGTAAGAGATAAACTCATTCCTATTTCTTCTATGGTTTTGTTTTTTCATTCCATGCAAATTTTTAAGGTTTTGGAATATTTACCCAAAGGTTAGAAACGCTCACAGGGTAACACACTTTCTCCTTTTGGGAAATGCGGTTCCTTGGTGACACCACACTTTCTCATGAAAAAATCGGCGATGTCACCGCTCTATATTAAAGGGACAGAGGTGGTGCTACGAACTTCCCTAAAATGCAGTAGAGCCAAGCCAAAAGAATGGATTTTGAGTAGTTTTAATGCTTAATCTTGTGTTCTAATATCTCAATTTGAATTTTTGGAAGGTTACCTTCGTGAATATGGCTGTCTGGAAAGAGAGGAAACATGAACTTGATGATGCTATGGTTGGGAATGATCTTGACATTTTGGCCACTCTATGGGGATATGGAATCTTAAATTTTTTATTTACCTAGCATGAGATCCCATGTGAGATTGTTGGAATACATCTCGAGAATGTGGAACCCATAACAACAATATTTTGAGTTGGGAGCTCATGTTGTCACTATGGAAGTAGAGGATATCTACTTCCTTACGGGGTTGTCCAGGCGTGGGGTGCCCATCTCACTGATAGGTCCTCAGGGAGGAGATGTTACTACACAAGATCTCATTGACTGTCACTTCTTTCCAGGTACTCAGATGTCTGGAAAGAAAATACCAATCAAAGAGGTAATGGATATTCCTCTTTGCACAATCCTTTTTACTATGCAATGCATTTTAGGGATCCAAGGGGCTCATCAGGCTTCTCGAGATTATATTATCTATTATTTGGAGGCTATGCACCCACAGTATTCAACTAGGATGAGGCTTTACTGAGAACCTTCAAAGAGTAGTTGACCAAGTATTGAGAGGGAGAGCTCAAGAAATTAGGCTATGGTACTATCCTAGAATCATTTTTCTTTGAGTGAGTACGTCATCTGAGGCCACAGGTAGCCTTCACTGAGCCGAGGTAACGAGACCCTCACATGATGCATTGGGTAGAGGTCATGGTCTGCCATGGTGGCGGTGGATCTAAAGTCAAGTATGGGAGAACCTTATTTCATTGGTTGGATGGCCAACTAATTATGATCAAGGACTACACATATGTTGAGACTGACTTAAGAGGAGATCCAGATCTATCCCTACCAGCAAGTGCCCAATGGGGAGACATGGGTAAGTGGAATACTAAGAAATTGATTGTTTTATATTTTATGTTTTATAATTTTTATGCATGTTAACGAGACCTAATTTTTCATGCAAATTTGGGATATGCACGACTTGAGGGTTCCTCCCCCATTGACAGCTGAGTGAGGGACCGCTTTGTTCACAGGGGAGATGACAAGTTGAGCGAGTTAGAGGAGAACCTCAACCATTTCACTCTAGATATTCTAGTTATTTTTGTATATGACCTCCCTATGAGGTACGAGAGGCACACTACTGGAGTATTGATCCACTTTAGGTGCTTTCTATGGAGAGTGGCAAAATCCATTATGTGCTATCATGAGCACCATTATCTATCCCATATGTTGTAGACACTAAAAGATGTCCAAATTCAATATTTTTGTTATTTTGTATATCTGAAAGCCAGTGTGCTTCAGTCAGGTTCCATGGATCATATTTTTTGTAAAACACTCTTATATATATATATACAAAATTATCTATTGGAGAATTATCTGTATTCAACTGTGGAATTATGTTATTATGAGTTTTATGTCTTTCATTCGTTATGTTTATTTACAATGAACCATGTTTTTACTTATCAATTGTTATGTGTGAGAAATATACTGGTCCAATATGTAATTGGCTAATGAATATGCAACTATGTTACAAGACTCTAGGGATATGCCAATAAGTAATAGTTTCAAATAACCTTTCTAACAAACTCACTCTTCAAAAAATACAAATAAGTGCAAGGTTTCAAATGGAATACATGTGATTTAAGTGAAAAACCACTAGCTGAGAGTCCATGAATACTACCAAATGATCAATGTCCTGAGATGCAACCTAGGTTAACAAACCTATTACCGCATGATACTCGGTGATATTATTGGTGGTCAGACATATACAAACTGCTCCTGAACTAACTAGATCATTATTTGGGGAATATAAAACCCAGGTAGCTGAAGAAAAGTTTAGGGTATGACAACAAGCACCATCAGAAAAACCATAAAAATCCATTTGATATGCATATGGTATAAACAGTATTGACAAGAACTCAAAACCAAATTTAAATAATGAAACCACACCAAAAAGTCAAACAATATACATATATATGAGGTACTAGAATATAAATATCTTTAAGCATAGTACCTTTTCAAGTACAACCCATTGCAAGGTTTCCCAAAAGGTATCCCATCATAATCAACAAGCTCATAGGCCCATTTTTATAAGACTTTACTCACGATATAGGGACCGTACCACATGGATTCCAGCATCTATTTTTCAAGTTTGTCATGTTTCTGATCATAGGTCAGAACCATGTATCCTTCATTGAATACACGAGGTTGAACAGATGTATCATATTGAGCCTTAATGCACTTTTATGCACCTCATTAGCCAAGGAAGTATCGCTTCGATTCTCATCAAGGTTTGTCAAATACATAAAACGTTCTTCTTTGGTAGAAGTGTTGGGAAAAATCTCATCTGCAAGCTTGAGTGATGGAATATTTCACTCAATAGGTAGGACAACTTCCAGTTCATAGACCAATTGAAACGATGTAAAACTAGTCGATGTTTTGACCAAAGTTCTGTAAGCCCATAGTGCAGAAAATAGAGTTAAGTGCCAATGGGATTTATGATCTCCAACCATTCTACGCAGCATAGCCTTCAATAATTTTTTAATGGCTTCAACTTGACCATCAGCATGCGGATAATAAGGAGTTGATTTCTAATGATGAAAACCCATCTTGGTACTCAACTCAGCTATCATCTTATTGTGGAAATGGGATCGATGATCAGTGACTATGGCTTGTGGAACTCCAAACCTAGCTATGACATGATTTAAAATGAAGAGGGAGGAATTTTTACCATCCTCTGCATATGTAGGAATTTCCCCAGCCTATTTTGTGAAATAATCCATGGCTATGATGATGTAATTGTGCCTCCCGAATGAGGTAGGATTACAACGCATCAAATATATCCCCCATTTGGAAAAAGGGCCGATGAAAATTACGGGGTGTAACAGAGTAGGGTGGGTGCAATTTTTTTGGATATAAAAGATGACAGGGTGAGAATTTTTTAACCACCTCATGACAATCTTTAAAGATTAAGGGAAAAAAATACACAACGCGTAGGATTTTCTGAGTTGTATCCATCCCAGAAAGATAACTGCTACATGCTCCAAAGTGGTAGTCATTCATAACTTGTTGATCATTGCCATGAGTAAGACATCATCGAAAAATAGAGTCAATACCACACGGGTATATAGTGTCATTTAGAATGAGGTAATATTTAGCATGGTGAGGGATGCACCGACGATCGTCATGAGATAGATCAGGATGAAATATTTTGGCCTGGAGATATATGATCAAATATCCATACCATGGGTCGATTGTGCTAATCAAGAACAATAATTCATATGGAAATGAATCATTGGGTTCAACTTCTATGATAGCATAGGGAAGGTTACACATTAACTTCACACAGACTAAGAAATTCTTGGAAGTAGCCTTAGATAACTCGAGATCAAATTCATATAGGATAAATATCCAACGGGAATATTCCCCCCCTATAACTTGAGGAGCCAAAATGTAATACATAGGGTTTTGATCAGTGAGGACAATTCTAGGGTATAGTAAAATGTAATGACAAAAACATTGCACATCGATGACCATAGCCAAATCTAGTTTCTCCACATGAGAGTAGCGGGTTTCAGAGTTGAGAAGGGTCTTACTCGAATAGTAAATAACATGTTCTTAGCCATTCAAATATTCCTACCCTAGAGCCATACTGATGGTAGTAGTGGAGGGGAAAACATAAAGCAGAAAGTCATTTGAATAATTTGGAGGGTGCAACACTGGTGAGTGTGTCAGAGCATGTTTCAAATTATCAAAATCTCTTTGGGCCTGGTCATCCCAAAGAAACAGAGTGTTCTTTTTCATGAGACACATATAGCCATGATTTTTTTCTGTAAAGTTGCACATAAAATGGTGAAGAAATTTTTCCTTCCATTGCAAAATTTGGATTTTAGTAATGTTGGTTGGTGTGGGTAAGGAAAATGTAGTATCTATTTTCAAGGATCTATTTGGATACCATATTTGGAAACCACGAAGATAAGAAGATGTCCAGTATCCACATAGAAAACACACTTATGTGGATTAAACCAAATGTGATAATGGCAAAATCAAAGGAAAATGTCCCGAAAATGATGTGGATGATCCTCTCTCTATTGCGAATGAGTATGGAGGTCATCCAAATATGGTTCCACAATGTGCTTAAGATCATCAAAAGCATATGAAATGGCTCACTAGAAAGTATCTTCAGCGTTTCTCAAACCAAAGGGTCACTTCTGATAAGCAAAGGTTCCCCATAGACAAATGAATGCCATTTTAAGTTGGTCAAGGGGTAATATTTATATCTGATTATAGCCAAAAAAACCATCCATGAATGAGAAGATGACGCTCCCAGCACAGTTATTAATGAATTGATCGATATGAGGAGTGGGAAATTTGTCCTTAGGACAAGCCTTATTCAAATATTTTAAGTAGATACAAACCCTAATAGTTCCATGCTTCTTAGCTACAAGAACAATATTAGATACCCAATCAGTTAGTAGTATGGGATAAATAAAACCATCTTTCAGAAGTTTTTCAACCTCGGCTTTTATTTTCGCAACTTTCCTTGGATGGAATTGATGAATTTTTTTTCTGAAATGGTCTTGTTGTGGGGTAAGTATTAATCTCATGTACAATGATGGATTGATCAATCCCATGTATCTCTTCATACGTCCAAGAAAAAGCATCTCAAAATTCTTTGAACAAAGCTCTATACATTTCAATTTCGTCCATTGAATAGTTCTGGCCTACATGAAAATTTTCAATTGTTCAAGGATTTATTGATATGTTGATGGGAGTTGTCTGAGTGATATTACACAAATTTCCTTCAAAATCAGTGTCTTGTAAAAACATAGGAATTTGAGGGTTTTCGATAATATCAGAGCTCATAAGAGAAACAAAGGCGAAGTTTACCGAATTGGCATGGGGAAGGAAAGAGGATCTATGGTGATGGTATTCCCATATGGATTCATCCGGACTCAATATCTCCATAATAGACTCGTCCAATGGAAAAGTATGTAAGAGATAGTCTAGAGTGGGGAGAGGGGAATCTATCCAATAGGGTAGATGGTAAGGATCCGATGCGACTAGATGATTATCATCATAATATACATCAGAAGCAGATTGTATGGCATTGTAGAGTGCTTCATGATGACCTAGAGAAGGTCTCTCAACAATTTCTTTACCTTTAGGAATGTTCCGAACTATAGATATCATATTCACTATTTCTACTTCCATACTAAGAGTATTTGAGGTAAAAACACCCATAAGATATGAATCCTTCAACAACCCGACCCTGTCTGATTGATAAGGTGAAGGGGATTGTCCTAGCATAGGAATATCATTCACGATAGTGATAGTAACATCATGTGAAAAAAATAAAGTTGATCTATGGTCACAATATTCCCTAAGTGAGGGAATTGTAGAGTGTAAAAAACTAACGAGGAAAATGTCGTCGCAGTGTAAAACCAGTTTCTCCCCAATAATAGATTGTAATCTAACAGACCGCCGACCACTTCCACTTGGATAGAAAAAAGTATCTCCCCCAATATTGATCGATAGTGTTGGTAATAGGCCATGAGGTTGGAATCCTAGTCCATCAAAAAATTTCAAATTGGTAGGTGAATTAGTAAGTTCGGGAGAACCTATGCCTCTCCAGCAAGACATAGACAAAACTAAGGTGGAAGCTCCTTCGTCCAATATAGTACGATGGAACTTCCTCCCAACTACCTTGTCATGATTTGAAACATGAGCTGGTGGGATAACCTTGATTTGTAATTCTCCACATTAAAATGAATAGTATTAGTATTGTCTGGATCTAAGGCCCCTAAATCCTTCAACATATTTTTACGCTGCATAGGGAAACTTTGGAGTACTTTCAGTGTAGAAATAGAATAGGGTGCTTGAGCCAAATCCTCAACAACGTTGTATAATTGAGTGGCTAGAGCACTTGGATCAAATATAGATTTCCTGGTAGTACTATTTGGAGGGCACAAAATCAGGTCGAGTTTAGTTTTCTCGATCGTAAGAGGGCCATTAGAAAGGGGTGGAGGAGAAGAATTTGTAGAAGGAACTTTTTCAAAAGAATCACCTTCATCCTTCTTCTCTGTTGGTTTATAATATGTATGACTACATGTACTCAATCCAATAGTCTTATCGGAAACCATTCAAATATCCTCAGTAGAGGTAGAGGTTCCTTGTGAAGAAATGTGGTCAATTAATTGTTGTTGGGATGGAAAAGGATCAGTAAGTACTGCCAATGTAGGGTTAATTTTCAAAAACTTATTAATTTATTCATGATGAGGGAACTCCTTCATTAAGTGGCCACCTCCACATAGTAGGAAAGGATACTTAGCTTTCCTCTTAGCTTTATTTTAATTCTCTAAGGTAGTGGTCTTGGGGTTCTCTTGTTGGTTTTCGAACCTTTTACCTTTACCTTTTCCTTTCTTCTTATTATTGGGTTTTTGTGTATTTTAAATAGCATTTACCTCGGCAAAAACAGTAGGAGTAGAAAGAGTAGTGTTGGAAGTACTTGGATGCTTAGCATATTTCACTACAGATGGAGGTTGGACTGAACCTACAACGCCATCAATAGGAGTCTCTGCAGGTGGCTTGGAAGGGTCGGTGTTGGGATGAGGAGCATGAGGGATCAGATCATACAAAGTTTTGGACTGAGAGTAAACTAAGTCCAAATACTGAGCCCGACTGGTAGCCTTCTCTTCAATGACAACACCACCCATAGACACATCACGGGCAATGGGAGGCAACAGGGATTTGGTAAACCAATATACTAACAATTGGTTAGGGATAGGAGATTTAATAATCCTCTAAATCCTTATCCACTCATGAATATGATCTGATATGTGGGTGGAAGTATTATGTCGAAGGGATTTTAAAATATCCATACCAGTTTCGTAAGAGATAGGCAGCTGGAAATGGTTATGAAAAATTGTTTCCAACGAGTTGAAATCCACAAATGGATATTGTGGAAGCTCAATGTACCACTTGGAAGCTCTGCCAGTCAATTTTCATTGGAAGAGTCTCAAACAGATTGAATCATCCATCAAGGCGTTAGAAGAAAACCATAGATGGAATGCCATAACGTAGTTTTTTGGATATTATCCCTGATTCCCATCAAACTTAGGGATGTAGAATTGTGACTTGACTAGGATTGTAGGCCACAAAGGGTTATGTTGGATGGGATCATTGATCAACCTATAAAATTTAGGCAAGTCCAAAGTTTCCAAAATTGGGAGTTACTGATTAGGTTGTACATACAAGTAATATTGATATGGCTTATGTGTATTAGTTGGACCATAAGTTGATTGATATATCGACTGATGGGGCGGTGGATTTGTAGATGATCCTTGTGAGGATCCTCTTGGTGGAGGACCACTTGAAGGAGGTGGGCCTCCATTAGGAGGGACTCCAAAAGGTGGGCCTCTAGGTGGTGGGTCATTTGGTGGAGAGCCTCCAGGTGGTGGGCCTCCATGTGGAGGGGTTCGTCTAGGTGGTTCCCCCCTAGATGGTCGTCCTCCAAAAGGGGGTCCTATAGGTGGTGGTCCTCTAGAAGGGGGTCCTCTAGGTGGTGGTCCTCTAGAAGCTGTGTTAGATTTTTAACATTAAGCTAGAATCATTACGATATTTAACTAAGAGGATAACAAGCACAACAATCAAACATAAGAAACAATGAACACAATGTTTTTCCTCGAGGAAACCATAAATGAAGAAAACTCGGCAACTTCCTCAAAGATAGAATCAACACCAAATAGAAAATCCCCAAAAACAGTAAGGTGATATCTTGACAGCAGTAACCTCTTTCTTCCTAGCCCCAGTGTCTTCTTCTTCCTCAACTATGCGCTACAACTGAGTGTGAGTGAGTGTGTGATAAATAGAGAGGCTAGATCTCTACTTATACTAATTCTTGACTTGAATAAACCCTAATAGGGATGAATTCACTAGGTGAGTCTAACAACCCTAGTGCCCCGAAACTGTGGGGACTTTAACCCTTAAACAATAGGAGGGTTACCCACAATGACTTGACATGACTTGTTTACATTATAGATCCTCCCGATCGGAACATCGGGGCATGGCATGACTCAATTACATTACAGACACATCCCAAAATAAACATCATGGTACAAGACATAATATATATAAGTGAATACATTCTGAAGTTACAAATACATCAACACTCCCTCTTAACTAGGAAGGTATTCTTTTGACACAATTTTTAGCACTTGTCTTCTTCTCTGTATCGACTAGGTCATCCCGTTATCTTTATATTAAATTTGTGTTCATCTCCAAGTATTCTTTGTATTCAAGTCTTCTTCGTCGTCTTCGTCTTCTTCTAAGTCATCTTCTTATTCAAGTCTTCTTCATCACGAGATTTGGATCATCACGACTACTAGATCATCACTGCTGGATCATCATCACTAGATCATCATCAAATTTGGATCATCACTTGATCTGGATCATCATCAATTCTGGATCATCATCACATCTGGATCATCACTTGATCTGGATCATCATCAAGTTTGGATCATCATCATCGGTGCTATCTCAAAATGGTGTTATCTCTCGATTATTCTCGTCACAGGAAATTCTACAAAGACAACCCTTTTTCATGCTGGTTGTAGGTCTAGCTTCCATGTAGGTCTTCTTCAGCACTTATATCTGACATTAAGTTAGAATGGCCCACCCAGATCTTACATCTGACCTCATCTTGTCAGAAAGGCATGCCCAGCACACACATCTAACCTCATCTTGTCAGAAAGGCCTAGCACTCACATTTGACCATCTATAAACACATCGCACCAGAATGGCTCAGCACTTATATCTGACCATGTATGAATACACCACATCGGAAGGGCTCTGCACTTACATCCAACCATGTTCAAAAATACAGCATTAGAAAGGCTCAGTACTTATATTCAACCATGTTCGAACACATTGCATCGAAAGGGCTCTGCACTTACATTCGACCATGTTTGAAAACATCGGATCGAAAGGGCTCTCAGTCCCAGACTGAGGATTCCTGGTAAATGACCAGGTGCCTCCATTCTCCTAGACAATGGCATCATCTCTTATATCTGATCAAGTGGGAAAACATCCCTCAATCACATCAGAATGACCATGCGCTCACATATGATAGTGTAAGAATAAATCCCACAGGCATATCAAAACGGCCCTTAGTCCCATACTGCGTATTCCTGGTAACTGACCAGGTGCATCCATTCTCCTAGAGAATGGAAACTCGGTACCAAGCTAAGTATTCTTGGTAAATAACCAGGTGCCTCCATTCCAAGAATGTCATTCAGTGCTTATATCTAATCATGTAAGAACCAATCATACAGTCACATCAGAATGGCTCAGCACTCACATGTGACATGGAAGGAACCAATCCTCTCACCATGACAAAATGGCTTAGCCCTTACATCTAAACATGGAAGGAACCTAATCCTCTCACCATGTCAGAATGGCTCTAGGTCTCATCATTTCCCCTTGGAGGGAACCTCGATATTGAGAACACCAAGCTTCTCCCTGAAGTACTCAAACTTCACTCTAGCCAATGGCTTCGTCAATACATTAACTATATGTTTGTCCGTCACAACATATTGGAGCTTCACTACTCCTCTCTGCACCATATCCCTGATATAGTGATACTTGATCTCGATATGCTTCGACTTGTCATGGAACGCTGGGTTCTCTGACAACTTCACACAACTCTGGTTGTCACAATATATACAAGTAGCATCCATCTGGAGATCAAATAAATCAGAAAGTAGCTTCCTCATCCATACTGCCTCACGACTAGATGAACAAGCTATGACATACTCTGATTCAGTTGTACTCAGTGCCACACAGGATTTCTTCCTGCTAAACTAAGAGATCACACCTGATCCCATACTAAAGAAACATCCTAAAGTGATCTTCCTATGGATGGCACTTCCTTCCCAATCTGAATCAACATAAACCTCTAGTTTAATCTTCTAATTTTCCTCGTACTTGAGCCCATAGTCAACTGTACCCTTCAGGTACCTCAGAATATGCTTTACATAAATCAATTGAACATGTCTTGGATCTATTAGGAACTGGCTCAAGGTGTTCACAACAAAGCAAATATCTAGTCTCATGTTCATTAGGTACATCAAGGACCCAATTATCTATCGATACATCATAGCATCAACCGCTTCTAATGAAGCATCACTCAATAGCTTCAGGTTCGATGCCATAGTTGCGGTTATGGCCTTGTAGTCCATCATCCTGAACCTCTTCAACATATCTACCGCATACTTCCCTTGTCCAAGGAACATTCCATCCACATTCTGCCACACCTCCATGCCTAAGAAATAGTGCATCATACCCAAGTATTTCATTTCAAACTCGACAGCAAGTTTCCTCTTCATATCAGCAATCAAACCATCCATACCTGTTACAAACAGATCATCGACATACAGTAGGAGTATCATTGGGTTTCCATATTCAACCTTATAGTAAAGGTTGGAATCTACTTTACACTTGGTAAAGCCCAAATTGGATAGGAAACCATCAATTCTACCGTACCATGTCTTGGGTGCTTGTTTCAAACCGTACAAGGATTTCTTCAATATGAACACATGAGATTCCATGTCATGTGTCTCAAAACCAAGTGGTTGTTCCACATACACTTCCTCTTCTACTACACCATTCAAGAAAGCAGTCTTGACATCCATCTGGTGTATCTTCTATTTCATCACTGTAGCCAGAGCAAGTACGGATATGATGGAAGTGTATCTATATACAGGTGCAAAGGTTTCTTCATAATCTATTCCTTCTTTCTGGGAGAAACCACGAGCCATGAATCTTTCTTTATATTTCTCTATGCTGCCATCTGCAGGATGTTTGATCTTGTAGATCCATTTGGAAGTTACAATGGACTTCCCTTCTGGTCTTGGGACAACATCCCAAACATCATTCTTCATGATCAATTGATACTCTTTGATCATAGCATCCTTCCATTCTTTCTATTCTGCTGCTTCTTCATAGTTGGAAGGTTCTTTATCAATAATGTCACATAGCAAGGCTACATAATTGGAGCAAGACCTAGTTCTCTTTCTTCCTCTAGGTGTTTCTTCTGAAGCTCGATATCTTTCTACATCTTGGATAATTTCACGTACCTAAGCAGGTTTCCTCTTATGATGATTCTTCTTTGGAGGTGGATCTACAAGTTCTTGAGGTTCTTCTAATTCTTGATCTTCTTCTTGAATTTCTTCATTCATGGTTGTATCATGACTTCCGGGTGTTGTTTTTTCTTTAGGTTCTTCAGTCGGTCTCTTCCTGGATTTGATGTAGATGAATCTTCGTCAAATGTTACATCTCTATTACTATCAATCTTCTTGAACCCTGGGAAGTATATTATTTAATCCTTCGAGTTTTCAGAGTATCCCACAAATATGCCCTTCTTTCCTGAAGGATCTAACTTCGTCCTCTTTTCTTTTGGAATGTGTATGTATATGGGACATCCGAATATTCTAAGATGCCTGAGTTCTGGTTTCTTTTTGTAGAAGACTTCTTCAAGAGTCTTTTTCTCGAGTACTCTATGAGGAGCACGGTTCTGAACATACACCACTGTTCTGGAAGCTTCTTCCCATAGATGCATAGGAATATCTTGATCATGAAACATAGCTCTTGTAGCTTCCATGATAGTTCTATTCTTCCTTTCTGCAATCCCATTTTTTTGTGTATTATATGGAGTGGATAACTCCCTCTTAATCCCTGAGTCTTTTCATAACTATTTGAATTCATTCGATGTGAATTCTCTGCCATTATCTGACCAAAAGGTATTGATCTTCTTTTTAGTGTGGTTCTCGATCAAGGCTTTGAATTCCTTAAACTTGATGAAAAATTCATCTTTGTTCTTCATGAAGTAAATCCATGTCTTCCTAGAAAAATCATCAATGAAAGAAACATAGTATACATACCCAATTAGTGAACTGGATGACATTGGACCGCATACATCGGAATGGATGATTTCCAAGATTACTTTTGCCTTGCTTTCGCTACTTGGAAATGTATTCTTTGTTTTCTTCCCTTTCGCACATCCTTTGCATACACCTTCATGTTTTGTCTGCATATATGGGAGACCTTCAACAAATTTTTTTGCAAGTGGTAGTGCTCTATAATGAACATGTGTAAGCCTTATATGCCAAAGCTCATTTGGTTCTACCGATTCATGAACCAAATCTTGTTCTGGATGGCCCTTCAATTTGTATAAGCCTCCTTCTTGTTCCCCAATCACTACTGCATCCTTCAATTGGTATAAGCCTCCTTCTTGTTCCCCAATCACTACTGCATCATCCAAAGACTTTCCCTTTGGCCACATGAGGACTTGACCATATATAAATACAACCCTCATTCCTTTTGCATCTAGTGCAGATATGGAGAGGAGATTCTTCTTTAGTCCTGTTACAAACAATACTTCCTTCATTGTCATAGACTTTCCAAAGTCTAGCTTATAGGAGGATTTCCCAGTACCTTTTATTGGATACTAGTAGTCATCTCCATGTTTCACCTTTTGAGGTGATTCATGTTCATATAATTTCACAAAGGATTCCTTAAATACTGTCATATGTTTGGAAGAACCACTATATATAAGCCAATCATTGTTGCCATGTGTGATAGTTCCTGTGAGAGCGAAAATCAGAACATATTCTTCATCACTTGAAGAATCATCACTGACTTGTCTATTTCCCTTTGTGGAAGGTTCATCATCCTCTACAGCATGAGCATGATGTCTTCTCTTGTTTCCCTTCTTCTTGTCAGAGCTAATTTTGTTTCTAGTACAATCTCTAGAAAAGTGTCCTCTTTCATCACATGTATAGAAAATATACTTAGACATATCTCTAGGATTTCTATGGTTATTCCTTTGATGAGAGTACTTACTTCTATGGTGGCTAGATCTGGATTTCTTGGATTGTACTGTGAGATATTGATCTTAAATTCCCATCTTTTCATCTCGAGCTGCTATTCGAGCTTCTTCTTGTGAGCATTCTTCCCAAAGTGTGCTTAACTTGACTAAATTCTTTCTAGCATAGATTCCTTGAATAAAGGAGTCCCATGATCTAGGGAGACCATTCAAGGTGGTCATTACAATCTCTGCATTTTCCACTTCTTCATATGCTACTTCCAATTGTTCCTTGATGTGAGAAACCCTTGTAAAGTAAGGCTGGATGGTTTATGCATTCTGGATCTTTACATTCTTCAATTGGTTTCTCAAAGTCATCTTCCATTTTATTTTCTTCCCTTCAAACAATTTGGTTAGGGAATCAAACATAGCTTTAGGTGTATTTAGGGAGGACACCTGTGGTATGAGGTGATCCTTGATTGAATCAGAAATAATCCACTTTTCCATCACCAACTTCTTCTTATGAAAAGCCTTAGCCTCAGCTCCCTCTAAAACTGGAACCTCCTCACTGATATAGGAGTCCAACTCATTTTCTTCTAGGACCACCAAGATCCTATACTTCTAGGATTGGAAGTTATCAGATCCCTCAATCTTTTCATTAAGATTGGTATGATGAGACATATTAATTGAGAACCTCAAATGGAAATACAAAATATTTATATTTTACCAGGTCAAGATGTCGGATTTGGATTTGGAGCTGAAATTATGCAGTGTTGGTTCAGGAGCATATTAGGTTTTTTATTTTCTAGAGTTATATCCAACCAAATGATATGATCTTGATCTCTAAACTTCGATTTTGAGGAGGAGATCAATCCAAGCCTGGGCTCACTGAAAAATTCCACTTCTGTGGAAAGCCCTAATTTTCGGCAGCAGTGTCGGGTCCAAAACTCACAAACCTCAGAACTGGATTCTACTTCGACAAAAAGATGCACTATAGGGAGGAGAGTTAATCCAACCTTCGTTTTCTAAAAATATGTGGAGGAAGATTCACAAATCAGGAAGCCCTAGTTCTCATAGCTACACAGTGTTTTCTTCCTAGGTTAGCTCTGATTCCATGTTAGATTTTTAACATTAAGCTAGCATTATTAGGATCTTTAACTGATAGAATAACGAGCACAACAATCAAACACAAGAAACAATGAACACCATTTTTTTCCTCAGGGAAACCATAAATGGAGAAAACCCCACAACTTCCTCAGAGATAGAATTAGCACCAAATAGCAAATCCCCAAAAATAGAAAGGTGATCTTTCGACAGTAGTAACCTCTTTCTTCCTAGCCCCAATGTCTTCTTCTTCCTTAGCTATTCACTACAACTGAGTGTGAGTGAGTGTGTGATAAATAAAGAGGTTAGCTCTCTATTTATACTAATTCTTGACTTGACTAAACCCTACTAGGGCCGACTTCACTAGGTGAGTCTAACAACCCTAGTGCCCCAGAATTGCGGGGACTTTAACCCTTGAACAATAGGAGGGTTACCCACAATGACTTTACATGACTTATTTAAATTATAGATCCACCCGATCGAAACATCGAGGCATGACATGACTCAATTACTTTACAGACACATCCCGGAATAAACATCGGGGTACTTGGCATAAGATATATAAGTGAATACATTCCAAAGTTACAAATACATCAACAAGCTGGACCACCTGATGGTGGTCCTCCAAAAGGTAGAACTCTTGATGGTGGTCCTCTAAAAGGTGGACCTCCAAATTGTGGGCCTTGATAGGGTGCCCCCCCATAACCTCTAGTAGTATTCATAGGTGTTCCTCTAGGTATAGGCATATATGACCAATTAGGTTCCCCCCTGGTGTAAACATATTTTCAGGGTAAGGCATTCCAGGATAAACAATTCCCGAAGATGTAGGTTGGTAATTCATATTCCTTACAGGTGGTTGGTTTCCTAGGAAATTATAACCCCAGGAAGGTTGATTAACTGCAGGTTGTACCCCCAAGGGTTTTCCTGTACTAGAAGGATGAATAACCACATCGATGTTTGTGGATGGAACAATGAATGATGGTTGTCCTACAACAGGGTTTTTCCCTTTATTGGAAGAAGCTCCACTAACTAATGATACAACTTGGGCTGGAGGTTTCCCCCTACACTACAAAAAAACCCTATGATTAGTGTCTCTTTTAGATTCCTTTTTAGCATCCACTATCACTTTTAGTGTATTTTTCATCATTTTTTGGGCAAAGTGGACGCTTTTCTAGGGGATGGCATTTTTAATGGCATTATTTGTGTCTCGTTTTAAAAGTTGGTGCTATTTTAGATGTTAATTAGCATCTCTATTAGCGTCCTTATTAGCGTACCAATTAGCATCCTTATTATCATCCCAATTAGCATCCGAATTAGCATCCCAATTAGTGTCCCTATTTAAACGTTGGCGCTATTTTGGACGATAATTAGCATCCCAATTAACGTCACAATTAGTGTCCCAATTAGTATCCCCATTAGAATCCCAATTAGTGTTCCAATTAGCATCCCAGTTAGCATCCCTTTTTAAAATTTGGTGTTATTTTGGATGCTAATTAGCATCCCAATTAACATCCCAATTAGCATCCCAATTAGAATCCCAATTAGCGTCCCAATTAACATCGCAATTATCATCCCAATTGGCGTCCATTTTTAAAAGTTGGCGCTATTTTGGACGATAATTAGCATCCCAATTAATGTCCCAATTAGCATCCCAATTAGTATCCCAATTACCATCCCAATTAATTTCCACAAAAGCATCCCATATAACGCCAAGAATAGCCTCCAAAAAATCATCCTGATTAGCATAGCACCATATATTAATCCATGGTTAGAGATAGGAATGCACTGATTGTAGGATATGCTAAAAATATACATGTTGGGGAGGATTTGGAACTTTACAATTGTAGTTGCAAATGTGAAGCCCAATTCAATCACCATGGTGCTTCTAGCAAGTGTGTAGCTAGAGGCTTTGCAGCAAGGTAACCTTATCCATCATATTGTAATTGGGTGTCGGTTTGAGTCCTGTGATTGGGATTGTGTAGATTTACTTCTTTCATGTGCTCAATTATAAAGAGATTTGGATCGATGATTTCTTCTTATGTAGACAATCATGGTGATATGTGTATATCAGAATACAACGTAGATAAACCTATTTTGAAATCGATCATAGAACTATTAACAAATCAACTATTTTTAAAGGTATTAGGTATAAAAATGGTCTAGGATGCTTCATTGATTTTGACCTTTTCTGCGTGAAAATGGATTGGTTTATAAGGTTCCTGGGGTATTGACTGAGTGAATGAATTGGATCTCCACACCATTTCCTTTTCAAAGATAATGTAGGTACTATTCTTTCCCAGTTTAACACTATAAAATATAACCTCATAATATCTATATTTAGAGAGTTCTTGTCTTTGAAATCAATTCTGGATTTGGGAATTGGGAATTGGGAAGACGATATTTTGGTTGGGTATCATTAGGAATTGTTTTAAATTACCGAAATTACAATATTTTGTTGTTTTTCTCTCTATACGTTTCGGCATGTAAACTCCATTTTCCATGTCGTTGTCGTTCTGTTACCCATTTATGGTAATATAGGTCATTAGTTGCGGACATAGTGGGTTTCTTGTAATGTTATGTTTTGTGGAAGGGCATTTCATCTAAGATGATTCCACCACTATTTCATAAAAAGGAAACTACTAGATATTCCACGTTCACTTCTAATAGAGAGTGGATTTATGCTATCAATTTTCCACCATATTTGTCCCCTGTGTTCTGGATGGACGGCCCATACATTCCAGCCATTGTGGCTAAGCATCGATTCAAAGCACCTGTGAATAGGGAAATTGAATTCCAGTGTTGTATTAATTAACAATGTGTTGTAGCATGTGGTGTATACACATAAATCACACCAAAACTAGGAATACATACAGAGCAACAAAATTGAAGCAATTCAAAAGCAATCAAACTCACAGTTTACATAGAGATTTGTCCCTGGAAATATAAAATGGTAAAACCAACATTTGAATGGATTTTCTTAGTCTTTATTCTCGATAGGTGTGTTACAATGTATTGTGATGGATCTATTGACCATTTAGCAATTTACATAGGAAATATTTGCTTTTGCATCCTCTCCTACTCCACCAGCAGAACCCGTTCTAAATCAATTTGCCAAAGGATATAGGAAACAATGGGCCTGGTTGGGTTGTTGGAAGGCCAAGTGTCATTGTCCCTTAATTTCCCATTCTCCAATGCTCTTCTCTCTCATTTCATCCTTTATCGGTAGAGTTCTACTTCTAAAAGTGCCTTTCATTCTAGTCCTCTTGCATTTTGGTGCTTGCATTATCATTGTTCAAACTTTATATTGTGTTGATTGCTTGTACAAACTGAGTCTCATTAACCATTCATTGCTTGTTTCATATCCAGTTCTAATTAGTTGAGATGCTTGGGAGTGCAGAGGTGCATTAGGGTTTATGAAATCCAAGGGTTGTTCATTGATAGAAGGTGTGTTCACATGACTATGGGATTCATTGTAATATTTATATATACCTACTCCCAACCAAATATCTGCATTCCTTTTTGTTCTTTTTTCATATATTGTGAAGTACTAAACTATGTCAAATTTATGCTGACATACATTCACTAACTATAACTGGTATTGCTTGTCTTGAGCCAACCCCATGACCATCTGCACAACTCTTTTAGTATATAGGGATGCTCATTTTGCTAGGATAATATTCTAGTTGCAACAGTGGCACTGGAATAGTTTATCCTGATGCTTTCCCCACTTCTGAATATATCTCTCTAAGGTCCTTCATAATAGAGTCCAAATAGATCTCCCCAGTCCCCAAAATGGTATTTTCCCCTAGGTCCTTAACCTTTGTAATGTCCAATGGATAAATATTGCTAATTTTATGAATACCTTCTACCATATTTGGAAATGCACTATGTGCATCAAAATTCCTGCCATCAATGCCCCCCTCCAAGAAACGGACTCCATGAATTTGTTTATAAAAGGTCATCACCTTGGTAAGGGCAGTTCTTTAATCCAAGGTTGAAGACATTTAATTGTTATTAAAGACCTTAGTAGAAGGTCCTTTAATCTGATGGGGATCGATGAATGGATCCCCTCTTGTACCCTTAAATGCACACACATGGTTAGGGTTGTGTTTCTAAGGAGCTCAACCCAGTTTACATTCATCTCTGACACCATTTAATGATGAAGACAAGTGAATTGAAGGGTTCCTTAAGGCTAGACTTGGTGTAGTTCCACCCCCTTTGAAAATTGTATAGAATCACTTAGTGCTATATGGGGAAGAGATATGAAAGGTGGGGAAACAGACTGTCCTCCCAAACAAGAGGGTACTATCTATTCTCTCACAATTTTTTGGCTGGATGATTCTCCATGCAACCTATTTTCTAAATAGCGGTACCCATGATATTTTCCTTCTTCCTGGTTCAATATAAAGGAGGGGTTGGTCCCCTATAGTTTTTAGGACTCCCTGTGAGATCCTTTACTACATATCCATAAAACATCTAATGGTCTGGGTTTAGTGTAGAAGTAAATTAGGTGGAAATGCCGTCTTAGTAAGATATATACACCAACATCAAGGGATACTTCGAGGACTTCAAGAAAGTTATGATATTTGTTCATGAATGTATTGGTGGAGTGAATCGAGGGATTTCAAAGATTATAGATGCAAAACAATATAAAAAAACCATAATTTAATACATGGAATCCATAATAGATTATATCAACAATAACTTGAGAGAGTAGTTGGGATTAATGGAAGAAATTAAGAAGGAAGTGGGAGATTTGGAAAAGTTAATTCAAGGTAGTCACGACCAAAAATTCTTAGAGGAAACCGCGTCGAAAATGGAGGAAGCATTGATTGTTTAGTCACTGCATGACCACCCATGATAAACATGAACGGCCCAAAGAAGTTTTTTTTATTTTCTTTCCTCCTTAGTCTTTTTTTTGCATCCTTTAATGTAACTAATTTTTCATGATTTATAACACTCTGAATGAATAAGTAGGAAATAAAAATTGTTGGCATTTTTTTGGAAATTTGCTATAAAGCAAGAAGCAGACTAGGAAGATATCAACCAAATGAATGGATATTCTCGATAAATTACATAATTTGAATTGTTGTACGTTTCTAATGACTACTTTTAGCTACTTAATATAAATCTCTTTCAATTTATATTAAAAAAGAAGAAGAATATCCCAATGCCACTGAAAAGTATCGTTAAAAGATGGTGCTTTGTTTTTATAGATCAAGTCTCAAATACTAAAAATTTATAACCATCAAATAAAATAAAGAAATTGACATTTTTTGCATCAAACCTTGACATAACATAAACAAAACATGAAATACTAGATAGATTTCCATAAATATCAACCTCAATACTTTTAGATAACACATTTCTACCTAAAACATTGTGAAACCTCAAGGTTCCACTTTTTATTGTATAAAGTATATTTGATTCTCAAGGTTCATCAACCAAGCATTAAAACATGCAATTTATTCATTCTCAATGTTATATTTACCCATCATAGGATATACTATTATTTTCTACATGCTTACTAACAAGGATATTTACCCATCATAGGATATACTATTATCTTCTACATTCTTACTAACAAGGAAATAATACTCTAACAAATAACTAAGGAAATGTTAGATATTTAGTCAATATTTTTTTCGTAGTTAGAAATAATATTAAAATACATATGAGGAAAATTTACAAAAATATAGTGTGAAGGGGTATCTCATAGCGAGAAAACAACCCTCAGTGGAGTGATGCAGGCCTCTCCAGAGGAGAGAACAACCTTTCATCATAGTGTCTCTTTGATATTGACAATATTGTTCGATGACAAAAGAAAATATAAGCATGAGAGAAAATAATATTGAATTATAACTAGACATGGACATATAAGCATGTCTTCTTGGGTTATCCAATA
This sequence comes from Pseudotsuga menziesii, assembly GCA_001517045.1. NCBI lineage: Eukaryota > Viridiplantae > Streptophyta > Pinopsida > Pinales > Pinaceae > Pseudotsuga > Pseudotsuga menziesii. The sequence goes on from LPNX010393910.1 coordinate 382,653, forward strand.
ACCATGGACATATAAGCCTATGTGCTTGGGTTATCCAATAGCTATGGACATGGAATATTCTATCAGAGATCAAGTTCCTTGCACTCGCAAGAAAAAATCACGGTGAATGTGAGTTTACTTTGGGTTTCATTTCATTTTCTTTGTCACAGAAGGCTTGAAGGAGACACAATGTTCATAGGAGGAGCACGGGTTTAATTTTGTTTTACTTTCCCAAAAGTATAATTATAAATTCCATTGGTATGATGCCTAATAAAGTGGGTCAGCAACAAAACTAATTTGTCATATATATTAAAAACTTGAACTTAGGTGAATGCATTCCCACTAAGGGCTTCATATTTGACGCCAACCTAAAGATTATACTCAAGATATACCATTGCAATCTCGATGTTGCCTCGCATTTTTTGAAGATGAATGTCCTCATATTTTAGTGCAAATTGAATAGAACCAATAAATACCTTTGGAGGGGAAACTAAGAGTGTGATGGGTCACTATGCAAGTGCAAGCTACTAGCTAAGAATAAGGCTACTTCATAGATCATCTTACAATATGCTTCCAACTTCTAAATTTTATTTCTTTATAATGAGCCAAAATACTTAATATCTACAAATTCCTTGTTATTTGGTCTTCAATTTGATTGGTCATTCTTATATTTAAGTGTGAGAGGGATACCTTGATATCCTCTTAATGGCATTCATTTCTTCATTGAGTTCTTTTTAGGTCCGAGGTCTCATATTATGCAACAACTGAAGTGACTATGAATTTTATTTCTTTTCCAACACCGACAATTGAGTTTATGATTCCAAACTAAAAAAACTTCTACCCCTAACGTAAAACAATTGCCAATACCAAAATAAGAACCAATCAACACTCAAACTAGATACACGCTTCACAATACCGAATTATAACTAGATCCAATCCATGGAGCTAGAGGAAGCAACACATTGCACTTATATCCTACCTCACTACAGATATTAGTTCCCAACCACACCCAATAACCCCCACTTTGTCGATTTTCACATATCATTTGCTAAGAGCTGTAATACCCCAGTTTTAACCCTGCTTGCATTCAATATACATGATACTTATATTGTAAATAATCATGGTGCGGAGATAAAGGCCAAGGCCCCACCATCGATTTGGTTATGTTGCGTTTCGGATTTGGAATTATCACCGATGGTATATCAGGACATATGACATATATTAAATTGTGACATCATGTAAACACACATTTTAATTAAATAACCCAACCAGCTATGTTCACTACAACTAAATTGAGAAGGGGCATAATTCCAAGGATAGGGAAGGGGAATGTTTAACATTGAGTCATGGGGGAGAATCCATGTGTCCCACTCTCTTTTTGTCTCCTTAAACCACCACCCTTAGTTATTCCATTGTTAGTTGGGGAAGCAATTTGCTGGAAGAAAGACCACTACCACGCCCATGCCCACTCTCACTCTCCATGATGTGTGGATGGTCTGCCCACTAACCAGTTCATGAGTCTGTTTAGTTTCTTCACACGACAGAGTTAAAGGAATCCACATTTCCATGGTGGAGGGTTCACCATTCCTTCACACACTGCTTTCTAATCGGAAAATCATTCTTCCTATGTTCACGTAGAGTTTTGTATCTTTTCCCATCAATTTCAGACTGTTTATTGTTATGTTATGTCCACCATTGATTTGAGGCTGTAATGGCATCAATAGTTCGGTGGGGTTGCATTTTTTCTTTCCCTTATAGAGTTGTAGTCTGTTCCTTTACCCTTTTATGGTCTATGCAAATTCTGCAACGATTGTATTGAGGATCAATTGGGTGCTGTGAGTCCCTACGCTGTGTGGGCAGTGGTCTCTTCCACATTTTGCTTTGGCTGCATCTTTTTCCCTTCACGCATGGATTGAGAATCGATTGGCTTAAGGATCGGGTGGTGTGGTTTCATAGTTGTTGCAGGCTGTTGTTTCCCACATCTGATTGACTGTGTTTTCCCCCTGTAAAAGCTTGAATAACTGTTGGTTTCTTGCATGCAGTGGTTTTGTCCTCAAACTGCATTGGAGTGGTGAATGAGAGCCTAAGGTGCTTGATAAACCTGGTGGGTTGAGAACCACATAGACAGAGCTACTGAGCAGGATTTCTTCTCCACAACCCCTGAATAGCACTAGAAGGGAGATCAGGGTATGAGGGATTGCGTTGCAGAGAAGGGACTGATTTCCTTGTGTTGGGTGTGTGTGGGTGTTCTAGAAGCCAGGTTGGTTCTGGTTTTGGTGTCTGTAGCTCTCCAATGATCTCACCAGCTTAGCATTCAGCCTTTCCCAGCTCCTGGATGACCTAATAAACCCAACTTCATTGGCTTGGCTAATTCATTGTTCACCTGATAAACCCAACTATGTTGGCTTAGCTGAACTGTGTACCCTTGTTGTGTTGTTATCCTGGGCTATGTGTAAGCCTATTAGTTCCTTATTCCTTGGGGGATCATGCCCGGCTCGGAGGTGGTAGCATTGCTGAGAGATTAAGGAGCATGCAGGCCTATGGTTGGGTGGAATGTTGCAGCGATGTAGCTGGTTGTGGAACAAGTTTCCTATAAGATAAGTACTCTTGCCTGACTTGTGTCTCCAGTTATATTTACCATTGATGAGTGTTATAGCAGATTTCACCACTCTAGGTGAATCACTTTTTGTATGGCCTTCCCCTGTCCTGCTGCAGACTCAGTAGACCCTATGGACCCCTTTTTGTCCTTTGATGTTTCCTTGATCATCCCCACAAACATATAAAAAATGATATAAGCGGCTTTTAAACCTATAACCGCGTACATACGCGGGTTTGACCCATATAACTGCGTACATCAGGATGTGTGCATAATCCAAATCCTTTTGGAGTTTTCCTTGACATGGATCTGACTCATTCGACTCCTGGCCTTCCCTATGCCTTGAGATCGCTCGGATTTGACCTTTCATTATCCCTTCAAAAGCTATATAAGGAACCCCTTGGTACATTGAAGGCATAAGAGAGAATTGAGAGTAAAGAAACTATAGTCTGCCGGAACTTATGCTTGAGTCTGCATCCCTTTGTCCCTTGGAGCACTTTTGTGTTCTTCCCAAGCTTTCTATTGAGAGATGGAGGATTGAAGTGGTGGAGACCCAAGTGGGGGATTCAGTTTCTCCGGTTCGCAGACGTGCCGTCAGAGGTTGTATCTTGTAATCTCTGATTTATATTAATAGAAATATATTTTCCTGTCCAATGATGTGTATTTGAATGAATATTTTATCCATGGGATTATGTCAAATGCTTTTACATTATTGATTATATATGCTAGAATATATCTAACACCATGATATATAGTATTCTTGTATTGTTTACTTGTTGTTGAGGAAGTGTTATAGCAATTCAAGCTGAAGATTGGAAAACTCAACGGGGATCTACTTCAACCGTCTGGAATAAGGTATGAGGTCTGATCCTTTAGTGTTAGAAATTTAATTTCTATTGCATATTGGGAAGGATTGATTTTTGGAGTCAAGCTGTCTGTTGTGGTACCCCAAGCCATAGGAATTTCTCTCCGTAACAGAATTGGCGACTCCGCTGGGGAGTTCCTAGTAGTTGTCCTTTGGGGGTTGTTTTCTCGGCATTCAATGTATTTGAATTGCTCTTTCTCTCTTGTTTCTGTGTTGGGTCTGGGGGTGTGCATGCTTGGTAGATTCTGATTGGTGTGAATTCTATCTCATCCTGTCTGTTTGCCTTGATTTTATGCATCTTTTCTTCCTGTACGTAGTTTTTTTACTTACAGTCGCGTATACACGCGGTTTCTTTTGTTATTTCCGCGTATACACGCGGGTTTACTACGAACAGTCATGTATACCCTTGATCTTGTCTTTTTTGGGAATATAAATGGTTGTTCGGTGAATTTTGTTAGTTGTTGAGTCTCCTTTGTCACTGCCTGAGTCTGTTTAGACCTCTGTTTCTGACCAGAAACGTTTTTTTAGCCTATTTTTTTTTTTAGGAAAGTTCTTGTCATAGCATTTTTGATTTTTTGTTTGAGATTAGTGCATTAGAATTATTTTACCTTAGTTCTTTGCTTGAGTGATTTTTGGGTGTGCTTGCAGAGTCTAGGGGTCGTAGAATCATTCTTTTTCTTTTTGCATCTCTTTTATTTTCAAAAAATCCAAAAATATTTGCTTATCATCATGCATTGCATTTTGCACTTTGCATTGTACTTGCATTAGATCTAGATTTGCTTTGGAGTACTAGTTAGGACTTCATATAGGAAAATTTGCATTTATCATTTGAAGAAGAATTGTGTATTTCACGTAGTAGCATACCCTGTTTTCATGGACACAATGCATTCGCATTGATTGTTAGGTGTGCATTTCACTTCTTGTTACCTCTTAACACCATTAGTTGCACAACCATATCCTATTTTTGAGTAATAAAGCCAACTAAAATCAACGCTAAATTAAAATGTATTACACTCTTTTCTTTTCTAGGGTGCACCAACAAGCTTGGGTTTTAGGATCTTGGAATATTTCATTGTAAGTCAATTCTCCAAGATCACTAAACAACAACATCTAGGTGTCTGTCCAGGTGAGTGTGTGAAATCCTTGGTATAACCATTGTTCTCAGGATCCTCCTCTCAAACGGGAGTTAAGCACAAGGTAGTGTGAGCGGTTATTGATTGGGATGACCCCTAGTCATAACTGAGTAGCACTGGAGATATTTCCAGGATTGTATTCGTATCTGGGGGCTCTTTCGAGAGTTTCGGGCTTTGCTACCCTTCCCATACGGTCAATCCCACCTGCGACTGTCCACCTGAGCATTGATTATATTGAGGTGACCTTAGTGGCCTTACCTAGGATATCGAGGGGGTACTTGTAGAGGTTATTCTGTAGGTGTCTCGGCCAGGTTTGGATCGAACAGCACAGTCGCTTTACGCGTTGAAGCTGAGGGCCACAATAATTGGTTACGTACCTTCGCTTGTTGTGTATGGGAGTCTCAAGCCTCTCCTAGGCGAGACATACCTGCTTCATTTGGGAGCTCACTTATCCAGCCCTTATTTGCTTGCATTTGTATTTAGATTTTATTAGTGATTGCTCTGTGCACGCTAGTTGGCCTAGGGTTGATGTAAATAGAGAGTCTTTGCTATTTTTTTTGAGTCATTATGGATTCGAGTGCGGTTCCTCACCGTTCTCGTCAGTTAGTAGGGTTTTTTCCTTCTACTTCTCCTCCTCCTTTGGGAGAGAGACCTAGACAGTCTAGGCGGACTATGTCACACATTGATTCACACAACATGGGAGACCATTCAGAAGATATTCCTGAGCCACCTCCTCCCATTCGTGTAGATGATGGGGAATTTACACCTACTTACGATCCTTCACCCGACTTAGCTAAGTTAGGTCCTGTGATTTCTGAGATAGGAGCCTTGCATGATAGACCTACTCACTCTAGATCTGATTCCCCTTTGATGCGTTACCGGTATGGCATGCCGGAGGACGCCGAGACTCATTTCGAACCCGCCACTACTAGCTATGGTAGTTATGGTACGGCTGGTTTTCCTATACATGATTTGACATTTCATGTCGAATCCGACTTTGAGCCTAGCACTATGCCTGGGGGCACTCTCATTCCTTACCATGCGGAGAGGTTTGGGAGCACTAGTCACATTGCACCTTCCGTCCCAGTGGTGGAAGCTACATCTTATATCCCTCCTAGGTCTAGGGTTAGTGATCCGATTAGGATACCAGATCTGAGATGAGTGATGATAGGCGGTAGTACGTATCTTATTACTCAGATTCCTTCATCCTCAACCCCTAGTTCTTCAAATGTACATCCTCCACCTTATTCACATGGTCCTTCGAGTCGTCACATGGCTACGAGTCAGATCCATACTGCGGTTACTAGACCAATTGTGTCTCAAGTTTACATACCGCCCGTTGCTTCGGGAGGCTATGTTCATGCTTCTGGAGGTTAGATTTCTACTTTTGCGGCATATATCCCTACTTTCGGTATGTATATTCCTACTTCTGGAGCGTATCTTCCTACCTATGGAGTGTCTCATGGGGCATCGCATGCGATGACCTATGGACCTTATTATGGGACGCAATATGGACAGGTTTCTTCACCTTACGGAGGCAGGTATTCAGAACCTGCTTATTCTCCTAATTATGGCTTTGTAGCTCCTACTAGTCAAGGTCCACCTCATTATGGTGCTTCCACGCCACCCTATACGGGTCATATGGGAGGAGGGCACTATGGCCAAGGCCATGGTGGTAATCAACCCTATATGAACCAGGAAGCGGTCCATAGACCTCATCATTCTAGGCTCCCTTTCTTCGCGACGCTTAATCTTCCTGACTTATTGAGACTTACGAATGATCCTGTGGATCATGACCCGACTTGGTCGGCTATCCCTACCAAGCTTCCTTTGGACATACCTATGTTTGAAGGCAAACCAGGAGAGGATCCGAGTGAACATGTTACTACATTCCACCTATGGTGCTCTTTGAATTCATTACATCAGGACTCAGTCCATTTGCGACTATTTCAACGTACCCTCATAGGGCCTGCTGCGAAATGGTATATAGAGTTACCTAGGGGTGCTTTCACTTTGTTCGAAGACCTTGCGATGGATTTTCTTAATCACTTCCAGTTACCAGTGTGCTATGGCGTTGGTACTGAACTCTTGTCGACATTTCGACAAGATAAAGCCACCCATATTTTTGATCATATTCAAGAGTGGCATAGATGAAAGAGATTAATTAAATCCTTTATACTGCCGGAGTTCCTTCTTGAGTAGTTCCTCAAGTCATTATTTCTGTATATAGTGAAGGATGTTTCCACATCCGAAGTGCAGAATGAGGAACAAGCGATCTTTAAGGCGCAAGAACTGGACTTGATCTATGCTCAGTCCAGTTTGTTGTATGAGATTATTCCCAACGCTCCTCGTTCCAGTTTTGATCCCAAAGTCAAACCTAGACCCCATGCCGATGGCATTGTGGGTTGTGCAAGTGCAAAACCTACAGATTCGGTTGCAAAACAAGTTAGCCAGTTGTCACTCAACCAATCTATTTCGAGACAAGCTATGGCTTCGTCTCAACCCGCGCAAGCGACGAATGTACTTTCTGTGCAATCGTCAGACCAGAAGGGTAACCAGCAGCCCGGACGAAATAGAAAAAAGTGTAAAAATAATTGAAAGGGTGGGAATAAGAATGAGAATGCTAACAATAATGACAAGAATGGTAAAAATGCTGGGGGGGACAAGCAAGCGAAACATAAGGTTCAATTCCCTTGCAAGTTATGTAAGGATGATCACCTCACTTACTTGTGCCCTCGAATTGATGAAGCTTCGAGATTCTTAGCACAAGGCCCAGCCGTGCTAGCGAACCCTTTACCAGATAACCAAAATATGAACTCGAAGTCCCATGACCAATCTAGTGAGAATGATCCACCAGAGACTAGTGCTCGTGGGTGCATTAACATGGTTCATGCTGCCAAGATTGTGACTCATGTGAAAGATTATAGTTCGTCACAACCCAGCCTAGGCAAAGAGCCTGATCCACTAGGAACTCCTTTGCGCATTAAGAAACCTGCGGATAAACCTGAGGCTGCACCTCACATTCCTAAGGGATTCCTTAAGCGTTCAAGGCATAATCCAAATGCCCAAGCTACCCAGAATTATTCAGTTGTCGAGGATTTGGGCCACACTCCTTGTGCGATGTTTGCATTGGAAGTGCTTCAGAGTTGTCCTTCGCAAAGGAAGGCGTTGCTTTCTTCCCTTGGTGTGAATGGAGATGATTCTTCCTCAGTGATCAAATTTGAAACCGATGGATTGCATCCTCACTTTCCCTACTATGTGTCTCTTTTGGTGCACATAGAATGTCTTAATATGATCGTCAAGCGTACTGTGATTGACAAGGGCGTTGCGTCTTCTGTGATGTCTTTGACCTGTTGGAAGGGTCTGGGTTCTCCTGAGCTGTCTAAATCAGCGACTATGTTAACTGCGTTTGATGGGAGATATTTTAGGCCACATGGTATCCTCCCTTCCCTTAAAGTCTGTTTGGGGGGTAAGACCGTTGCGATAGACGTTGAGGTGGTTAATGCGCCCCTTGACTACAATCTCTTGCTGGGTAGGAATTGGATGTATAGTATGCAAGATGTTTCTTCTTCCTTGTTCCACGTTGTATGCTTTCCACATAACGAGAAGATTGTAACGATTGATCAAATGGCATTCAAAAATCTGTCTGTTACCGCATCTATGGGAGCTATGATCCTAATCGTTGAGCACTCTTAGCTGGCAACTGGGAGTGTGGGTGTAAGCATGTATCCATCCCTCATGGGAAGCTTTAGTTATCCTACACCAATCCTCATGATAGGATATTGTTCCGATGAGGCTTCGACATCTACGACCTCGGTGTCTTTTTGCACGACTCATATGGAAGATCCTTGGATTCTTCCTACACCAAGTACTTCGAGTGATCCCGTCAAGACGAGCATGCTGTTGCCTGCAGCTATGATAGCTTATCAAGATAATCTCAAAAATGTTGTAGAGCCTTGTTCTTCCTCTTCGCAGATGAAGGAGGAAGACCCCTATGTGCTATCGGCATGGGAAGTACAGTCTTCTCATGCCCATGACTACCTTGATACAATTTTCCCTTCAGATGAAGCGATTATCGAGGCTATGTCAGGAGTTGAGCCACCATGGGAGGAACTTCATCATAGATCATACTTTCTTCCAGTTCTTGACCCTTTGGAGCATGAGGATTATAGGGAGATTCTTAGTCAGAAAGTTGGTAGGCCTGTGATTCCATTAAGCTCTCCTGGTCCAATGGCTGATGGAAACATGGCGAACATATCGACAACGATTCCTATCAACATTTCTTGCAATCCTGGCACGATAGAGAATGTCTATATTAGGGTGGAATGTTCCCATCCTGAGATTCTAGAATATACCGAGCTATTCAAGGAATTTCGTGATATTTTTGCTTGGTCTTATGACGAGATGCCAGGTATCGACCCTAGAATTGTCAAACATGAGATTAAGATTTACCCCAACGCTAAGCATGTTCGACAGCGTTTACGCGCCGTGAATCCTAGGAAAGTGCCCGCCATTAAGGCAGAGATAGAGAAACTATTGAAAGCCGATTTCATCTATCCCATTCCCTTGACGGAGTGGGTTTCAAACCCCATTTCGGTGGATAAGAAGCAAGGAGTGATCCGTATATGCACTGATTTCCGCAATTTGAATCGTTCCTGTCCTAAGGATAACTTCCCCACACCATTTATAGATTAGATTTTGGATGAGTGTGCGGGTAGCGAGGTGTTCTCCTTTATGAATGGCTTTTTCGGGAATAATCAGATCCAGATTAAACCTGAGGACCAACACAAGACTGCATTTATTTGTCCTTGGGGAACATTTTCATATTGAAAAATGCCTTTCGGCCTCAAAAATGCCAGAGCTACATTTCAGCGGGCGATGACCTTGATCTTCCATGATCTCAAGTCTATTATTGAATTATTTTGGATGACCTCACTGCTCATTCTCGTATGAGAATGCATCATCCCTATCACTTGAGATTGGTATTCGAAAGATGCCGACATTATTCAGTTAGACTCAATCCTCATAAGTGCATCTTTTGTGTGAAGTCAGGTCGTTTGTTAGGATTCATCGTTTCGAAAGAGGGTATAAGAGTCAACCCTTTGAAGGTTGAGGCAATACTTTATTTGTCTCCCTTGAAGAATATTCATCATCTTCAGTGTTTGCAAGGCATGGCAAACTTCTTAGGAAGATTTGTTGTCAACTTTGCCAATTTGACTAGAGGCTTCATGCATCTCTTAAAGAAGGATACTCCCTTTGAGTGGGATGAGCAAGCCTAGGAGTCCTTAGATGCACTTAAGCGAGCCCTAGCATCGGCCCTAGTGATTAGTCCTCTGGATTATAGCCGTGATTTTCTATTATATGTGGCCACATCTTTAGAGACGATTGGTATGGTTTTGGTTCAAGAGGATGAGGAGCTCCAAGAGCATGTCATATATTATCTGAGCTTAAACCTTATTGATGTAGAGATTTGTTATTCTCATGTCGAGAAGCTTGCTTTAGCTACCGTACATGCGATTCAACGTTTGAGACATTATATTATCCTTTTCCAGACCTTGGTTCTGGCCCATGTCAATCCGTTTCAGTTCATCCTCACATGAAGGATGATTGGGGGAAAATATAATAAATGGATTGTCATTTTGCAAGAATTTGATCTCGAGTTTGTTTCGGCAAAATCAAAGAAATCTTTAATCTTTGCAGAGCTTATATCGGATTTCCCGAGCGAGGTCGAGGAGTTGGTTGGTGAAGATACATTTGTCGATGAACACATCTTCTTAATCTCAACGTTAGACCCATGGTATGGGGATATCATAGTATATCTACAAACATAGAGGACCCCTACTCACCTCTTGCGAGATGAACGATGACGATTACGTCACGTTTCTAAGAACTACCTTATAGTGGACAATACTTTGTACCGCCGTGGGGTAGATTCCATATTACGACGTTGTTTAACTCATGATGAGGCTAAGGTAGTGCTTAATGATTTCCACGAAGGGGCGTGTGGTGGCCATTTATCTGGGCTGTCTACAGCTCAAAATATTTTGAGAGCAGGTTATTTCTGGCTGTCGATCTTTAAAGATTGTGTTGATGCGGTCAAGAGGTGACACCCTTGCTAGGTGTTCACATGTAATATGTGCTCGAAGCCTGCCCTGTTACATCCCATTATCACCACCGGTCCCTTCACTAAGTGGGGGCTTGATTTTATGGATTGAAACCTAGCTTCGGCTGGGGGGTACCATCATATTATAGTGGCTGTGGATTACTTCACGAAATGGGCTGAGGCTATGCCTATAGTAAAATCTGATGGTGAGATAGCCGCTCACTTTGTATTCAACCAAATCATTACTCGGTTCGGGATTCCGAAAGAGCTTGTCACTGACCATGGCTCGCACTTTCAGAACTGTATGATAGAAGAGTTGGCATCTAAGTTAGGGTATAAGCAAGAGCACTCCTATTCTTACTACCCCCAAGCGAATGGACAGGTAGAGGCAGTGAATAAATCACTCAAATCCATTCTCTAACGAACCATCGCACAAAGCAAGACGAATTGGCACATTATGTTATATCCTGCTTTGTGGGCATATCGAACCGCGGTTAAGATTGCCGCTGGTTTTTCTCCATATCAGCTTGTACATGGAGTGGAGTCGGTATTGCCAGTTGAATATGAGATTCCTTCATTGAATCTAGCTGTGGAACTCTTACCAGACACTTCACCTTTGGAGGAGCATTTGGTTCACCTTGAGCAACTTGATGAGTAGCATCGAGATGCCTTGGTGGCTCTAGAGGTTAATAAGCGTCGCGTTAAGGTCCAATACGATAAATCTATTCGTCCAAGAGTGTTTAGTGAAGGAGACTTGGTCCTTTTGTGGGATAAACCGAAATAACCCTTGGGGGTAGGTAAGTTTAATCCTATGTGGCGTGGTCCTTATGTGGTCAAGCGTGTGTTAGAGAAGGGTTCCTATGAGTTAGTAGATTACAAAGGGACAGCTTTGGCGGAGCCTAGAAATGGGCTCTATCTCAAAAAATACTATGCATGATCTTTAGCCATGGCAGCTTGTTGTATATTATTGTACAGCTTTGCGTAGTTAGGTATTTTTCTTATCGTGATCGGGTTTGTGATTAGTTTCCGTTTCTTTTGGCAGATGTCAATGGAATCTTCCACCTACATAGGATTCACGGATGGTGCAAGCCGTCACACTCAACACTCAGCCTCTGTTGCTTGGGTGATTTATACTCCTATGGGTCAAGTACTGTCTTCGGGAGGTGTATGTCTACGACCATCTTCCAACAATGTTGCTGAATATAGCGCCATTATTGAGCTTCTATGGGATGCCATTCTACATGGTGTTCTATCTCTTGACGTACGTCTTGATTCGAAGTTAGTAGTGTCACAGCTCAATGGCTTGTACCATGTTAGAGATCTGACATTATTAAGAAGGTTCTTACGTGTGAGATTGCTAGAACGACAATTTGACAGTATAAAATATATACACATTCCAAGAAATAATAATCAAGTTGCTGACTCATATGCTAACTACGTGTTAGATTGGCATTTGTCTCATTCATAATAAATTAATCACAAACACAATTTTTACGCATGTAAATAAATAAATTGATCACCATAAAACTTTTTTATATACATAAAAAATGTGGTAATACATAGTGTCATAATACAAAATTGGGGCTTTTCAGGCCACCATCATATAATAGACGGTAGTACAAAATATATACACTCCCAGGTGTCTAATCCTATGGAGGAGGAGGAGGGTGGTTATCATGGAACGTCACTATGGCTCTAGCTAGCCGTCGGAATAAATGCACCCATGCGTGTGGTACACCCACCACCTTCCGCTGTATGGCCTCAGGTAAGTCCTCGACTTGTGCCATGGGAACTCTATGAGTCAGTCTCACAAAGTTGGTATGAATGCTCTGGAGCGTTCGCTCTGTATCCACACCCGTGATCTCATCTCCTCATCCCCTCCGTCTATGACGAGGGAAGCCTTCTGGCCGCCGTGGTCCCACATCTGCATCCAAATGGTAGATGTCACTATGTATTGTCACGCAAAAACATGTCTTTTTGATTCCACATAATCAAGAAAATATAAAAAAATGAAATAACTCAAAAAATTTAAAAATAGTGAGGGTTGAGATTCGTTACCTATATCACCATATGTCGATCCTGGTGGCAATGGCATGTCCGGATCCCCCCGGAGATCTATCCCCGCATAGGGGTAGTCATCTATAGCAACAATCTGTCGTCACCACCATGGAAAGAAGTCAGCTGGATATGGGTTGGCCACCCTACCACCCCCCAGTCTGTGCATAGCATCTGCCTGATGCCGTTGGGTCGAATCTCAAACCCCGTGGAGAGGAATTTCCACTCTAGGGCTCAATATTGGAACAAGCTTGAATAAAAACGTGCTCATAATACTCTGAACCCGAAGTTCTGTACCCTGCCTGCCTTACACTCACTGAGCTGGTGTTTCATGTTGCTTAGTAGTGTCATACTCCAGTCATAGATGGTGGGTCTCATACAATCCACCGCGTAGAACATCAGCGGCCACGAGGCCTGATGGAGTGATGCTAAACCTACTATCCTGCCCAGCGTCAATAATATGGCCTTTAGGCCCAGCACCTGTATAGCATTGGTGGGGACTTGACTCGGGCCACCTTCTCAATATCTGGGTAGTAGTACACAGCTATGTACTCATCGATAGTTAGACCACCACCTGGCCCACCTCGGGAACAAAGGTTCACCACCTCCCCTCGTCTAGAAAGACTTGTGATAAAGTATATGTCCTTCACCTCTATGGTGAGGGACATCCCATCTATACGGAAGGACTCTGAGTCTAGATCCCAATAGTCTACCAGCATCTGTAGCAGTCTTGGTTTGGCCCTCAAACCACCAAGACACCAAAACTTGTAGATTCCGCATGCACGTAAAGCTTGCTGAGCCATTGAGTTGGCCCTTACTGCTTCCTCTACTTCACCATGCTTGCGCTCTCTCCACTCTAGTACCATCCTGCAAGAAAAATTGGAAATTTTCCCATTAGTTTAGTATAAAACCATATGCACGGCCTCATATGCGACTGTTTTGCAAACAGCCGCGTATGTACATGGGTTTGAGGCCCTTTTCCGCGTATAGCCATCCCTACACGCGGAAAAAACCTTGATATCCGTGTGGGCCACAGCGCTCATGTAGAGATGGCCTAAAAAAATCATTTAACCATGAAAATCTAAAAAAATTATATCAAAATGCAAGAGGAGAGCATGAGTAAATACCTTGAAGAAATGGTTGTGAATTTTGCCGGATAGATCTCCTGGAATTCGCAGTTGAAAATCAGAGCTCAAATGGGTAAAAGTTTCAAATGATTTATATTTTTTACTATTTATAGAAAAATTTTCAAATATTTGAAAATTTTTACCCCTTTCCTATAGTTTTGACATTTTCTAACCATTTTGGACCGTTTTTGACATAATTGGTGTTGTAGATGACCTTTTTTAGAGCCGTTTCAGCCATTGGATTGACCCGTTCATGCTTATCTCAGGTATCATGTCTAAACTGGCATATAGGTTAGGTTCACCACCGTTTGCATTGTGCATGACCTTATTACCATATCACCATGACCTTAGGTACGAACCCACTCTATTATGTCACGGAACCTTCTTGCTGCTTTAGAAGTGGCATGATGTGAGTGGTAGAGCTTCACCTTACATGGGTACCCTAGTTAGCGCCTTATTTGCATTTGGTGCCCATGATGATGTTTTCTCCTTTAGGGTGTGGGAGTTCATTGTATAGTACTGCCATGACATTTCACAAGAGCCTCATACTCCTCTTGATCTTATGCTGGCCTATTTCCCTCAGGACTCCCTTATGTCAAGTTGTGAATGCATTATCATGAGCTTTTCCTACCTTATTGAGCTTTATGCTGGCTCTCCTGACATTGCATTTCAGCCATATAGCCCGAGCTTGTCTCATGTCTAGCCATGCAGAGCCATTTTTTATATCCTTCGCAGCTTGAATCCCTTTTTACCGGGAGGGGATTTTCCCCTGAGTGTCGATATCCTACACATGTATCCTTGCATTGAGCATAGGTATGTTCCACTACTTGGAACTAGTTTGTTTGCCCTTATGACACTCGTCTCCTCCTAGTTTGTAACTATAAAGCTAGTTTATTCTTTTTTCAAGCTTTTCAAATAATTGAAAAAGTCCAAAAAAAAATCAAATAACCAAAAAGCCGGACAAGGAAAGATGTTATCTTTGGCAACTGTCGAGTCGTGTCACCTTCGAACAGAGCACTGTATATCACATCCATTGGTTGGGTTATAGTTTGACTTTAGGAGCTGTACTCATTTATCTGAGTTTATCTCCACTGATTGGTTAATCTTCCAGTCCCTATGGAGCCTCTGTTGATGCCTCCTGTGTCATAGAGATGTCCCAGTTTGTATATCGAGTCTATGCTGCCTTCATTCAGTCACCATACGCCGTTATGCTCTTGTTCAAAGGAAGTTGAAACTTGTGTCGGCCATTCCTCAGTTATCTTGACTTTGGATGTTGGCCATTCCTAGTACAGTTACTGGTTCATGCACTTTATGATCGAGTCCTTCCATATTATACAGCTTTGCTGAGTACCTCATGTTGGATGATGGGGGATGCCTTAATGCCCTCCTTCCAGCGGATTTCATCCCATCGACTTCAGATCATTTATTCTGGGATTGGAATCTACAGTCATGTTGAGTGCCTTGAGACTTGCAATCATCAGTGGTAGGTTCTCTCGCCATCGATAGTTTCTTAGGAATACATCAATGTCCCCTGATCGATGGATCCTCTCAAGTGTTCAACCTCAACACATTTATTCACACTTGTTAGTTTGCACTCTAGTACCTTGATTCCCATTTTCATTATTGGTGGGTGATCTTGCGTCTGTTAATGGTATACATTAATGACCGGTAATCAGATGATGGACTACTATGTTTGACCTCGACACCTCTATTCACATAGTAGGACATGTACTCGTAGCGGTTTGTGTAGAAGACTTTCTAGATTGGTGGCATCTCTTATATGCTACCTCCTTGATCGTGCCAGTGTTCATGAGATTTCAGCTCTCGCGACTTGGTTCCAGTATATGTCAGACATTTCCAGCCACTATGGAGATCTTGATCTGTTATATATCTTCAGCCATTTTGGAGATCATGGTCCTTTGTATATCTTCATCATGGAGATTCTGATCTATGTATATTGTACGTGGTGATGACCACATATGTGACATCATGTATCATGCCTATTCATGGCCATTGTACTCTTATGTATCCGAGACTGCTATATGTACTTGCAGTTATGTGCAAAGTTGTATTATTGTACTATGCTGATTGGGTGGCTGGTCTTCCATTTGGGATCGTTCATCACTCCACTTCTGGGATGGAATTATAATTTATTTCGGCCATCGTATAACCCCTCTGACCTCACACATTAGGGGCCATCTGTTATAGTAGATTTCACCACTCTAGGTGAATCACACTTTGTATGGCCTTCCCCTGTCCCGCTGCAGACTCATTAGACCCTATGGACCACTTTTTGTCCTTTGATGTTTCCTTGATCATCCCCACAAACATATGAAAAATGATATACGTGGCTTTTAAACCTATAATCGCGTACATACTTGGGTTTGACCCATATAACTGCGTACATCGGGATGTGTGCATAATCCAAGTCCTTTTCAAGTTTTCCTTGACATGGATCTGAATCATTCGACTCCTGGCCTTCCCTATACCTTGAGATCGCTCGGATTCGACCTTTCATTATCCCTTCGGAATCTATATAAGGAACCCCTTGGTACATTGATCCAGGAGGATCCAAGAAGGAATTTTTTTTGAAGTCCTCCAATCTCAGCAAAACCAGCACCAGATCGAAGGGCTCTTCGAGACGATTCCAACGGCGTTCGTTTCACCTCAAACGGACGCCGTATGAGAAAGTTATCGCACTTTGTTGTATTGATGAAACAGGCAAAATGGGGGTGCCACGTGGCACCATTGGCAGGGTGAAACGTGTCATCCATACAAAATGACGAGGTATTGACATGGACCAATGAGGCTGAGACATGTGGCAACTCTCGGTTGGTTAATGCATGCCACGTGGATGATAAGTGGTGAGGTGGCATCAAGTTGGCACCTAACAAGGCATTGACATGGACCAATGAAATGGAGACACATGGCAACTCCCCGGTTGGTTGATGCATGTTTATGAAAAATTATTCACCACTCTTCACAAGATTCGCTCCCCTCCCGTTGGCACAACCACCACGTGGGACATGCCACCATTTAAACACATGTGCATTAAAAACTTTGGTTAAGGGCTTAAAGTGGTTAAAAATATTAAAACATGTGTTATAACAAATTTTTAAATGTTACACGTCACCTAATGAATGTTGGAGCGCACCACATATGGCATAACAAACTTTGTTATGGCTTTATCACATGTAACCAACATTGGTGGGGTCGAACCACATGTGTTTTCAAAACTTTGTTTATGGTGTAAAGTGGGTTTGTGGAGCGCCACCCTTGCTTAACGAACTTTGGGTTAAGTTAAAAGTGGGTTTGTATGGTTCTTATATGGTTGTAACCATATTAAAAACCAACCAAAAGGGAATGCCTTTTTAAAAGGGTATTTTGTTAAGTATCTTTGGTTATTAGTTAATAAAGATCCCAACCACATGCTAACCAACTTGGAGGTTTGTAACCACATGCCTATTTAGGCAAAATTGTTGTAACTTGAGAAACCGTGAGGATCATGTGAGAGGAGGCCATACAAGCCTATATAAACCCTCTCATTTTCCATTTCCCACTCATGCTTTGGAGTGGAGACTTTGTAGCTAAAGGAGAGAAGGAAGATTGCGTAGCTCTGCAGGAGGAAGGTACGAGTGTTTATACTCGTTTTACACCGTCTTTAGGCTTTGGAGTTGCTGGAAGCAGTCTTGTTGTGCTTTGGGTAGCGGTTCTCTTCCTAGCCATTGTCGTCAAGGTATCATTGTATCATTGCCATGTATTTTTCCTTATGCTGAGATTATAGATCGGCCCTCCTATTGAGAAGCAGGCCCGGAGACGTAGTCCATCCTGGACGAACTCCGTTATCAACTTGTTGTCTTTATGTGTGTATTGTCTATGCTGTTTGGTTCTCTGCTTATGGATTTGTGAGCTTCGTTCATGCTCTTTATGCAATTCATGTTAACGTCGTAGAGTAGCAAAGATCTTGTTTCCGGATCATGTGGTATCAGAGCAGGACTATTTGACGTTGGATTGTGAGTGTGGATGCTCACGAGGGCTAAACTGCAAGCTGGTGAGGGTACATTAGAGCCTTACAATTCCGAGATCGGACGTGCACACTGAAGGAAGAAGATGGATGCTAATGATGCCCGCACCAAGATGGAGGAAAAAAGAAGAAAAAGACCGTTGCAACAGCACAACAAGATTTGGGTTCCGACTCAGGTGATGAAACCAGGATTACAGCCGTGGGAATGCAAGGTAACAAAACTCCTCATACTGGTTCAAGTTCTACTCATGTCTCTAAAGAAAATGATAAAAGAAGAAGTGAGTTGTTTCACATCAGAGTTGTGTCTAAGCATACAAAGATTGAAACATTATTTGATCTGGGTTCTCAAGTAAATTTGGTCTCAGAATCAGTTGTTAAGAAGTTGGGCATACAGACTAAACCTCACCCCAAGCCTTATCCTCTTGGATGGGTATGTGATAATGCTAAGCTACAAGTGACTAAGCAATTCAGGTTAAGGTTTTCTATTACTTCAAAGTTGATCGATGAGGTGGACTTAGATGTTGTTCCTCTTGACATCTGCGGTATTGTATTGGGAAGCCCATACTTGTATGATCGAAAAGCAGTATTCTTCTGTCATGAGAACAAGTACCATCTCACCAAAAATGGGGTGGAGTACATTGTGAGAGCTCACAGTATGAAGGCTAACACCTCTCTTGTTAGTGCAGGACAGATGAAGCGGCTCATCAACACTAATAAGAGATACATGCTCATGGTTGTGAGAGCAAAAGATGCTGAAGCATCCGATGCTTGTGATCCTTCTCATAAAAAGGATATGATTGATATTGTGGCTAACTATGAGGAAATATTTCAGGAACCTACAGGTTTTCCTCCCAAAAGGGAGATTCAACATGAGATTCATCTCCAGCAAGATGCCCCTCTTCCTAATGTGGGCATGTACAGGTTGTCCACAGTTGAAATGGCAGAGATTAAGAAGCAGGTTCAAGACTTGTTGGACCAAGGAGCGATCAGACCCAGCTCCTCTCCATGTGGTTCGCCAATTGTTTTGGTGATGAAGAAAGATGGCACATGGAGGATGTGCGTTGACTATCAGGCTCTCAACAAGATCACGATCAAGAATCGATACCCGCTTCCTCGCATCGATGACTTGCTCGACCAGTTGAAAGATGCTGTGTTCTTTACCAAGTTGGATTTGCGCAGTGGCTACCACCAGATCAGAATTGCAGAAAGTGATGTGTGGAAGACGGCCTTCAAGACCAAGCAAGGTCTATTTGAGTGGTTGGTGATGCCCTTTGGGCTTTGCAATGCACCTACAACCTTCATGCGGGTAATGAATGATGTTTTTCGACCATTCTTAGATGATTTTGTCATTGTTTATCTAGATGATATATTGGTCTTTAGCAAAACTTGGGAAGCACATGTGGGGCATGTAAAGCAAGTATTAGATACTTTGAAAAAGGAGAAATTGTATGTAAAATTGTCAAAGTGTGAATTTGGCAAAACTTCATTAGTTTACTTGGGTCATATTGTAGGAGGTGGAAATTTAAAAATTGATCCTTCAAAAGTTGATGTAATTGTCAATTGGCCTAAGCCTACTAACGCTACTGAAGTGAGAAGCTTTTTAGGAGCTGTTCAATATTGGAGAAGGTTCATTCAGAACTTCTCATACATAGCATCTGCTGTGCATGCCTTAACAAGTGTGAAGAAAGCCTTCCAGTGGGGAGGTAAGCAGCAGAAAGCCTTCGACACATTGAAGGGAAAGATCAGCACCGCCCCAGTCCTAGCCTTGCCCGATTTGCAGCAGCCATTTGAGATAGAGACAGATGCCAGTGGATATGCCATGGGGGCAGTATTGATGCAGCACCGCAAGCCTATTTGCTACCATTCAGAGACTTTTACTCAAGCAGTGATCAACTACCCCACCTATGACAAAGAGTTGTATGCTTTGGTTCGGAGTGTCAAGAAGTGGAAACACTACTTGATGGGTAAGGAGATGATCATCCATACCGATGATCAGCCCTTGCAGTATCTCCAGTCCCATACTAAGCTCCAGCAAGCTCGTCATTTCAGGTGGATGGGATTTCTTCAACAATTCCATCTAGTGATCAAGTACAAAAAGGGTACTAGTAACAAAGTGGCAGATATGCTTTCTAGACCTCCTATTGTTGCATCTATTGTTTTGAAAAATGCTTCTTTATCCCATGAAAGTTATATTGAGCAGTATGCTACTGATGATGATTTCAAGGAGGTTTATGAGAAGCTAACCAATGGCACACAGGTGGAAGACTACTATTTGCAGGGAAAGTTGCTCTATCATTTGGGCAAGTTATGCATTCCTATCAGTGAAAGAGTCCATGTAATATGAGAAGCTCATACTTCTCTTGTATCAGGGCATTTTGGGGTAGGTAAGACTTTGGCTCATTTGCAACGACTTGTGTATTGGCCTCGCATGAAAGACATTGTAACTAAATATGTAAAGGGGTGTGTGATGTGCTCTACTTGTAAGCCCACTAATAGAAAATTGGGGCTGTACTCACCACTTCCTGTTCCTTCCCATCCTTGGGAAAGCATTTCCATGGATTTTGTGGGGGGTTTACCCATGTCTAGGAGGGGTCATGACTACTTGTACATGGTCGTGGATAGGTTTAGTAAGATGTGTATTTTTATGCCATGTAAAAAGCAGGTCATTGCAGAGCAGGCTGTTTCTCTTTTCTTTCAGCATGTATGGGTTCACGTTGGACTTCCTATGTCCATTATCTCGGATCGGGACTCCCGATTCCTTGGAGAGTTTTGGACAAAGTTATGGTGTATGATGGACACCAAGATGAAGAGGAGCACCGCTTTCCATCCACAGACCGACGGACAGACAGAGGTAGTCAACAGGACAATTGTCCATTTGCTTCGGGGCTATTGCAATAAGCATCCTAAGTTATGGGATGAACAGATCCTGTATGTGCAGCATGCCTACAACAGGGCTATGCATTCTTCCACTCAGAGCTCGCCGTTTGAGACATGCTTTGGGTACTTGCCAAAGATTCCATTGGACTTGACTTATGGGAGAGAGGTTGATTCAAGTGCTTCCAAGGATGAAGACAAAGCCCGCAGGTTCATTCAGAGAATTCAACAGGTACATCAAGCAGTGCAAGAGCAGTTGGAGAAGAGTCAAGCCCAGTACAAGGCTCGTCATGACAAGCATAGAGTTGATCATCAATTTCAGGTGGGAGATCAAGTGTGGCTTCACATCAGCAAGGAGAAGATGAAAGGAGAAGGCAAGAAGCTCAAGCCCATTAGATATGGTCCCTTCACCATCTTGGAGAAGATTGGGACAAATGCTTTTCGCTTAGAGCTACCGCCATACATGAAGATCTACTCAGTGGTGAATGTGGAGAACTTGAAACTCTATGAGCCTCCCATGATCATGGATGAAAGGGAGAATGTCTCATTGCCATTAGTTGATGAATTTGCTCCTGAGTACAAGGATGAGCTAAAGGAAGATGTCATCTTGGACAGAAGAACAAGGAATTCTCGCAGAGGTGATGTTGATTATCTTCGAGTGGGCATCAGAGGCACTCATCCAAGCAAATCCAAGTGGATTGAGAAGGAGAAAGTGAGGGAGCAATTCCCTCACCTATCTGTTGATTAGTAAAGGCTTTTGGAGGCCAAAAGCTTCTCAGTGGGGAGGAATGATCTAGGAGGATCCAAGAAGGAAATTTTTTTGAAGTCCTCCAATCTCATCAAAACCAGCACCAGATCGAAGGGCTCGTCGAGACGATTCCAACGGCGTTCGTTTCACCTCAAACGGACGCCGTATGAGAAAGTTATCGCGCTTTGTTGTATTGATGAAACATGCAAAATGGGGGTGCCACGTGGCACTACTGGCAGGGTGACACGTGTCATCCATACAAAATGACGAGGTATTGACATGGACCAATGAGGCTGAGACATGTGGCAACTCTCGGTTGGTTAATGCATGCCACATGGATGATAAGTGGTGAGGTGGCATCAAGTTGGCACCTAACAAGGCATTGACATGGACCAATGAAATGGAGACACATGGCAACTCCCGGTTGGTTGATGCATGTTTATACAAAAGTATTCACCACTCTTCACAAGATTTGCTCCCCTCCCATTGGCACAACCACCACGTGGGACATGCCACCATTTAAACACATGTGCATTAAAAACTTTGGTTAAGGGCTTAAAGTGGTTAAAAATATTAAAACATGTGTTATAAAAAACTTTTAAATGTTACACGTCACCTAATGAATGTTGGAGCGCACCACATATGGCATAACAAACTTTGTTATGGCTTTATCACATGTAACCAACGTTGGTGGGGTCGAACCACATGTGTTTTCAAAACTTTGTTTATGGTGTAAAGTGGGTTTGTGGAGCGCCACCCTTGCTTAACGAACTTTGGGTTAAGTTAAAAGTGGGTTTGTATGGTTCTTATATGGTTGTAACCATATTAAAAACCAACCAAAAGGGAATGCCTTTTTAAAAGGGCATTTTGTTAAGTATCTTTGGTTATTAGTTAATAAAGATCCCAACCACATGCTAACCAACTTGGAGGTTTGTAACCACATGCCTATTTAGGCAAAATTGTTGTAACTTGAGAAACCATGAGGATCATGTGAGAGGAGGCCATACAAGCCTATATAAACCCTCTCATTTGCCATTTCCCACTCATGCTTTGGAGTGGAGACTTTGTAGCTAAAGGAGAGAAGGAAGATTGCGTATCTCTGCAGGAGGAAGGTACGAGTGTTTATACTCGTTTTACACCGTCTTCAGGCTTTGGAGTTGCTGGAAGCAGTCTTGTTGTGCTTTGGGTAGCGGTTCTCTTCCTGGACATTGTCGCCAAGGTATCATTGTATCATTGCCATGTATTTTGCCTTATGCTGAGATTATAGATCGGCCCTCCTATTGAGAAGCAGGCCCAGAGACGTAGTCCATCCTGGACGAACTCCGTTATCAACTTGTTGTCTTTATGTGTGTATTGTCTATGCTGTTTGGTTCTCTGCTTATGGATTTGTGAGCTTCGTTCATGCTCTTTATGCAATTCATGTTAATGTTGTAGAGTAGCAAAGATCTTGTTTCCGGATCATACATTGAAGGCATAAGAGAGAATTGAGAGCAAAGAAACTATAGTCCATTGTTGCCGGAACTTATGCTTGAGTCTGCATCCCTTTGTCCCTTGGAGCACTTTTGTGTTCCTCCCAAGCTTGCCTTTTGCTAGTGAGATTTCTATCGAGAGATGGAGGATTGAAGTGGTGGAGACCCAAGTGGGGGATTCAGTTTCTCCAGTTCGCAGACGTGCCGTCAGAGGTTGTATCTTGTAATATCTGATTTATATTAATAGAAATATATTTTCCTGTCCAATGATGTGTATTTGAATGAATATTTTATCCATGGGATTATGTCAAATGCTTTTACATTATTGATTATATATGCTAGAAGAGATCTAACACCATGATATATAGTATGCTTGTATTGTTTACTTGTTGTTGAGGATGGGCTATAACAATTCAAGCTGAAGGTTGGAAAACTCAACGGGGATCTACTTCAACCGTCCGGAATAAGGTACGAGGTCTGATCCTTTAGTGTTAGACATTTAATTTCTATTGCATATTGGAAAGGATTGATTTCTGGAGTCAAGCTGTCTGTTGTGGTACCCCAAGCCATAGGAATTTCTCTCTGTAACAATGAGTAATGATATACATGTTAAATCTTGATTTGTATATGCATGAATGCTGATTGATATCTTTTGCTTCCATTGTGTATATGAATGATTATGTTTTGAAATATATTTTATGTTTCTAAGTATCATGCTTCAACATTATATGTATGTATGTTCATGTTCATGGGGCTGGATGCCCAAATGATTTGGTGTATCATAGCATCCTCTTCACTGGTCGGAGGGTCGGGGACGTTACACTGTGGTATCAGAGCTCTGGTTGCAGCATGGGCATAGATGGGTGGTGAGGATGCAGTGACAGAGTTATGTTGCAGCATTGGGCCTTAGAGGGCCATAAGAATAGTTAACAGTGGCAGGTTTCCTACTGCACAGAAGAAACTAGGAACATGGGTGAAGACAAGAAAATTCACAAAATTTTCTAAGTGTTTTGGCCGTCGGCACATCGGAGCACTTAGATAGATGGATCGCTGATGCTTAGCTGATTGAGTGTTGTTGTTGCAGATGGCTAGACCACTGTGCTTCAGACGGGTAGAGCCTCTGACCGTCGATGGCGTAGAAATTCTGAAATTTTTGCTAAGTGTTGACTTCGTCGGCCATCAGATCATGTTAGTGGTATTCATCGCCGATGAATAGCGGAAGAAAGAGAAAAGAGAAATATTTCAAAACTTTTTCTAAGTCATAGAATCATCGGCCATCGGCGATGGTTAGTTGATGACATCACCAATGATTAGGTGATTCCATTGCCAATGAGCTACGTCGAGTAAATTTTGTTGATCGAACATCCACCATTGCAGACACCGAAAGGACTAACCACCCGACGAGGAGATCATCCAAGGGCCAATGCCGCAGCTTCTAGAGATTCCAACCGCTGATAGACCCGTGGAAATGGAAGATGTAGTTTGATTGTGGTCCACCATTGTGGAAGCTGAAGGGACTAACTATCCGATGCATAGGACACTTGACTTCCAACGCAACATGGTTAGTCTATGCTATCACCGCTGAAGTTCGGAACGATAGACAACTGCAGACCCGATACTGCAAACAAAAATAGACCAACGAATCACCGATCAGATGCAAGATAATAGACCACTATAGGCCTGATGCGGCAGAAGGAATTAGATGAGTAACTCGCTGATACAATGGAAGAATTTAGAAGCTTCAACTGTTGAAACGCCCGATGATCAGTAGTTGACATCGCAGATCAGAAGCCTATTCGGTTGCCCACGGAAATTGTAGTAATATTGCTTTCCGCCGTTGCGGTTGCTCAAGGAACTGTTCATCCAATCAACAGTTGGTTTTTTCGCAGATGTAGATCTGGAATTTAGTCATTTTTCCCACTGAAATGTCAGAAAGAAAGAAGCAACAGTCCGTCGATGAGAGAGGCATTTTGACCACTGCAGTGTCGGAAATCTAGTTGGGAGGAGGTCCGAATGGGCCTAAGAAGATTTAGGTTTTCTGAAGGAATTTCTCAGTGGTTTTGAAAATAGTTTTCAACTATCTTCTAGAAGGTTTTCAGTAGATTTCAGCAGACTACCCATGATCACAGAGCTAAACATGAAATAGAGAAAATTCTGTGTTTTAGCATAATTGTTGTTTTATAAATTTCCAAAAGAAGAAGGTAAGTAATTTTGGTTTATATTAATATTATGCATCTAACAGTTTTCTAATAACACATTTGTAGAACTATAGATAAATTCCAAGAGTAGTAATCTGAAAAGAACTGTGTGGTAAAGCTAGGGATGGTTCAGTGATGAGAGCCCATGATGGGTACGATGCCCGGGATTCTTACGAGCGAGCAGAAGATGCCATGGGAGAAAATGTCCGTAATGGAAATGATGACATAGAGTCTAATGGAAGGATATTCCAGGTGACACCGCCCGAAGTTGCAGCCACCATAAGAATCTTGGTTAAATCCCAGGAAGAGCAGCATCAGTTGAATGCTTCCATAATGCAGAGTTTGACAGACTTGCAGAAAAAGATAGACTCTGGGTGAGAAGGCAGTAAGAGCAACACCAGGAGAAGGAGAAGGAATTCCAGTGGATCATCTGACTCTGAAGAATCTAGTGGAGATACAAGCTCATCTTCTCATAAAAGGAAAAGAAGAAGGCACCAGAGGGATCACTCTCGAGATGAATTTAGGAAAGCTAAACCTCCTACATTTGATGTGAGATAAAGATGGGACAAGAAGTTGAAGCTTGGATTCTTGGCATAAAGAAGTAATTCCAACTACAGGATTATTTAGGAAACATGAAGGAAAGAGTTACCATATTCAATCTGAATGGAAAAGCATATATTTGGTGGGAACACTTCAAGCAAGTAAACAGAATCAGTAAAAGGAAACTGAAGTGGAAACAGTTCAAGAAGTATTTCAGGCAGAAATACCTCTTCGACAGGTATTATGATGACAAGATTAAGGAGTTCCATGAGCTGAGATTGGGACATCAAACCATGGATGAACATGCAAATAAGTTCTTGGAATTGTTGAGGTATGTCTGGTACATTAGAGATGAAAAAGTGAAGGTTCAACAGTTTCTAAGTGGATTGCCTCAAGTCTACAAATATAGAATTGAGTTTTATGAACCAAGAATTCTTGAAGAAGTAATAAGAAAGGCTAAGTATTGCTATGAGAAAAGCAAAGGTAAACCTGATTACCATAATGCATGGAAGAAAAAGAAGAACGAGACGTTTGACCAAAGAAGGAAATGTTTCAAACCTTCTAGATTCAAGAATCAACAAAAGCAACCATCCCAAGCTACGAGTAATCCAGTTGGAGTGACAGGTGGAAAGCCTAAGGAGCCACATCAGAATAAAGGTCCACTCAAATGTTGGAAATGTGAAGGACCTCACTTACGTAGATATTGTCCACTTGAGAATGAAAGTGTAATGCCAACCTATAACATTCAGGGATTAGAAATAGTGGGTCAAGTAGCAAGAGCAGTCCCTAGAATTTATGCAGCACTGGAGGACCTCCAGGCGGATCACCAGTCAGTAGTGGTTGAAGTTGTAGGTAATATTGTTGAACAATCTATTTCTATTTTGATTGGCCCTGGTTCTACTCACAGTTATATTACTCCGAGAGTAGTAGAGGTTTGTTCTTTTAAGAAGGTAAACCATGGAAAATCTTGGTTAGTTCAGCTAGCCACTGCTACTAAGAGAAAGGTCAGTGAATTGGTAGAGAAGTACCCATTGGTTATGAATGGATTGATCACTTGTGTAGATCTGAATGTTCTATCGCTTGGTTCCTATGATATTCTCATTGGAATGGATTGGTTAGAAGCTCACAAAGTGAAGCTTGACTATTATAACAAGACTTTTGAATGCATGGATGAGGAAGGAAACCCAGTAGTTGTGAAAGGTATTCTGAAGGTAATTTCAGTAAGATAGTTTTCAGCAATGCAGTTGAAGAAGTTTTGTAGGAAAGGTTTCCAGTTGTATGCAACTCATATTCTGGAACCCACACGAGATGAAACTACTAGGTTGGAGGACTATCAAGTGTTACAGGAATTCATGGATGTGTTTCCTGATGAGATTCTAGGACTTCCTCCAAAACGGGACATTGATTTCACCATTGAACTTGTGCCAGGAGCAGCACTAGTGTCCAAGACACCCTACAGAATGAGTACACCTGAGATGCTAGAGTTGAAGATGCAAATACAAGATTTGTTGGAAAAGAAGTATATCCAACCGAGTGTGTCTCCTTGGGGAGCACCGGTTCTGTTTGCGAAGAAGAAAGATGGTACACTCAGGTTATGTATTGATTACAGATAGTTGAACAAGGTTACTGTGAAGAATAAATATCCTTTGCTTAGGATTGATGACCTCTTTGATCAAATGAGAGGAGAAAAGGTGTTTTCCAAGATTGACATAAGGTCTAGTTACCATCAGGTGAGGATCAAGGATGAAGACATTCATAAGACAACCTTCAGAACAAGGTATGGACATTATGAGTTTGTAGTGGTACCATTTGGTCTCACAAATGCACTAGCTACATTTATGTGCCTTATGAACAGTGTCTTCAGTAAGCATTTTGACAAGTTTGTTCTTGTTTTCCTTGATGATATTCTTGTTTATTCTAAGAATGAGGAAGATCATGAAGAGAATTTTAGACTGGCATTGCAAGTGCTCAGAGAACATCAGCTATATGCAAAACTGAACAAGTGTGACTTCTACAGGGATAGAATTCAGTACTTGGGTCACATTATCTCAGAAGAGGGTATATCTGTGGACCCTGAAAAGATTGAAGCCATTATGAATTGGCCTACTCCAAGAAATGTGATAGATTTAAGATCTTTTATGGGACTTGCAGGATACTACCGGAGATTCATTGGAGGATTTTCCAAGGGTGCACATGCCATCACTTCTTTGCAGAAGAAGGGGACAAAGTTTGAATGGACATCGAAGTGTGAAGAAAGATTCCAGCGGTTGAAGAATCTTCTCACCAGTGCACCAGTATTGAAGGTTGTAGATCTAGAGAAAAATTTTGTGGTGTGTACTGATGCATGCGGACAAGGGCTTGGAGGAGTTTTTATGTGGGACAACCACGTGATATGTTATGAGCCAAGAAAGCTAAAGGAGCATGAGAAGAACTACGCCACTCATGATTTAGAGCTTTCAGACATAGTACATGCTCTCAAGATGTGGAGACATTACTTGATGGGTAGAATATTTGAACTCAGAATAGATCACTGTGGACTGAAGTATTTGTTTGATCAGCCTATTCTGAATGCTAGGCAAGCGAGATGGCTGGAATTTTTATGTGCGTTTGATTTCGAAATCAAGCACATAAAAGGAAAAGAGAATAAGGTAGCTGATGCGCTCAGCAGGAAGGTACATGATATGCATGTGGCATCTCTTAGTATTTTCCAATCAGATTTGAGGCAGCAGATTGTTAATCACGTTGCCGGAGATGAATTGTATGAGCAAGTAAAAGACAAATTGCAGCATCAAGGTCTTGAGAAGAAGTATGAAGGATATAAATTGGAAGAAGATGGACTTCTTAATTATAAAGGAAGAATTTATATTTCAAATGTAGCAGATTTGAGGAGAGATGTTATCGATGAAATCCATCAATCTCCGTATTCTGGTCACCCAGGATATTAGAAGACAATTGCTACAGCTAGAAAGTAATTCTTTCGGCTAGGAATGAAAAAGGACATGGCTGAATACATTTCAAGGTGCATGAAATTCCAACGGGTAAAGGTTGAGCATCAACATCTAGCAGTCTTGTTGCAGCCTTTGCCTGTTCATGAATGGAAATGGGAAGTTATTTCCATGGATTTTATTACAGGATTGCCGATGACTTGGAGACAACATGATTCCATCATGGTTGTGGAAGACAAGTTGACAAAAGCAGCACATTTTATACCGGTAAAGTCTACGCATAAGATGGATGATATTGCAAAGATATTCATGAAGGATATTTTCAAATTGCATGGATTGCCAAAGGCAATAGTTTCTGACAGAGATGTCAAGTTCACTTCCAATTTTTGGAAAGGATTGTTTGCAGATTTGGGTACAAAGTTAAACTTCAACATTGCATACCATCCTCAAATGGATGGGTAGACAGAAAGAGTTAATCAGGTGCTTGAAGATATGCTTCGCATGTATGTGATGGACAAACCAACCAAGTGGGAAGATTACTTACACTTGGTAGAGTTTTCTTACAACAATGGACAACAGGCATCCTTGGGGATGAGTCTGTATGAAGCATTGTATGGAAGAAGGTGTAGGACACCAGTGACTTGGGATAACCCAGTGAACAAATTTGTGCTTGGACCAGAATTGCTCAAGAAAATGGAGCAAGACGTTGTAAATATCAGACAGAATATGAAAGCAGGACAAGACCGACAGAAAAGCTATGCAGATAAGCATAGGGTGAACAGAGATTTTATCATTGGGGATCATGTTTACCTTAGAGTGAAAGAAAAGAAAAAGTTCCTTGAAGCTTGGAATTTGTGCCAAGCTGTCACCTAGATACTGTGGGCCATTTGAAGTGCTTGAAATAATAGGGCCTGTTGCATATAGACTTGAATTGCCTGTTAGTACTAGAGCTCATACTTTTTTTCATGTTTCTTTGCTTAAGAAATATGTACATGATCCTAACCATGTGATAAATTGGGATGTGAATCAGGTGGAACCCGAGGGAGAGTTCCAAATTGAGCCAATGCGCATCCTTGACAAGAAGGTCACAATGCTTCAAAATTGAGCCATAGGGTAGGTAAAGGTGCAATGGGAGCATTACGGACCTAAAGAGGCACATGGGAGCTAGAGGATGCCATGTGATTGGCACATCCATTTTTGTTCAAACCTGTGGAACACTGAGACGGTACCAGTGTGGAATTTTGTCCAAATTTTGTAAAGAACTGAGGACAATTCTATTGAAGGGGGAGGGGAATGTAATACCCCAGTTTTAACCTTGCTTTCATTAAATATACATGATAATTATATTGTAAATAATCATGGTGCAGAGATAAAGGCCAAGGCCCCACCATCGATTTGGTTATGTTCTGTTTCGGATTTGGAATTGTCACCAATGGTATATCGGGACATATGACATATATTAAATTGTGGCATCATGTAAACACACAATTTAATTAAAAAAACCCAACCAGCTATGTTCACTACAACTAAATTGATAAGGGGCATGATTCCAAGGATAGGGAAGGGGAATGTTGAACATTGAGTCATGGGGGAGAAGCCATGTGTCCCACTCTCTTTTTGTCTCCTTAAACCACCACCCTTAGTTATTCCATTGTTAGTCGGGGCAGCGATTTGTTGGCAGAGAGACCACTACCATGCCCACGCCTGCTCTCACTCTCCACGATGTGCGGATGGTTTGCCCACTAACTAGTTCGTGAGTCTATTCAGTTTCTTCATGCGACGGAGTTAAAGGAATCCACATTTCCATCGTGGAGGGTTTTCCATTCCTTCACACACCGATTGCTAATCAGAAAAACGTTCTTCCTCTGTTCACGCAGAGTTTTGTATCTTTTCCCATCAATTTTAGACTGCGTATTGTTTTGTTATGTCCACCATTGATTCGAGGTTGTAATGGAATCAATAGTTCAGTGGGGTTGAGTTTTGTCTTTCCCATATAGAGTGGTAGTCTATTCCTTTACCCTTTTCTATTTTGTGCAAATTCTACAGTGAATGTATTGAGGATCAATTGGGTGCTATGAGTCCCTATGCTGTGTGGGTGGTGGTCTCTTCCACATTTTGCTTTGGCTGCGTCTTTTTCCTTTCATGCATGGATTTAGAATCAATTGGCTTGAGGATCAGGTAGTTTGGTTTCATATTTGTTGCGAGCTGATGTTGCCCATGTCTAAATGACTGTGTTTTCCCCCTGTAAAAGCTTAAATAGCTGTTGGCTACTTGCATGCAGTGGTTTTGTCCTCGGATTGCATTGGAGTGGTGAATGAGAGCCTAAGGTGCTTGATAAACTTGGTGGGTTGAGAACCACACAGACAGAGCTACTGAGATGGGTTTCTTCTCCACAACCCCTTAATACCACTGGAAGGGAGATCAGGGTCTGAGGGACTGCGTTGCAGAGAAGGGACTGATTTCCTTGTGTTGGGTGTGTGTGGGTGTTCTAGAAGCCAGGTTGGTTCTGGTTTTGGTGTCTATAGATATTCAATGAGCTCACCAGCTTAGCATTTATCCTTTTTCACCTCCTGGATGGCCTGATAAACCCAACTTTGTTGGCTTGGGTGATCCATTGTTCACCTCATAAACCCAACTGTGTTGGCTTGGCCGAACTTTGTATCCTTGGGGTGTTGTTATCCTTGGCTACGTGTAATCCTGTTAGTTCCTTATTCCTTGGGGAATCATGCTTAGCTCGGGCGTGGCAGCGTTGATGAGAGATTAAGGAGCATGCGGGCCTATGGTTGGGTGGAATGTTGCAGCGACGTAGCTGGTTGCGGAACAAGTTCTCTATAAGATAAGTACTCTTTCCTAACTTGTGTCTGCAGTTATATTTACCATTGAGGAGTAACGATATACATGTTAAATGCTGATTTGTATATGCATGAATCCTAATTTGGTGTATCGTAGCGTCCTCTTCGCTGGTCGGAGGGTCGGGGATGTTACAAGAGCCAAAAATACTAATAATAATAACTTCCAAAATGCAAATCACATCTTCAACACTCTAATTTATTTATGTGAGGTTAATAAAATTCACCTTATGCTTATTTATTTCGAGATCTTTAATGCCCATCCTTTCACCTTAATGTTTCTTTAAAACTTCTCTCCTAGTTGCACTTCCATCATTCTTAAGAAGTATTCTACACTTATAATATTCAGGGTAGATGAGATATAAGAGGTAATATACCTTATTTATACCTATGATTCCAACATCTAATGAAAGAACCTTATTTGTTTTGAGATGTGATAAACTATTAAGGCTTATTGGGACTTGAGATAAAATTCTATATATTTTTTTTGCCAACATTTAATCTCTATGAATGAATCTCTCTAAAAAAATATCTTGAAGATACAAATGATTTTACAAATGTTGAATTATCATTGTAGATTATCCATTACAATAATATTCTTGATCCCTCATGATTTGAGTATTTTTAAATTCAAACTAAGTTAATTTATATTTTTTATTATTATTAATGATTTATCCTAAACTCTAAGTAAAATTTATTTCTTAATTGATTAAAAATGTTCCCACCACATGTGCCACCCTATTATGAACTAATTAACTTAATATATACAATAAATCTACCCAACTAATTAAAATTTAAAAATTTATATA
>LPNX010393910.1:415129-534010 GCA_001517045.1 Pseudotsuga menziesii
CACACTGAACAATGAACACACGAAGAGGAATGTATACATATTGAACATGGAACACGTGCATAGGAATGAGTATATGTATTCTTTCATTTGATTTTAGTTTTATAAGGTACTTGTAAGTAGGATATTTCATGACTGTCCTACTTAAGGGGGTGATTTTATTGATTCAAGAATCCCTCCTTTTTGAGTGAGAAAAGTAAGGAAGGGAGGTAATCATAGGTTTCAATTGAATATAGGCAAGAATTCAAGCATGACTTTCTTAATTAAATAATACACATCTCTGAGCCTGAATCCTAGCCCTGGTTTTCAGGCCTATGTCTTAGAGGTGCAAAGATTGTAAAGTGGTGTGCATGCAGATTAAAGCATTTGATTCCAACATGATTGGCTGGTAAGAATCCCTAATTCACAATTAATATCAGCAGAACACCTACTTTATTTAGTATCTACTACTAATATTATGATAAATAACACCAACTCTAAGACAAAATGACTTGGGGGTGCTTTGTGAGGAATGTTGATTCTATGACATATTGATGCCTTTGTGGGGAGTATCCTTATAAACATGTATTCCAAATATGGAATATTAGATATTACACATGATGTATTTGATAAAACTCCGCAGTAGAATGTCGTATCAAAGACATATTATTGTTGGATATGCTCATAATGGGAAGGGAGTTTAGGAACTGAATCTCTTCAAATGAATGCAAAGGGAAGGAGTAATCCCAGATGAGAAAACCTTTTCAAGTGTTGTTCCTTCTTGTGTTACCTTGGTATCTCTAGAACAGGGTGTGGATATGAATGAATACATAATTAGACGATGATTTCAGTCAACTGTATTTATGATGGGTGTTCTTATAGGCATGTATGGAAAATGTGGAGACATAGACAAGTCACCATATTTATTTGATCACATGCAGCAGCTAGGAATCATTTCTTAGATGGCGATCATTGTAGCATATTCCATGCATGGGCGTGGCAAGGTAGCCCCCCTTCCTGGACTACAATCCCTTAAACCCCTGCCTTCCTTCCCTGCTTGAGTGGTGAAAGCATTGAGGTAAGTGTTCTCTACGACCCACTATCAGTATGGTTCAGCTGGATGATTAAAGGAAGCGACCCCTATATATTATGAAATAAAGAATTAGAATAATTTGTATCCTTATCCATATTACAGTATTACATGTATGAATGGGAAGCAATGTCTGGGAGTCCATATATGTAGTATTTATGCCAAATCATGTAGTTAGTTTGGTTCAAACTATTTGGACAAATGAAACAATCAAGTATAATATGAACCGTTTCATTTTGCTCTTTGTATTTGAAATTTTGATCCAGTAGAGTTTGGTGTCAAACGGTGTTAACTTTTCTATTTTTGCAATGTATTAAATGGAAATAGAAATGATGTTCCCATTCAAATTCTGAGGTGGAATTTACTTTTCTGTCCTTAGAGCATATTGATTATCATTTTCATTTTTTCGCTACTTGCCTTATCTGAATGATTCCATTCTTTTCCATTTGGATGGTCAAAATGGATAGAATACTGGAAAGAACATCTAAACCATTTTCTAGGCTTGTTTGGCATATGACAAAAACACATTCTTTTAAACTAGAATCATATTTATTGATTTAGTACAACTTTGGTTACACATATATTGAAAAATGTATTTAATGGATAACACCATGGCCTGTTTCTTTAAGAATTGTTTCGTGGGGAAGTATTAAACAATATTCCTTGAATATTTATTAGTATTTATTTGGGTTATTGATTGATATTAGATAAGAAATGTTTTGAATTTTCTGAAACATCCAGGTCAAAAAGACATGGCCTTAGCAGATGTCTAGGTTCAATTTGTATAGATGGATTTATTGCACAGAAGGTTGTAGTATACATTAGAATTTTGAAGTTTTTAGTTTAATGAGAAACAAGGGGAAATAAACATATAAAATGTAAATGATTTAATTCGGTTAGAAGATTGGAAAATTTCAAAATTACAAATGACATCGGTTGGCATTAGATTGTATTCATTAGAAATGATGTTCCCAATCAAATTCTGAGGTGGAATTTACTTTCTTGTCCTTAGAGCATATTGATTATCATTTTCATTTTTTTGCTAGTTTCCTTATCTGAATGATTCCATTCTTTTCCATTTGGATGGTCAAAATGGATAGAAGATTGGAAAGAACATCTAAACTATTTTCTAGGCCTATTTGGCATATGACAAAAACACATTCTTTTAAACTAGAATCCTATTTATTGATTTAGTATGACTTTGGTTACACATATATTGAAAAATGTATTTAATGGCTAACACCATGGCCTGTTTCTTTAAGAATTGTTTCCTAGGGCAGTATTAAACAATATTCCTTGAAGATTTATTAGTCTTTATTTGGGTTACTGATTAATATTAGATAAGGAATGTTTCGAATTTTCTGAAACATCCAGGTCAAAAAGACACGGCCTTAGTAGATGTCTAGGTTCAATTTGTATAAATGGATTTATTGCACAGGAGGTTGTAGTATACATTAGAATTTTGAAGTTTTTAGTTTAATGAGAAACAAGGGGAACAAAACATATAAACTGTAAATGATTTAATTCGGTTAGAATATTGGAAAATTTCAAAATGACAAATGATATCGGTTGGAATTGGATTGTGTTTTTGCATGAAAAGATCACAAAATTGAAAATATCCTTGATATCACCAATATTTACAAGTGATCCCTCCTTGATGTCATTATATTTTGAAGAAAATACCTCCTTATGATTTTCAAAAATAGGTCCATTTTCAACTTTCAAGAGCAGGTATTTCCTCCTTGAGACAGTCTCTACAATAGAGACGTCTACAACAATTTGGGTTATACGAATTGCTTGATTCTCCTTTCGATCTTCCACATCCTTTTCACTTGACATATCATGCAGTGCACCATCTATTTTTTTGTGAATAATCCTTCTGTTTGTTTTGACAATTATCTTGCAGGCCCCTTTATGCCTTCATAATTGAACACATCTCTCTTATCTTTTGATTTATAAGATTTAAAAATATATTCATTTTTTGTAACAATATCTTTTTTCTTGTGAATAATCCTTTTGTTTGTTTTGACAATTCTCTTGTAGGCCCCTTAATGCCTTCATACTTGAACACATCTCTCTTATCTTTTTATTTATAAGATTTAAAAATATATTAATTTTTGGTAACAATATGTTGACATGGTGTTTCATTATGAACATTATCATATTTTTGAATACTTTCTTTCTGGGTCATTAGCTTTCAATAAACCCCTATACTATCTTCCAATAAACATGATCACCTATGTCCATAATAGCTGTTGCTTGTGATACAATGTGCATATCTAGTTTAGCTTCCCTCACAACTTTATCCAAATTATCTTCCCTCTTTGTAGTAGCTGAAGCATCTTCAACACTCTTCTCGACAACCTTGTTGGTAATTGCAATAATCGAATGGGAATGACCTCAATTCCTTCAAGAAATCCAACTTCACAAGAGTAAAAATCATATTTTTACCATCATAATTAAGAGCCTTAGTTTCCATGAGCTTTGATTGTAGAGCAGCATCATCAGATGCAATATCGGTTGCTGCTGCTGTGGCTTTAGCAACTGATGTCTTTGTTTTTGTGGTCTTATCAATTGATCTAGCTATTGTTGCTACCATAGCCATTGAAGCAAGATTAGCTTCAAATTCAAAAACTAATATAGAATTATTCTGAGATGCTAACTGAATCCAAATGCCCAAATTCCCTAGTTGTGCCTAACTGCAGTAGATACAATAGAAGAAATATTTTCAACATTCAATCCTTCATGATATATGTTACACATAAATATTATCATCATCATGTGATGAGGGCCCAAACATCAACATTTTCCATGAATCCCAAGTTGTGAAGTGAAAATACTGGCCCAGACTTCAATCCTGCATATGAAAATCCAACACCGCTCCTTCCTTTTAGCCAAGGAGCATTACCTTCTTTAGAAACACATTTAATCTCTTGAAA
Source organism: Pseudotsuga menziesii (assembly GCA_001517045.1). Classification (NCBI taxonomy): domain Eukaryota; kingdom Viridiplantae; phylum Streptophyta; class Pinopsida; order Pinales; family Pinaceae; genus Pseudotsuga; species Pseudotsuga menziesii. The sequence goes on from LPNX010393910.1 coordinate 419,135, forward strand.
GTAGGTGGTTCCACCACCTTTACCTCTTGTTCAAGGAATGTTTCTTCCCTATCACTATTATTTCATAATGAGGAAGAAGCGGTTGCCTTGGTAAAAAGTGAAAAAGAGAGGTTTTCACGAAGCTTCTTGAAGGAAGGCTTCATGGCACCGTTATCCCTACACTTGAGGACCACCTAGACTCAATATCCATCCTTTTGGGATCTCCTATCCACATCACCCACCATTTAATCAACCATTTCTATCCTCCCAATTCCTACAAAAGCAGGCTCATATCCATGGTTGAGAGAGAGCAAAGTTATGTTGTTGCATTTACATTCTGGACTAAATCAGTAGTGTGAGCATAGGAGGAGCAAGTTGGAGCTTTAGGGGACAAGACATTGGCATGTAAAGGAGCATATCGACAGTAAGGAAAAGTTTGTAAACTTCATCTTCATTATTTAATCAAAATTTGGTTCCTTTCCCACAAAGTATGTTGTGTTATAATCATGTATTTTATTGTTAGATTCCTTAGTCACTAACATAGAATAGTGGATCATATTCTGGTGATTTTTTTATCTTGTTTTCTGGTTTTATGTGATTATGTAGGTACATCCATGAAGAGATATCATTATAGGAAACAACTACACCATTCCTTCAAAGAGACTCATTCCGGATCTCCACCCGTTCTAGGGAAATTATTCCAATGGTATATTTTTATCATTTAATCAATATGATCTAGGATATTATCTCAGAGAATAACATGCACATCAATAATCATAAGAGACAATATACACTAATATTTTTCCTTGGGAAAACCATAAAGGAGAAAATCCCGCAACTTCCTCAGATATAGAATGAGCACCAATAGCAAAAGTAAAACCCAAAAACACAAAGATGATCTCCAACAACTGTTCTCTCTCTCACTTTTGCGAGCTCCTCTTCTCTTACTCATGCCCTATAGTTGAGTGAGTGTGTGTTTCAAATAGAGAGTTTCACACCTCTATTTATACTAGTTTTCCACCTAACAATTACTTACCAGGTCCGACCTCACTAGGAGAGTCTAATGACCATAGTACCCCTCAACTGTGGGGACTATTTATCTAACTTACAAAGGAGGGTTAAACTCTATGAATTTACATGACTTTATTATATTAATGATTCTCCTAGTTGGAGGAACATCGGGGTACAATGAAATACAATATAAGTAAAAACATTCCGAAGTTACAAATAGATTAACACTCCCTCTTAACTAGGAATGTATTCGCTTGAAATTTTTCATCAACACAAGTCTTCATCAAATATGGATCATAATCAAAGCTATATCATCATCAAATTCAATCATCATCATCATTGGATCATCATCAAATTTGTATCATCACTGCTCCCTCTATCTTGAGCAAATGGTGGTATCTCTCAATTCTACTCACCATAGGAAGTTCTATAGAGTCATCCCTTTTTCATAGTGGATGTAAATCTACAATGCCAACCCTTTTTCATGTTGTATGTAGTTCTCCATCTACAAAGGCAACCCTTTTTTCATGCTGGTTGTAGGTCTACATAACTGGCCTTTTTCATGCTGATTGTAGGCATTTCCCTTTTCAAGGTCTTCCTCTACAGAGCCAGCCCTTTTTCATGATGGTTGTAGTTCTACAGAGCCAACATTTTTTCATGTTGGTTGTATGCCTTGCCCTTTTCAAGTTCTTCCTCTATAGCGCTAGAACTTTTTCATGCTAGTTGTAGGCCTTGCCCTCTACAAGGTCTTCCTCTACAGAGCCAGCCCTTTTTCATGTTGGTTGTATTTTTACAGAGCCAACCCTTTTTCATTCCAGTTGTAGGCATTAGTACTTATATCTGATGATGGGAGGATCCAATCCTACCACCATGTCAGAAGGGAACATCACTTAAATCTGAACATGGGAGGAACCAATCCTACCACCATTTCAGAAAGGAACAACACTTACATCTGACCATGGGAGGAACCAATCCTCTCGCCATGTCAGAAAGGAACAACACTTACATCTTACCATGGGAGGAAACAATCCTCTCCCCATGTCAGAAAGGCATAGCACTTACATCTGACCATGGGAGTAACCAACCCTCTCACCATGTCAGAAAGGAATAACACTTACATTTGACCATGGGAGGAACCAATCCTGCCACCATGTCAGAAAGGCTCTTGTACTCATCACTTCTCCTTGGAAGGAACCTCAATCTGGAGAACAACAAGCTTCTCCCTGAAGTACTCAAATTTCACTCTATCCATTTCTAGCATAGAATCACATCAGGTCTGATTATGTCCAAGGGTAACTTGCAAGCTTCACTAGTTTTGATTACATCCAAGGACAACCTACAAGACTATTTACATATGAGAAACCTACAAGCTTTGTCAGGGTCTTATGCTCAGACAACCTATCTCATCGGATATGCTAGAACTCCCTCTTTCAAGAGATCTTTATCTAGATCACAAACTAGAGATTCGCTGCTCCTCTCTATAACATATCCTTGATATAGTGATATTTGATCTCAATATGCTTCGACTTGTTAAGGAACACTGGGTTCTTCAACAAATTCACATAACTCTAGTTGTCGCAATATATACAAGTATCATATAACTGGAGATCAAAGAAATCATATAGTAGCTTCCTCAGCCACACTACCTCACAATTAACCAAACAATCTGCAACATACTCTACTTCGGTTGTACTCAGTGCCACGTAGTATTGCTTCCTTATAAACCAAGAAATCACACCCAATCCCATACTAAAGCAGCACCCCGAAGTTATCTTCTTATCAATGGCATTTCCTACCCAATATGAATCCACATAACCTTCCAGGTTAATATTTTGATTCGCTTCATATTTGAGCCCATTGTCAACTATACCCTTAAGGTAATTCAGAATATGATTTGAAACAATTAGGTTAACATGTCTCAGATCTGTCAAGAACTGGATCAATGTGTTCATAAAAAAGAAAAATTTTTGTCTTGTATTTGTCATGTACATCAATGACCCAATCATCTAATGGTACATCATAGCATCAACCGACTTTGATGAAGCATCACTCAATAGCTTCAAGTTTGATTCCATAGGTGTGTCCATGGCCTTGCAGTCCATCATCCTAAACCTCTTTAGGATCTCTAATGCATAATTACCTTGTCCAACGAATATTCCATCTGCACTCTGCCACACCTCCATGCCTAGAAAGTAGTGCATCATACCCAAGTCCTTTATATCGAACTCGACAGCAAGTCTCATTCTTGCATCTCTAATAAGTTCTTCTTTCCTGTCAGAAATAGGTCATATAACAGAAGCATCACTGGTATTTTGCCTTCAACCTTGAAGTAAAGGTTGGAATCCTCTTTACTCTCAGTAAATCCTAGAGCCATCAATAGGCTATCTATTATGTCGTACCATGTCAAACCTTAGGATCTTCTGAAGTCACTCCATCTGAAGTGGAGCATCATTCTCCCTCTACCTTTTGTACTCTATGTATTGAAACATTATGTAATGGACTAACAAGTAGCTTCCTCTTCTAATAATATTCTATGTATCCATATAGGGTCATTGGATACCAAGATCCTCTATCTTGAACCTTTTCAAAATTTCTTCTCACACCCATTTGTGAGCTTTTCATCCTCTATAGACTTTCATCTTCAACCTTGTAGCACATGTTCAGATATGTATCACTCTAGGTGATCTTCAAGCTCCTCATGTATGTGTTATCCCATTCGTTCCTTCTGAGATCGTACAAGGCCTTCTTTAATTTTCACACATGAGTCTTCTTGTCATCTGTCTTAACTTCTAGTGGATGCAAATGTCTCTTCCTAGTTTATGCCTTCGTTCTGTGAGAGGCATAACCATTGTGCTATGAATATTTCCTTGTATCTCATGATGTTTCCATATACTACATGTTGGATCTTGTAGATCCATATGGAATACTCTACAGACTTCCCTTCACATCTTGATAGCGCATCCTAGACATCATTCTTCTTGAACTGGTACTCTTCTTCCCTTTCTTCTTGGATACTTCTTCATAGCTGGAAGGCTCTGCATCAATGATGCTGCTCAACAGTGTCACATAACTAGAGTGTGTCTAAGTCCTCTTGAAGTCTCCTCATATTATTCTTCATTTTTGGATTATTTCTTGAACTGTCATCACTTGTTCTTCAGAACAAGTCTCATCCTTGTTTTCTTGTAGGAGATTGCACGCGATCTTTCCTACAAGTCAAATGCATTAGTTGTATGGTTAGAAAAATTTCATAAGGCATATTCATAATGGCAAATTATTATTCATAAAGATATAATCATGCAACTATTTTATCCAATACAACATTCATCCATATCTTATTGAAAATTTCTAGATGCCTTCCATCTCTACCATGACATCATTGAGATTGTCCACTAATCTAATATGTCAGCAAAGAGGTTTCATTCTAGATATGTAGAAATGGATATTTGTATAGCACCGTGGGCTACTTACCCATCACATGCATATTAGTATTATACTATCATTAATGCAAACATTCTATCATGCATAACACATCAACTAAATATAAACAAATAATATCATGAAATGATAATTGAATACTTATGTTTATTAGTTTCATGGGTAGATTCCTTCTTGAGCCTTCAACTTCATCATCTTCTTCATTCATGACATCATCATTTCTTATCCAAATTCTCAGATGGATAAGAGGTTCTTCAAGAATTAAGTTCATCATACTCCTCATTACTTGAGGCATCTTCCTTGAATCGTGAGAGCTTGATCTTTAGTTGCTCCCATCTTCTTTTGTTTTATTATGAGTAAATATTCTTCTTGTGTGCACTCTTCTCAGAGTTTGTTGAAGGTAATCACTTCCTTCTGGCACACATTCCTTGAATGAATTAATCCCATGATCCTGGGAAGCCATTCAAGGTGGTTATAACAATATCTTATTCTTCTTCAATTGCTTCGTCATAGCATCGAACACCTCCTTTTGGTGTCTTCAAGGATGACACATGAGGAATGAGATGATATTTAATAGAATATGCAATGATTCTCTTGGCTCTAGCCTTAGCCTCATCTCCCTCTGGCTCTTATAACTTCTTTACTGAAATACCGATCTAAGTCAATTTCTTCAAGGATCGTGGAGTTCCTATACTTCTTCCGATTTATATTCTTCCCTTCAAATATATTGGTCAAGGAATTAAACATCTATTTAGGTGTCTTTAAGGAATAAATTTGTGGTATAAGGTGATCCTTGATAGAATTATCAATAATCCTCTTGGCCTTGACCAAGTTCTTCTTATGTAAGGATTTTAGCTTCATCTCCCTCTAGAACTGGAACCTATCCACTTATGTAGTTGTCCAATTCATTTTCTTCAAGAACTAGTGAGATCCTATAATTCCATGCTTGGAAGTTGTCAGCTTCACCAAGATTTCCATCAAGCTGGTGTGATTAGTCATTTTGAAATTAGAACGTCAAATGTAAATAGCAAAAGATTAGATCTTACCAATTTGAGGTGTCACTCTTGGTTTTGGATTTGGATGATCTAGGGTTTGTCAGAGAAACCCTAATATTCAAAACATGGAATATTTCACATCTAATGGATAGAAATATGCACATACTCATTTTCCCAAAACTGTGATCATAACTACAAAATATCTAATGCTCTAGTTTTCTTCAACTTTTTCTACATAATTTCCTAATATTGTTTCTACAACATATCCAAAAGTACTACTCCTATGTACCTAAAACTTCACACTGAGTTAGCCTCATTCTCCCTCTTTCTAAAACTGTAGGTTTTAGTGGAATTAGTTTCACCAATTGGGACTTATGAGAGTTTTCCCAAGGTGTCTTATTTCAAGACTGTTCAGCATAGCAAATTTGTACAGACTGCCACATGTCACTATTTCACCTTCAGGGTTTGAAATGTTTACCACAAAAATTATAGTCCATGACCTATATAGAACATATTGCAAAATTTTCATTTGTACCTTTGTATCCTAAGATATATAAATTTTCCCTAGGTGTCCTATTTAGGGATGAATCCAGGGAGAGGCTGGAACCCTGATTTGGAGGAATCATATCTCCCAGAATATGACAAATATGAGGCTGAAATTTTTACACAGGGTACATCAGGAATTTATATTTGTCCTCTAAATATTTTTGTCTCCTGATCCTTCTCCAATATCGAGATATAGCGAATGCACCAAAATGACTAGTTTTAGACTTTTAGGGTTTTCTGGTCTGGTGTCAAATTAGGGTTTGACTTTCCCCGAGTTTTACCCAACCAAAAATTTCGATCTTTGTCTCTAAATTTTGATTTTGAGGAGGAGAGAAATCCTATGTTGGGCTCACTCAAAAATTCCTCTTCTATGAAAATCCCTAATTTCTCACAGTAGTGATAGGTCAAAAACTGAAAATGCTTGGAATCAAATTCTGCTTAGACAGAAAGATGCACCCTTCAATGGAGAGTTAGCCTATCCTATTTTTGTTGATGATATATGGAGGGAGACCCAAAAAGTAAGAAGCCCTAGATTTTGCAGCTGCACAATGTCTTCTTCTCTATTTAGTTCTCATATCATGTTAGATTTTTATCATTTAATCAATATGATCTATGATCTTATATCATAGAATAACATGCACAACAATAATCACAAGAGACAAGAGACACAAAGATTTTTCCTCAGGGAAACCATAAAGGAGAAAACCTCGTAACTTCCTGAGACATAGAATGAGCACCAATAACAAAAGTAAAACCCAAAAACACAAAGATGATCCCCGATAGATGTTCTCTCTCTCACTTGTGCGAGCTCCTCTTCTCTCACTCATGTGATAGAGTTGAGTGAGTGTGTGTTTCAAATAGAGAGTCTCACTCTCTATTTATACTAGTTTTCCACTTGACAGTTACTTACCAAGGTTGACCTCACTAGGAGAGTCTAATAACCCTAGTATCCCTCAACTATGGGGACTGTTGCCCCAACTTACAAAGGAGGGTTAACCTCTATGACTTTACATGACTTTATTATATTAATGATTCTCCTGATCGAGGAACATCGAGGAAGAGCTTTCAGTACATCTGATCTTCTTTGGTCTTCAAACTCTTGTCTAAAATCCAACCTCCAGTCTTTCATTAGTCAGATCTACTAATTGATCTACTGAGATGTTGTTTTAGTTGATCAGATCTACTAGCAGATCTAGTGAGATCTTGGTTTGGTCTCATCATATTTGTTTAGATCTAATTCATTATTACCTTATTGACTTTATATTCCTATCAATTCATAATTTTTATGCCAGTATTACAGTAATTCACTTTTCTTTTTTCACCATTATTTTATTTTTGACTTCTACAAGACACCACACATGCACAGTGGGTAATAAGTAGTGCCACCTCCTATATTCAGTGACCAATAAGAGGTGCCACCACTTATTCATAGTAATTAGGAAGCGATGTTTCCCCAGAACCGCTCTGTTAGTAACCATCTAGAAGCAGTGGCAGGTAGGATTTTTTTAAAGACTTGTCGTTTCAAAATTTGGTTTGTTTTTGCTTTTAGTTCTAAATGTTTGCGCTTCTTTACAGAGATCTGAGTAGTTAGAATCAAAATATAGATGTAGTAAATGCTTGTTTTGTTGAATTCAAAAGCTATATTACACTCATTAGTTGGATTGCTTGTATGCTTAGTTTTCATTTTTCAAAAGGAGTGCTTAGAAGCTTTAGCTCAGTTAGATCTCTTCCTTTTGTTTGATAAGGTTGAAAAGGAAGACTTGGTTGTTGTTTTTTTCTTTTATTTTTCGTTAAGTTTACGAAAGACTTCTTTTTACTTTTGAAAAGAATTTTTTTGTTGAGATTTGATTATAATTCTATTTGAAGACAAATTATTGGATCTCTGACTAGCCTCATAAGCTTTTAGATATCCATTTTCTTCTTTCTTTTTACATTCTTGTCTGATAAAAAGAAAAAATATCATAGTTTTAAGTTAGATCTTTCCATTTTTGAAGAAAATTTGAAAATGTACTTAGTATGTATTTGAGTGTTTTTTGTCTTTCTTTTTAGGAAAAGAGATCTCACCCTATTTGCTTGCTTTCAAAGATCAGATTAGAAGTGTGGGTCTTGTTTGTATTCTCGAAAAGATTTGATTAGTTAGTCTATTTGGGAAAGTTTTGGTTTTGAAACGAAATTGGAAAAAAGGAAATAATCTCTCCTTCCCATCAGTAGGCATGCTTTGAATGGTAAAGTGAAATAATTTGCATATCATAATTGCATGGTTTTAAATTTATATCATAAATCCATGCATTCACCTAACCGTTCAACTTAAAATTAATGGTAGCTATAGGTTAAAAATCTTAATAACTTGAGTGATAGGTTAGAGACGTGTTTCAGCATCATAAAACGTAGGAGATGTCATTTATTTCCTACACTTCAACCTAGGACCTGCGTAGTTCTTCGACGTACCATCGGTATATAGAACGACCTTTCACGTACCCTTGAGGTATATCGAAAGGTACTTCATGTACTTGATTGTATATCAGAAGGCCACTTGTGAACGGTTGTGCATTAGAGAGCACTACTACAGATTTGAACTCCGAAACACCTTGTGTATATCAGGAGGCCCTTCTAGGATTCCTGAGACCATTTGAGAAAATCCCTTTTGGCCGTCTTGTTGGTGCAATACACTGAGAACAACACTTGGGGATATTACTAGGCATGTGTCATCCATGTAGTCGGGTATTTAGGTGAGGGACGGTTGATCCTCCTCATCTCATTTTACTGTTGGACCCTATGGCATATAGCAATTTGCAAAACCTTGAAAATATTAGTGAGGAACTAGCTTATTCATCCCCTCTTGTCCCTTAAGTTTGCTTGTGGCCTGTAATTTGTGTAGGAGAATTTTTGTGTGATTTTTCTAGTTTTGAAACCCTAGATTAGGTTTTAGTGACCATACAATCTAGTTGAGTTTCCATTGATACGATCCAGAAGAAACCAGGGCTTACCACCTGACTTTGTACCTGTCATAGGGGAGATCAAAATGGAAGCCATAGATCAAGGAGCTACAACTGACTCCCATGTGAAAGGAAGTACAATTGTGGAAAGCGGAGAACAATTCATTGCTTACGTTAATCCCTTGGGAAAAAAACCTCCTACAGCTGAAACTTCATTTCATTATCTGATGGAAGGCCATACCAATAGTCCTGTTTAAACTGAATATGGCCCTAATGCTCCTTTTTGGATAACTTCTATGGGTCAAGCCCTTTCCAAATTTGGGGTTACTAGGCCTTCTTTTGACAATCCTTCACCAGGTGAGGATGAGAATAGAAGGATCCAAGATTCTCTTGATCGCACTCACAATTTTCAAGAGAGAGTGGAAAGAATTATTTCCTCACCTGCATATTAAAAAGAACCTATTTCGACCATTTTACCCCATCTTTCAGATCCATGGCCTTTTGGATATCATTCACTTGCTGAAACCTTGGCTCCTATTGAAGATGTTCCAACTCATAGTGTGACTTCTCATCATCTAGGTCAAACCTCCAACCCTACAGTTTTAAATCCTGGGTCTATTTATAGTCCTCCCAAAACCTCTGTAGTTGGGGGGAAATACTCAGCTCAAATGGTGTCAGTACATTCCGATGCCGGGGAGAAACCCTTGACGTGTACTAGATAGACTTTTGTTGTAGGAAAACCCACAATGGTTGTTCCTCCTACCCACACCAATATGGTAAACCCTTTGTCAATTTCAGGCCAACCCTTAGGGGCACAACCTGCATTCAACCAACCTTCTTGGGGTTATGGTTACCCAAAAAATCAAATACCTGTAGGAAATATGAGATATCAACCTACATTTACAGGAACTATGTATATAGGAATCCCTTACCCTAGAAACAATTTTATGTTGTGGGGGAAACCTAATTGGTCCTACATGCCAACAATGGGAATAATTCTTATTCATACTGCTGGAGGTGGTGGAGGGCCACCAAGTAGAGGCTTAGTTGGAGGAGGCTCAGCTAGCAGAGTTCCACCTTATGAAGGACCATCACCTGGAGTACCACCACCTTGAGGCCCACCACCTAGAGTCCCACCTTTGGGAGGAACACCACCCGGAGGCCCACCTTTTAGAGGTCCACCACCACCTAGGGGTATTCCTTCTGGGGGACTACCACTTGGAGGACCACCACCTGGTGGTCCACCACCACCTGGTGGTCCACCACCACCCAGAGGCCCACCACCTCCTGGTGGCCCTCTTCCTGGAGGCCCACCCCCTTTCGGAGTCTCTTCGATAGGATCACCTACCAATCAACCATTGCAACAACCTCTCTATCAGTCAATCTATGATCCTACTGGTATGCATATTCCTTATCAATACCACCAGTATGTCGTACCTAATCAACAACTTTTATTCCTAGCAATTTTGGACTTGCCTGATTAGTCCAAGTTAATAAATGATCTCATTCACCATAATCCTTCGTGGCCTACTATTCCAGTCAAGTTACCATTAGACATTCCAAAGTTTGATGGGAAGCCGGGAGATGATCCCAAAAATCATGTCATGAATTTTCATATATGGTGTTCTTTGAACTCCTTGATGGATGACTCTATTAGTTTGAGACTCTTTCAGTAGAATTCGATCGGTACGATCACAAAGTGGTATATTGAACTTCCATAGCATTCGTTTGTGTATTTTAGTTCATTGGCAATCATTTTTCTCACACACTTTCAACTACCCATTTGTTATGAAATGGGTGCGGACCTTTTGACCTCTCTCTGTCAAAATACCCCCATGCACATATCAGACCATACCATTAGTGGAGAAGGCAGAGATAACTTATTAAATCTCCCATCCTAGACCAACTGTTAGTTTGTTGCTTCACGAAATCCTTGTTTCCTCCCATTGTCTGAGATGTGGCTATGGGTGGTGTTGTTACCAAAGAGCAGGCTATCAGTTGCGCTTAGTATCTGGATTTGGTATATTCCCAATCCAGAAATTTGTATGACCTAATCCCTCAATCTCATCGTCCTAGCATAGACCCTGCCAAGCCACCCACAGAGACTCCTGTTGATGGGGTTGTTGGTTCAATCTAGCCCTCATCAGTAGCCAAACCTACCAAGCAACCTAATTATTCTGCTACTACTCCTTTAAATCCTCTGGTTACTACTAAGGTAAATTCTATCCAAAGTACAAAAACACCCGACAATAAGAAAAAGGGAAAACGTAAAAATAAAAAACCTGGAAACCAACAGGAGAATCCCAAGGCTACGTCCACAAAGAACGATAATAAAGGGAAGAGAAAATCCAAGTAACCTTTTTTTTATGTGGGGGTTATCACTTCACAAAGGAGTTCCCTCCTCATGAACAGATTAGTAAATTTCTAAAGGTTAACCCCATGCCAGTGGTGCTAAGTGATCCCTTCTTGTCTCAGTAACAATTAATAGACCACATGTCTAATCAAGGGACCTGTAGTTCTATTGAAGAAATCAGAATGATGTCTTCAGATACCATCAATTTGAATACTCATAGTCATTCATATGACAAGCCAATAGAGAAGAAGGATGCAAATACTTCTTCCGAGAAAGTTCCTTCTACTAGGTCCCCTCCATCTTCATCTAATGGCCCTCTTGTCATTGAGAAAACTAATATCGATTTGATGTTACGACCGCATAAGGACACCCTCAGGAAGGATTTTTTTAATCCCAATTCTAGAGATGCACAATTCTACAATGTGGTTGAATATTTTTCTCAGGCACCCTATGTAATGTCTACCTTGGAGATACTCCAAATATGTCCAACACAACGTAAAAACCTAGTAACGGATTTGGGGGCATTAGACCCAAATAACACCAACTTAAACCATTTCAATGTGGAGAACTATAAATCCATATTACCTCACCAACTCACATTTCAAATTGCCTCTAGAGTAGTTGGGACAAAAGGTCCATCGGACCTTTCTCGATGAGGGAGATTCAACCTCAGTTTTTTCTATATCCTGTTGGAGAGCCATTGGTTCTCCTCAGCTTACAAAATCACCTATGACCTTAAAATATTTTGATGGACAAGGTTTCCAGCCTCATGGTTTGTTACCAACCCTTTCAGTCGAGCTTGGGGGATAGACTGTTTCCATTCAGATGGAAGTAGTTGATGCCTCGTTGGATTATAATCTTCTATTCGGGAGAAACTGGTTCGATTCTATGACTTCCATCGCTTCAACAGTATTTCAAACTCTCCAATTTCCTCATTTGGGGAAGATTGTAACTATCGATCAACTTGAATTTTGTTCACCATATGTTACTACTCCCACTACGAATAACATCTCTATGCTAGGTCATCCCCCTCCTCCTTATCAGTTGATTGGGGTAGGTATGCTGAAGGATTCAACCCTCATGGGAGTGTTTCCTTAATCCCATCCTAGTAAGGAATTAGTGATTGTGAACATGATTTCTACAACTGGTTATAGTCCTAAAGGAAAATAATTTGTTGATTCATCCTCTCTTGGCCCTTATGAAGCATTGTATGATGTTGTACAATCTACTTCCAATGTCCATTATGATGATATTCATCTAGTGGCTTCAAATCCTTACAACCTTTCCTACTAGCTAGAACCATCCCTCCCTACTCTAGAATATCTCTCCCATACTTTTCCTTTAGATGATTCCATCATGGAGATCATGAGTATAGACGAAACCGTATGGGAGGATCATCATCGCAGATCTTCTTTTCTTCCTAATGCCAATTCTGTAGATTTTGACCTCGTATCTCTTATCGGTACTAATATTGTTTCCAATCCGCAAACACCTGTATTGTTGAAAGACACATATTCTAAAGGAAATCTTTGCAACATCACTAAGACAACTCTGATTGACCTATCATTCAAGCCCAGAACTATTGAGCATGTCCATGTAGGCCAAAACTGCTTGATAGATGAAACTGAAAGTTATAGAGCTTGTTTCAAATAATTTCATGATATTTTTTCCTGGATGTATGAGGATATTCCTAGGATCGATCCATCAATTGTTGTACACAATATTAGAACCTATCCCATGGAAAAAAATCTCTGACAAAAAATACGCGAAGTTCATCCTAGGAAGGATGTGATTATTAAAGTTGAAGTGGAAAAACTTCTGAAGGAGGGGTTTATTTATCCTATACCCTTGATAGAATGGGTATCTATTATTGTCCCTATGGCCAAGAAGCAGGGAACTATGAGAGTTTGTATCGATTTTCAAGACCTGAATAAGGCTTGTCCTAAGGACAATTTCCCTGCTCCACACATCGAGCAGATCATCGATAACTATGTTGGGGGCGTCATATTTTCTATTATGGATGGATTTTCTAGCTACAATCAGATATAGATTATGCCCACCAATCAGCATAAAATGGAATTTATTTTCCCATGAGGAACCTTCCCATATTAGAAGTTACCTTTTGGCCTAAAGAACGTTGGAGCTACATTCCAGTGAGCCATGTCCTGTGCCTTTCATGATATCAATCACATCATGGAGCCATACCTTAATGATTTCCCTGCTCATTCACAGCAATGAGATGACCATCTAGGGCACCTTAGAGACATTTTCCTTAGGTGTCGTCATTATAATATATGAATGAATCCACACAAATGTGTCTTTTGTGTTGAGATTAGATGCCTTCTTAGCTTCGTGGTTTCCAAATATGGAATCCATATTGATCCTCTAAAAATTGCTGCTATCTTGGCCTTATCATCCCTGACAAATATTACTAAGCTTCAAATTTTGCAAGGGAAGGAAAAATTTCTTCGTTGTTTTGTGTGCAACTTCGTAGAGAAAATGTATGGTTATATGCATATTCTGAAGAAGGACACTCTGTTCTTCTGGGATGACCACACCCAACTGTTACGGAGAGAAATTCCTATGGCTTGGGGTACCACAACAGACAACTTGACTCCAGAAATCAATCGTTTCCAATATGCAATAGAAATTAAATGTCTAACACTAAAGGATTAGACCTCGTACCTTATTCTAGATGGTTGAAGTAGATCCCCGTTGAGCTTTCCAATCTTCAGCTTGAATTGATCTGTTACTTCCTCAACAACAAGTAAACAATACAAGCATTCTATATATCATTGTGTTAGATATATTCTACCATATATAATCAATAATGTACAAGCATTTGACATAATCCCATGGATAAAATATTCATTCAAACACACATTATTGGATAGGAAAAGATATTTCTATTAATATAAATCATAGATTACAAGGTACAACCTCTGATGACACGTCTGCGAACTGGAGAAACTGAATCCCCCACTTGGGCCTCCACCACCTCAATCCTCCATCTCTCGATAGAAAGCTCACAAGAAAAAGGCAAGCTTGGAAAGAACACACTAGTGCTCCAAGGGACAAAGGCATGCAGACTCAAGCATAAGTTCTAGAAACAATGGACTATAGTTTCTTTGCTCTCAATTCTCTCTTATGCCTTCAATGTACCAAGGGGTTCCTTATATAGCTTTTCAAAGGGGTGATGAAAGGTCAAATCTGAGCGATCTCAAGACATAGGGAAGGCCATGAGTCAAATGAGTTGGATCCATGTCAAGGAAAACTCCAAAAGGATTTGGATTATGCACACACCTCGATGTACACGGTTTTAGTGGTCAAACCCACGTATATGCGCACTTATAGGTTTAAAAGTCACGTATATCATTTTTCATATGTTTTTAGGGATGATCAAGGAAACATCAAAGGACAAAAAGTGGTCCATAGGGTCTAAGGAGTCTGTAGCGGGACAGGGGAAGGCCATACAAAGTGTGATTCACCTAGAGTGGTGAAATCCGCTATAACAGATGCCCCCTAATGTGTGAGGTCAGAGGGTTCATACGATGGTCGAATACATTATAAGTCCATCCCATAAGTGGAGTGATGAAGGATCCCAAGTGGAATACCAGCCACCCAATCAGCATAGTACAATAATACAACTCTGCATACAACTGCAAATACATATAGCAGTCTCGGATACATAAGAGTACAATGGCCACGAATAGGCATGATATATGATATCACATATGTGGTCATCACCACATACAATATACATAGATCCGAATCTCCATGATGAATATATACAAAGGACCATGATCACCAAAATGGCTGAAGATATATAATAGATCAAGATCTCCATAGTGGCTGGAAATATCTGACATATACTGGAATCAAGTCACGAGAGCTGAAATCTCATGAACACTGGCATGATCAAGGAGGTAGCATATAAGAGATGCCACCAATCTGGAAAGTCTTCTACACAAACTGCTACGAGTACATGTCCTAGTATGCGAATAGAGGTGTCAAGGTCAAACATAGTAGTCCATCGTCTGATTACCAGTCATTAATGTATATCGTTAATAGACGCGAGATTACCCACCGATAATGAAAATGGGAATCAAGGTACTAGAGTGCAAACTAACAAGTGTGAATAAATGTGTTGAGGTCGAACACTTGAAAGGGTCCATTGATCAGCGGACATTGATGTATTCCCAAGAAACTGTCTATGGCGAGAGAACCTGCCACTGATGACTGCAAGTCTCAAGGCACTCAAAATGACTCTAGACTCCAATCCCAGAATAAATGATCTGAAGTCGATGGGATGAAATCCGCTGGAAGGAGGGCATTAAGGCATCCCCCATCATCCAACACGAGGTACTTAGCAAAGCTATATAATGTGGAAAGAATCGATCATAAAGTGCACGAACCAATAACTGTACCAGGAATGGCCGACATCCAAAGTCAAGATAACTGAGGAATGGCCGACTCAGGTTTAAACTTCCTTCAAACAAGAGCATAACAGAATATGGTGACTAAATGAAGGCAACATAGACTCGATATACAAACTGGGACATCTCTGTGACACAGGAGGGATCAACAGAGGTTCCATAGGGACTGTAAGCTTAACCAGTCGGTGGAGATAAACTCAGATAAATGAGTGCAACTCCTAAAGTCAAACCATAACCCAACCAATGGATGTGATATACAGTGCTCTATTCGAAGGCGACATGACTCAACAGCTGCCAAAGATAACATCTTTCCTTGTCTGGATTTTTGGTTTTTTGGTTTTTTTGGACTTTTTTAGTTATTTGAAAAGCTTGAAAAAAGAATAAACTAGCTTTATAGTTACAAACTAGGAGGAGACAAGTGTCACAAGGGAAAACAAACTAGTTCCAAGCAGTGGAACATACCTATGCTCAATGCAAGGATACATGTGTAGGATATCGACACTTGGGGGAAAATCCCCTCTCGGTAAAAAGGGAATCAAGATGCGAAGGATATAAAAAATGGCTCTGCATGGCTAGATATGAGACAAGCTCAGGCTATATGGCTGAAACACAATGTCAGGGGAGCAGGGATAAAGCTCAATAAGGTAGGCAAAGCTCATGATAATGCATTCACAACTTGACATGAGGGAGTCCTGAGGGAAATAGGCTAGCATAAGATCAAGAGGAGTATGAGGCTCTTGCGAAATGTCATGGCAGTACTATACAATGGACTCCCACACCCTAAAGGAGAAACCATCGACATGGGCACCAAATTCAAATAAGGTGCTAACTAGGGTACCCATGTAAGGTGAAGCTCTACCACTCGTATCATGCCACTTCTAAAGCAACAAGAAGGTTCTGTGACATAATAGAGTGGGTTCGTACCTAAGGTCATGTTGATATGGTCACAAGGTCATGAAAAATGCAAATGGTGGTGAAACCTAACCTATATGCCAGTTTAGACATGATACCTGAGATCAGCACGAACGGGTCAATCCAACGACTGAAACGACACTGGAAAAGGTCTTCTACAACACCAATTATGTCAAAAACGGTCCAAAATGGTTAGAAAATGTCAAAACTATAGGAAAGAGGGTAAAATTTTTCAAATATTTGAAAATTTTTCTATAAATAGTAAAAAATATAAATCATTTGAAACTTTTACCCATTTGAGCTCTGATTTTCAACTACAAATTCCAGGAGATCCAGCCGACGGAATTCACAACCGTTTCTTCCAGGTATTTACTCATACTCTCCTCTTGCATTTTGACATAATTTTTATAGATTTTCATGGTCAAATGAGTTTTTTAGGCCATCCTAAAATGAGCACTGTGGCCCACACAGAAATCGAGGCTTTTTCCACGTATAGGGCTGGATATACGCGGAAAAGGGTCTCAAAACTGCATACATATGCGGTTGTTTTCAAAACAGTCACGTATGAGGCCATGCATATGATTTTTCACTAAACTAATGGGAAAATTTCCAATTTATTTTGCAGGATGGTGCTAGAGTGGAGAGAGCATGAGCATGGTGAAGTAGAGGAAGCAGTAAGGGACGAATTAATGGTTCAACAAGCTCTTCATGCATGTGGAATCTACAAGTTTTGGTGTCTTGGTGGTTTGAGGGCCAAACCAAGACTGCTACAGATGCTGGTACACTATTGGGATCTAGACTCGGAGTCCTTTCATATTTATGGGATGTCCCTCACCATAGAGGTGGAGGACATATAATTTATCATAGGGCTTTCTAGATGAGGGGAGGTGGTGAACCTTCGTTCCCGTGGTGGGCTAGGGGGTGGCCTGACTATCGATGAGTACATTGCAGTGTACTATTATCCAGACACCGAGAAGGTGGGGAGTCAGGTCCCTACCAATGCTATACAGGTGTTGGGCCTAAAGGCCATATTATTGACACTGGGCAGGATAGCCGGCTTAGCATCACTCCACCAGGGCTCGCGGCCTCTGATGTTCTATGCAGTGGAGTGCATGAGACCCACAATCTATGACTGGAGTACTACACTACTGAGCAACATGAAACACCAGCTTAGTGAGTGTAAGGTAGGCAGGGTGCGGAACTTCAGGTTCAGCAGTATCTTGAGCATGTTTTTCTTCGAGCGTGTTCTAGGATTGAGCCCTAGAGTGGACATTCCTCTCCACGGGATTTGAGATCTGGCCCAACAGCGTTGGGCAGATGCTATGCACAGACTGGGGGGTGGTAGGGTGGCCAACCCATATCCAGCTAACTTCTTTCCATGGTGGCGACGACAGATAGTTGCCATTGATGACTACCCCTATGTAGGGATATATTTCTGGGGGGACCCAGACATGCCATTGCCACCAAGATCGGCATATGATGATATAGGTAATGAATCTCGATCCTCACTCTTTTTTAAATTTTTTGAGTTATTTAATTTTTTTGTATTTTCTTGATTTTATGGAAGCAAAAAGACATGTTTTTGTGTGACAACACATAGTGACATCTACCATTTGTGTGCAAATGTGGGACCATGGCGTCCAGAGGGCTTCCCTCGTCATAGACGGAGGGGAAGAGGAGATGCCATCACGGGTGTGGATGCAAAGCGAATGCTCCATAGCATTCATACCAACTTTGTGAGACTGACTCATAGAGTTCCCATGGCACAAGTCGAGGACTTGCCTAAGGCCATGTAGTGGTAGGTGGTGGGTGTACCATGCACATGGGTGCATTTATTTCAATGGCTAGCTAGAGACGTAGTGACGTTCCATGATCACAACCCTCCTCCTCCTCCACAGGATTAGACACCTGGTAGTGTATACATTTTGTACGAGCATGTATTATATGATGGTGGCTTAAAAGCCCCAATTTTGTATCATGACACTATGTATTATCACATTTTTGATGTATACAAAGTTTTATGGTGATCGATTTATTTATTTACATGTGAAAAAATTGTGTTTGTGATTAATTTATTATTAATGAAACAAATGCCAATCTAACACGTAGTTAGCATATGAGTCAGCAACTTGATTATTATTTTTTGGAATGTGTATATATGTTATATTGTCAAACTATCGTTCTAACAATTTCACACATAAGAATATTCTCAATAACATCGGATCTCTAACATGGTACAAACCATTGAGCTGTGACACTACTAACTATGAATCAAGACGTACCTCAAGAGATAGAACACCATGTAGAATGGCATCCCGTAGAAGCTCAATAACAACGCTATATTCATCAACATTGTTGGAAGATGGCCGTAGACAGACACCTCCTAAAGACAGTACCTGAACCATAGGATTATAAATCACCCAACCAGTAGAGGCTGAGTGTTGAGTGTGATGGCTTGCACCATCCGTGAATCCTATGTAGGTGGAAGATTCCATTGACATCTGCCAAAAGAAACGAAAACTAATCACAAACCTGATCACGATAGGAAAAAGACCTAACTATGCAAAGTTGTACAATAATATACAACAAGCAGCCTTGGCTAAAGATTATGCATAGTATTTTTTGAGATAGAGCCCATTTCTAGGCTCTACCAAAGCTGTTCCTTTGTAATCCACTAACTCATAAGCACCCTTCTCTAACACACGCTTGACCATGTAAGGACCACGCCACATAGGATTATATTTCCCTGCCCCCAAGGGTTCTTTCGGTTGATCCCACAAAAGGACCAAGTCTCCTTCACTAAACACTCTTGGATAGACAGACTTATCATATTGGACCTTAACGCGACGCTTATTAACCTCTAGAGCCACCAAGGAATCCCGACGCTGCTCATCAAGTTGCTCAAGGTGAACCAAACACTCTTCGAAAGGTGAAGTGTCTGGTAAGAGTTCCACAGCTAGCTTCAACGAAGGAATTTTGCATTCAACCAGAAATATCGACTCCACTCCATATACAAGATGATATGGAGAAAAACCAATGGTAGTCTTAACCGCGATTCGATATGCCCACAAAGCAGGATATAACATAATGTGCCAATTATTATTTCTTTGTGCGATGGTTCATTGGAGAATGGATTTGAGTGATTTATTCAGTACCTCTACCTATCCATTCACTTGGGGGTAGTAAGAAGAGGAGTGCTCTTGCTTATACCCTAACTTCAATGCAAACTCTTCCATCATACGGTTCTGAAAGTGAGAGCCATGGTCAGTGACAAGCTCTTTCAGAATCCTGAATCGAGTAATAATTTGGTTGAATACAAAGTGAGCAGTTGTCTCACCGTTGGATTTTATTGTAGGCATAGCCTCAACCCATTTCGTGAAATAATCAACAGCCACTATAATGTGATGGTTCCCCATAGCTAAAGCTAGGTTGTAATCCATAAAATCGACCCCCCACTTAGTGAAGGGACCAGCGGTGATAATGGGATGTAACGGGGCAGGTTTCGAGCGCATATTATGTGTGAACACTTGGCAAGGGTGGCACCTCTTGACCACATCAACACAATCCTTAAAGATCGACGGCCAGAAATAACCCGCTCTCAAAATATTTTGAGCTGTAGAAAGCACAGATAAATGACCACCACACGCCCCTCCATGGCAATCATTCAGCACAACCTCAGCCTTGTCATGAGTTAAACAACATCGTAAAATGGAATTTAACCCACGGCAGTACAAAGTATTGTCCACTATGAGGTAGTTCTTAGAGACGTGACGTAATCGTCATCGTTCATCTCGGAGTAGGGGTCTTCAGTGTTTGTAAATATATTATGATATCCCCATACCATGGGTCTAACATATAGATTAAGAAGATCTGTTCATCAACAAATGTATCTTCACAAACAAACTCCTCGGCCTCCCTCGGAAAATCCGATATAAGCTCTGCAAAGATTAAATACTTCTTCGATTTTGCCGAAACAAACTCGAGATCAAATTCTTGCAGAATGACAATCCATTTATTATACTTTCCCCCAATCATCCTTCGGGTGAGGATGAATTGAAATGGATTGACATGGGCTACAACCAAGGTCTGGCGAAGGAGAATATAATGTCTCAAACGCTGAGCCACATGTATGGTAGCTAAAGCAAGCTTCTCGACATGAGAATAATGAATCTCTGTGTCAATAAGGTTTCCACTCAGATAATATATGACATGCTCTTGGAGCTCCTCATCCTCTTGAACCAAGACCATACCAATCGTCTCTAAAGACACAACCACATATAATAAGAAATCACGGCTATAGTCTGGGGGACTAATCACCGGGGCCGATGCTAAGGCTTGCTTGAGTGCATCGAAGGACTCCTGGGCTTGCTCATCCCAATAAAAGGGAGTATCCTTCTTCAAGAGACGCATGAAGCCTCTAGTCAAATTGGTAAAGTTGACAACAAATCTTCGTAAGAAGTTTTCCATGCCTTGCAAACATTGAAGATGACGAATATTATTCGGGGGAGACAACTGAAGTATTGCCTCAACCTTCAAAGGGTCGACTCTTATACCCTCTTTCGAAATGATGAATCCTAACAAATGACCTGACTTCACACAAAAGATGCACTTATGGGGATTTAATCTAACTGAATAGTGCCAGCATATTTCGATTACCAATCTCAAGTGATAGGGATGACACATTCTCATATGAGAATGAGCAGTGATATCATCCAAAAATTCCTCGATAATTGACTTGAGATCGTGGAAAATCAAGGTCATTGCCCGCTGAAATGTAGCTCTGGCGTTTTTAAGGCCGAAAGGAATTTTTCGATATGCAAACGTTCCCCAAGGACAAATAAATGCAGTCTTATGTTGGTCCTCAAGTTTAATCTGTATCTGATTATACCTGGAAAAGCCGTCCATAAAGGAGAACACCTCACTACCCACACACTCATCCAAAATCTGATCTATAAATGGTGTGGGGAAGTTATCCTTAGGACATGCATGATTCAAATCATGGAAATCAGTGCATATGCGGATCGCTCCTTGCTTCTTATCCACCAGAATGGGGTTTGAAACCCACTCCATCAAGGGAATGGGATAGATGAAACCGACTTTCAACAGTTTCTCTATCTCTGCCTTAATGGCGGGTGCTTTCCTAGGATTCACCGCACATAAATGTTGTCAAATAGGCTTAGCATTGGGGTAAGTCTTAATCTCGTGCTCGATAATATGAGGGTCAATACCTGGCATCTCGTCGTAAGACCAAGAAAAAATATCACGAAATTCCTTGAATAGCTCGGTATATTCCAGAATCTTAGCATGGGAACATTTCACCCCAATATAAACATTCTCTATCGTGCCAGGATTGCGAGAGATGTTGATACGAATCGTTAAATATATGTTTGCCATGTTTGCATCATCCATCGGACCAAGAGATCTTAATGGAACCACAGGACTACCAACTCTCTGAATAAGAACCACCCTAAAATCCTCACGCTCCAAACAGTCAAGCTCTGGAAGAAAGTACGATCTATGATGAAGTTCCTCCCATGGTGGCTCAAATCCTAACATAGCCTCAATAATCACTTCATCTGAAGGGAAAACCATATCAAGGTAGTCATGGGCATGAAAAGACTGTACTGCCCATGCCCACAGCACATACGGGTCCTCCTCCTCCATCCGTGAAGAGGAAGGACTAGGCTCTGCAACACTCTTGAGATTAGCTTGATAAGCTATCATGGCTACAGGCAATGGCATGCTTGTCTCGACGGGCTCACTAAAAGTACTCAGTGTAGGAAGAATCCAAGGGTCTTCCATATGACTCATGTGAAAAGACACCGATGTCGTAGAAGTCAAAGCCTCATCGGAACCAGATCCTATCATGAGGATCAGTGGAGGACAACTAAAGCTTCCCATGAGGGATGGATACATGCCTACACCCACACTCCTAGTTTCCGGCTGAGAGTGCTCAACGATCGGGATCGAAGCTCCCAAGGATGTGGTAATAGACGACTTCTTGAATGTCATTTGATCAATCGTTATGATCTTCTCGTTATGTGGAAAGCATACAACACGGAACAAGGAAGAAGCAATGACTTGCATATTGTACATCCAGTTCCTACCCAACAAGAGATTATAGTCAAGGGGCGCATTAACCACCTCAACCTCTATCGCAACAGTCTTCCCCCCCAAACAGACTTTAAGGGGAGGAAGGATGTCGTGCAGCCTAAAATATCTCCCATCGAACGCAGTTAACATAGTCGTTGATTTAGATAGCTCAGAAGAACCGAGACCCTTCCAACAAGCCAAAGACATCACAGAAGTAGCAACACCCTCGTCAATCATAGTATGTTTGACGGTCATACCAAGACATTCTACGTGCACCAAAAGAGACACATAGTAGGGAAAGCGAGGCTGAAGTCCTGCGGTTTCAAATTTGATCACAAAGGAAGAATCATCATCGTTCACACCAAGGGCAGAAAGCAATGCCTTCCTTTGTGAAGGACAACTCTGAAGCACTTCCAATGCAGACATCGCACGAGTATGGCCCAAATCCTCAACAATTGATAAATTCTGGGTGGCTCGGGCATTTGGATTATGCCTTGAATGCTTAAGGACTCCCTTAGGAATGTGAGGTGCAGCCTCAGGTTTATCTGTAGGTTTCTCAATGCACAAAGGGGACCTTGGTGGATCAGTCTCTTTTCCTGGGCTGGGTTGTGACGAACTATAATATTTCGCATGAGTCACAACTTTCGTAGCACGGACCATGTTAATGCACCCACAACCACTACCCTCCGGTGGATCATCATCACTAGACTAGTCATGGGACTTCGAGTTCATATTTTGATTATGCAGTAAAGGGTTAGTTAGCATAGCTGGGCCTTGTGCTAAGAATCTCGAAGCTTCTTCAATCCGAGGGCACAAGTAAGTGAGGTGATCGTCCTTACATAGCTTGCAAGGGAACTTAACCTTACGTTTCGCTTGCTTGTCCCCCCTAGCATTTCTACCATTCTTGTCACTATTGTTAGCTTTCTCATTCTTATTCCCACCCTTTTGATTATTATTTTTACCCTTTTTTATATTTCATTTGGGCTACTGGTTACCCTTTTGGTCTGACGATTACACAGAAAGTACATTCACCGTTTGGGCAGGTTGAGACGAAGTCGTAGCTTGTCCCGAAGCAGATTGGTTGAGTGACAATTGACTAACTTGTTTTGCAACCGAATCTGCAGGTTTCACACTTGGACAACCCACAATGACATCGACATGTGGTCCAGGTTTGACTTTGGGATCGAAACTGGAACAAGGAGCATTGGGAATAATTCCAGTTCCTGCGCCCTAAAAATCGCTTGTTCCTCATTCTGAACTTTGGATGTGGAAACATCCTTTGCTATATATGGCAATAACGACTTGAGGAACCACTCGAGGAGGAATTCCGACGGTATAAAAGCTCTAATTAATCTCTTCCATCTACGCCACTCTTGAATATGATTAGAAATATGTGTGGCTTTATCTTGCTGAAATGTCAACAAGAGTTCAGTACCAACGGCATAGTGCACTGGTATCTGGAAGTGATTAAGAAAAGTCATCACAAGGTCGTCGAACAAAGTGAAAGCTCCCTTAGGTAACTCTATATACCATTTCACAGCAGGCCCTTTGAGGGTGCATTGAAATAGTCTCAAACGGACTGAGTCCTGATGTAATGAATTCGAAGAGCACCAAAGGTGAAATGTAGTAACGTGTTCACTCGGATCCTCTCCCGATTTTCCTTCAAACTTAGGTATGTCCGAAGGAAGCTTGGTAGGGACAGCCGGCCAAGCTGGGTCATGAGCCACAGGATTGTTCGTCAGTCTTGATAAGTCAGGAAGATTAAGCATCGCAAGGAAAGGGAGCCTAGGATGATGAGGTCGATGGACCGCTCCCTGGTTCATATAGGGTTAATTACCACCATGGCCTTGGCCATAGTGTACTCCTCCCGTCTGACCCATATAGGGTGGCATGGAAATGCCATAGTATGGTGGACCTTGACTAGTAGGAGCTACAAAGCCATAATTAGGAGAGTAAGCAGGTTGTTGATACCCACCTCCATAAGGTGAATAAACATTTCCATACTGCGTCCCATAATAAGGTCCATAGGTCATCGCATGCGATGCCCCATGAGACACTCCGTAGGTAGGAAGATACGCTCCGGAAGTAGGGATATACGCCCCAGAAGTAACAAGATGACCTCTAGAAGCATGAACATAGCCTCCCAAAGAAGCGGGAAGTATGTGAACTTGAGACACAATTGGTCTAGTAACCGTAGTACGAACCTAACTCGTAGCCATATACCAGCTCGAAGGACCACGTGAATAAGGTGGAGGATGTACATTTGAAGAACTAGGGACCAAGGATGAAGGAATCTGAGTAATAATATATGTACTACCACCTATCGTTACTCGTCTCGGATCTGGTATCCTAATCGAATCGCTAACTCTAGACCTAGGAGGGAGATATGATGTAGCTTCCACCACTGGGACAGAAGGTGCAATGTGACTAGTGCTCCCAAACCTCTCCGCATGGTAAGGAATGAGAGTGCCCCCAGGCATAGTGTTAGGCTCGAAATCGGATTCGACATGAAATGTCAAATCATGTGTAGGGAAACCAGACATAGCATAACTACCGTAGCTAGTGCTGGTAGGTTCAAAATGAGTCTCGGCGTCCTCCGGCATTCCATACCGGTAACGCGTCAATGGGGAATCAGACTTGGGGTGAGTAGGCCTATCGTGCAAGGTTCCTATTTCAAAAATCACAGGACCTAACTCAGCTAAGTCGGGTGAAGGATCATAAGTAGGAGTAAATTCCCCATCGTCTACATGAATGGGAGGAGGTGGTTTAGGAATATGCTCTAAATGGTCTCCCATGGTGTGTGAATCAATGTGTGCAATAGTCCGCCTGGACTGTCTAGGTCTCTCTCCCAAAGGAGGAGGAGAAGTAGAAGGTGGAAGTCCTGCTAAATGACGAGAACGGCGAGGAACCACACTCAAATCCACAATGACTCAAAAAATATCAAAGACTCTCTATTTACGTAAACCCTAGGCCAACTATCTTGCACATAGAAATCGCTAATAAAATCTAAAGCCAAATGCAAGAAAACAAGGGCTGTATAAGTGAGCTCCCGAATGAAGCAGGTATGTCTCGCCTAGGAGAGGCTTGAGACTCCCATACACAACAAGCAGAGGTATGTAACCAATTATTGTGGCCCTCAGCTTCAACGCGTAAAGCGATTGTGCTGTCCGACCCCAACCTGGATAAGACACCTGCAGAATAACCCCTGCAAAGTACCCCCTCAATATCCTAGGTAAGGCCACTAAGGTCACCTCAATATAATCAATGCTCAGGTGGACAGTCGCAGGCGGGATTGACCGTATGGGCAGGGTAGCAAATCTTGAAACTCTCGAAAGAGCCCCCAGATATGAATACAATCCTGGAAATATCTCCAGTGCTACTCAGTTATGACTAGGGGTCATCCCAATCAATAACCGCTCACACTGCCTCATGCTTAACTCCCTTTTGAGAGGAGGATCCTGAGAAACACTGGTTATACCAAGGATTTCACACACTCACCTGGACAGACACCTAGATGTTGTTGTTTAGTGATCTTGGAGAATTGACTTACAATGAACTATTCCAAGATCCTAAAACCTAAGCTTGTTGGTGCACCCTAGAAAAGAAAAGAGTGTAATTCATTTTATTTAGCGTTGATTTTAGTTAGCTTTATTACTAAAAAAAAGGATATGATCGTGCAACTAATGGTGTTATGACGCAACAGGAAGTAAAATGCACACCTAGCAATCAATGCAAATGCATTGTGTCCATGAAAACAGGGTATGCTACTACGTGAGATGCACAATTCTTCTTCAAATGATAAATGCAAATTTTCCTATATGAAGTCCTAACTAGTACTCCAAAGCAAATCTAGTGCAAGTACAATGAAAAGTGCAAAATGCAATGCATGATGATAAGCAAATGTTTTTGTATTTTTTGAAAATAACAGAGATGCAAAAAGCAAAAGAATGATCCTATGACCCCTAGACTCTGCAAGCACACCCAAACAGCACTCAAGCAAAGCACTAAGGTAAAAGAACTATAATGCACTAATCTCAAACAAAAAATAAAAAATGCCATGACAAGAACCTTCTTAAAAAAGAAAAATTTAGCCTAAAAAAAATGTTTCTTGTCAGAAACAGAGGTCTAAGCAGACCCAGGTAGTGCCAAAGGAGACTCAGCAAATATTAGAATTCACCTAGCAACCAACTATCTTCCCCAAAAAGGCAAAATCAAGGGCATACGCGACTGTTCACAGTAAACCCACGTGTAAACGCGAAAATCGCAGGGGAAACCACGTGTATACGCGACTGTAAGTCAAAAAATCATGTACAGTAAGAAAGGTGCATAAAATCAAGGCAAACAGACAAGTTGAGACAGACTTCACACCAATCAGACTCTACCAGGCATACATGCCCCCATACCCGACACAGAAACAAGAGAGAAAGAGCAATTCAAATTCATTGAATGCCGAGAAAACAACCCCCAAAGGACAACTACTAGGAACTCCCTAGTGGAGTCGCCAATTCTGTTACAGAGATAAATTCCTATGGCTTGGGGTACCATAACAGACAGCTTGACTCCAGAAATCAATCCTTTCCAATATGCAATAGAAATTAAATGTCTAACACTGAAGGATCATACCTCGTACCTTATTCTAGACGGTTGAAGTAGATCCCCATTGAGCTTTCCAATCTTCAGCTTGAATTGATCTGTTACTTCCTCAACAACAAGTAAACAATACAAGCATTCTATATATCACGGTGTTAGATCTATTCTAGCATATATAATCAATAATGTACAAGCATTTCACATAATCCCATGGATAAAATATTCATTCAAACATACATTATTGGATAGGAAAATATATTTCTATTAATATAAATCATATATTATAAGGTACAATCTCTGACGGCACGTCTGCAAACCGGAGAAACTGAATCCCCCACTTGGGCCTCCACCACCTCAATCCTCCATCTCTCGATACCAAGCTCACAAGCAAAAGGCAAGCTTGGGAAGAACATACTAGTGCTCCAAGGGACAAAGGGATGCAGACTCAATCATAAGTTCTGGAAACAATGGAATATAGTTTCTTTGCTCTCAATTCTCTCTTATGCCTTCAATGTACCAAGGGGTTCCTTATATAGCTTTTCAAAGGGGTAATGAAAGGTCGACTCCGAGTGATCTCAAGGCATAGGGAAGGCCAGGAGTCAAATGAGTTGGATCCATGTCAAGGAAAACTCCAAAAGGATTTGGATTATGCACGCATTCCGATGTACACGGTTTTAGTGGTCAAACCCGCATATATACGTGCTTATAGGTTTAAAAGTCACGTATATCATTTTTCATATGTTTTTAGGGATGATCAAGGAAACATCAAAGGACAAAAAGTGGTCCATAGGGTCCAAGGAGTCTGTAGCGAGATAGGGGAAGGCCATACAAAGTGTGATTCACCTATAGTGGTGAAATCCACTATAAAGTTATAATATACGACTAAATCCACACAAATGTGTCTTTTGTGTTGAGACTAGATGCCTTCTTAGCTTCGTGGTTTCCAAATAGGGAATCCAGATTGATCCTCTAAATATTGCTGCTATCTTGGCCTTACCCTCCCTGACAAATATTACTAAGCTCCAAATTTTGCAAGGGAAGGGAAAATTTCTTCGTTGTTTTGTGTGCAACTTCGTAGAGAAAACGTATGGTTATATGCATATTCTAAAGAAGGACACTCTGTTCTTCTGGGATGACCACACCCAATGAGCCTTTGATAATATGAACCATGCTCTAACCCATTCACCCATCATACACCTCCCATATTACTCAAATGACTTTCTCTTATATGTTGCTTCCTCCACTACTACCATCAGAATGGTTATAGAGCAGGACAATCCCAACGACTAAGAACATGCGATATATTACATGAGTAAGAGTCTCATTGACTCCAAAACCCATTACTTGAGTGTGTAGAAGTTGGATTTGGCCACAGTCATTGTTGTTAAAAAGTTTCATCATTACATTTTTCTTCATACCACAACTATACTCATAGATAAAAACCTTATGTACGACATTCTGACTCGTCGGGTACTAGGGGGGAAATATTTCCATTGGATTGTGATCTTACAGGAATTTGATCTTGATTTCTCCAAGGCTACTTCAAAGAAATCCTTGGTTTTCGTGGAGTTGATGTGTGACCTTCCTTGTACTTTGACAGAATTTGAGCCCAACGATTCATTCCCAAATGAATTTTTGTTTTGTATAAGCACAATTGATCCATGGTATGGAGATTTGATTATCTATCTATAGAATAAGATATTTCAACCCGACATATCCTGTGACGATCATCGTCATATCCGTCACCACACAAAATATTATCTCATTTTGAATGATACATTGAATTGACATGGTATCAATTCCATCCTTCGACAATGCCTTACACATGACGAGGCTGAATAGGTTCTGAATGAATGCCACACTAGAGCATGTGGTGGTCATCTTTCTAGGATGGCTATAGCCCAGAAAATCCTTCACACTTGGTATTTCTGGCCTTTGATCTTCAAATATTGTCATGAGACAGTTAAGAAATTCCCAGCCTGTCAAAAATTTTATTCGAAAAATCGCACCCACCCTAATCCTTTCCACCCTGTCATTGCAGTTGGCCATTTTTCCAAATGGGGTGTCGATTTTATGCATTGTAATCCTACCTCAGTCGGGGGCATGGTTACATTATCGTAGCGGTGGACTATTTCACAAAATGGGCTAAGGAAATTCCTACATATGCATAGGATGGTAAGACTGCCACCCTCTTTTTATTCAATCATGTGATAGCTAGGTTTGGGGTCCCGCAAGCTATAGTCACTAACCACATATCTCATTTCCATAATTAGATTATGGCTGAGTTGAGTACTAAGCTGGGTTTTCACCATGAAAACTAAACTCCGTATTACCCGCAGGCTAATGGTCAGGTTTAGGCGGTTAACAAAGTTTTGAAAACTATGCTGCATAGGATGGTTGGAGATCATAAATCCAACTAGCACTTGAATCTCTTTTCCACACTTTGGGCTTATAGGACTTTAGTAAAAATGGGAACTGGTTTGACACCCTTTCAGTTGGTCTATGGACTAGAAGATGTCCTCCTTATCGAGTGTCAAATTCCGTCCCTTAAACTCGCAGTAGAAATTCTCCCAAACACTTCTGCCAAGGAAGAGATATCTTTGTACTGGACTAATCTTGACGAACGTAGAAGAGATGTTGCCTTGGCTAACGAGGGACATAAAAAACATGTCAAGGCACAATATGAAAATTATGTTCCACCTCGAGTCTTCAATGAAGGTGACCTAGTCCTGACTTATGATTAGAGACATGATAAACTAGGGTAGGAAAAGTTTGAATCCATATGGTATGGTCCCTTTGTCCTTACTAAGGTCTTAGAGACAATGGCTTATGAGCTCATAGCTCATGACAGGATACCCTTCGGGAAACCTTGCAATGGGTTGTACCATGTTTTGGTTATGCATATTGGATGTATTTCTATGGTTTCACTGATGGTGCATGCTGTCATACCCTGAACCTTGCTTCAACGGCTTGGTGTTGTATTCCCCAGCTTAGGATTTAGCCAGTTTGGGAGTAGTTTGTATTTGTCAGGCTACCAAAAAAATCACCGAGTATCAGGCAGTGATAGGTTTACTCACCAAGGATACATCTCGAGACATTCATGATTTGGTAGTGTTTATGGACTCTCGACTAGTCGTTTTTCACCTAAATCACATTTACACTATCAGGAACCCTACACTTCTTCGCCCCTTTCATAGAGTGCGTTTGTTAGAAAGGTAATTCAATTTCATCACTTATAGGCATATCCCTAGGTCTGATAACATGATTGCTAATTCATTGCAAAATTACATTTTAGATTGGTATATTTCCCATTCATAACTTTTAAAATAAAAAAACACGGTCAATCATAAAGCAAAATAAACAGTAGGAGACACATGAAACTCATGTAAATATAATTTATCCATTTGAAGCACATGTAAACACCAGAACTGAGTCTGTATATGTGTGTGTGTGTGTGTGTGTGTATAAAAAGTGTTGTTACAAAAAATATGGTCACGAGACCTCATGTGAATCACTCTAGATTTCAGGCATACAAAATGATACAAAAATCCTGAAGCTAGCTAGCTTTTAGGGATACATCATGCATACCACTCTAATGGTGCTCATGGTAGCACATAATGGCCCTTACCACCCTACATATAAAGTGACTAAAGTGGTCTGATACTCTCGCGGTATATCTCTGAAACCTCCTAGGAGGTCATCTATAGTAGCATCCGGGATATCCAGAGTTAATCGATCTAGGTTCTCCTCCAGCTCCGTGAGCTCATCATCACCTCTATGGACAAAGTGATATACTTCTAGCCTATCCATTGGGGAGGATCCCCTAGGATGTGCACCACCAACATCTACATGCAAATATTAGTTCTTGTTATCATCCATAAAAATCATAAAAAATGAAAAAGATAAAAAGATAATCAACATCTTAAGTATTTCTTCTTACTGATGTCACCCCACTGAGTGCCAAGTGGTAGTGGTAGATCGGGATCTCCTAAAAAATCAGTCCCTACATATGCATAGTCCTCAATCATGAGGATCTGATCACTCATCCAGTGGAAGAAGGAAGCCTCGAACTTGACCTTGGTCCCACCACCTCTAGTGCGGGACATGATATTCACCCACTGCAACATGTAGGGGTCTCTAGCTCCAAGCTCTATGAATACTACCTGGGGCCTCATGAGGGGTACATTCTCAAAGAAGAAGAATGTTAAGATGATCCCATACCCGAACTGTTTTAGCTTTCCTTGCTGAAATTTCATCAGCTCATCTTTGAACACAGGTAATAGTGCCTCAGCCCAGTTGTATATCATGGGTGCCATGGATTCTAGGGCATACAACATATGTTCCCAGGATTCCTTGTAGGGCTCTTGGCTCCCTGCCACCCTCTGCATAGTAAATAGAATAGTCCGAAGTATTAGATCCCTCACAACCTTTATTGGGATCTTCTTACCTGACATTTTTGTTCCTGGGAAGCAATGGAAAACAATAAGCTCCTTTGTAGTTATGTCCCCACCTCGGGAACCAGTCAGAGAAATAGGTGCTCCTCATCTAGAAATCCCTACCAGGAAATAGATATCCTCCACCTCCACAGTCACAATATGGGGTCCCACCTCAAAATGTTGATGTTCTAGATTCCACATCCATAGGATGTACTCCAGTAAATGTGCATATGAAACCATGCTAGGAGCACGGAAGAATTTTAAGAGGCCACATCCTCTCAATGCATCTATACAACCAGCATCTCTTGCAGCTTGGGAATTGTCATCATCATGTTGTCTCTCCTTCCAAGTCAACATTTTGACCAAGTGACATGTCAGAAACCATTAATGAGCCATTTAGAAGCATATTCCACCATTTAAAATGCTTGAAATTTTTTAATTTGACTAGGACATGTTTTTTTTGGACCTCATGACTAGAAACACACCTGTCCCTTTATGACAGAGTGGTGCCACCTCCTGAACAAAACTAAAAAACCACAATTCTTATCAGAAAACACTCTTCCTGGGAAGGCCAGAAGAGGTACTCACCATGCATTTTTTTAGGCTTTCTCTTAAGGCTCCAAAACTCAACAAAAATAAAAAAATGGAAACCATAGAAAGGAAGAGGAGGTTTCTAGGTCTTACATGGATATGACAATATGGAAAATGGTTGGGTGATAGATCCACAATCTCTGACTCAAATCTACACTCCAATTCTCCCAAAATGCTCTCCAAGGTTTGGTAAATGGTAAATAAATTGGTTTTTACTATTTACTTACCTTTTATAACATATTTTTAGGGTTTATTGTATTATTTTAATGTTTTTAAATCACTTTTATTGAAAATACCCTCTTATATAGTTTATAAAAGTCATTTTTAAATGTTTTTGGGAGACTAATAGCTTTAAAAAAAAATGCAGCGATAGGGATGAACAATATTGTCTATGGGGAAGTTAATTTTTTAACTTTTTTGTACTTATGAAAAATGGAAAAGGTCCTTAAGCATTCATTTCGACACTTTGATCATGCTCCCAAAACCTACTATCAAAGTTTCGAGTCTTTTTCCAATTATTTTTAGGATTGTAAAAACAAAAAATTCATCATGAAAAGAAACTTAATGGAGTCTTCTTTAAACTCTTTTCAGACTCCCTAAATGTGAAAATATTGTCGAGCAAACTTGTCTTCTTCACGCTCGTAAAACTACCTGAAGAGTCTTCTTTCCGACAGTAGTTTATATCTTTTTGGTTTGGACTGACTATTTATGAAAAAGGACCATTTGGAGTCTTCTTCCATCTTCGTTCAAACTCTCTAAACATGAATGATACTGAGTTAACTTTCATTAGACTCGTTAAGCTAAACACTAAGAGATCATCTTTTGGGAACGAACCCCTCCTCTCTCAGGTTCGTCAAACATATGAGAATGGACTTTTCTTCGGATGAGCTGCAATGAGTGTTTTTTACCCTCTTTGAAATTGTAAAAACAAAAAAGAGGCACTCATCAATCATGATGGGGAAATTAAGGGAAGAGAATCAATTAATTTTGCAAATAAAATGGCAGTTTGTCATCACCTTTGAACATGGCACTTGTCTTCATTTCATTCAGTCAATTGGGTATTCAGCTTGTCTTCGAGTGGATCCACTTTCATGAGTCATGTCATTCCTTTGAGTCTTTCAATGAATGCATTGTATATTGTTGCATTGTGCTCTGCCTCATCTAGTCAATGCTGCCAAGTCTTTTGTCGTGCCGCCCGATGTTTAAAGGGAAGTTGAAAGTTTACCTCTTTAGTCAAAACAACCTTTATGTGAGTACCTTTGAGTCAGTCCTATGGTTACATTATATACAACATTCCAGAACTTTGTTCTGAGTTTCATGTCATCAATGTGGGATTCATCATGGCCCTCCTTCAACGAGACTATTTCTTTCGAAATCAGCTCATCATCCGGGAATTAGTCTTAGAAACAATTTTAGTACCTTGAGAACTTTATTCCTTAATGACATATTCTCTTGCTCTCGACATAGGCTCACATCATTGACCTTTGATCGATAGATTCGACTGAGTGTTCGAAATCAAATCATCTATTCACACTTAGTATATTGTACTAGGTTACCTTGGGAATCATTGATATAAATGGTGATTTCCCTCACACTTGTTAATGGTTCACATCATTGGATGGTAATCAAGTGGTTTCTACCATGGTCGACTTCAATTCAGTGTAATCACGTGGAGAGAATCATACTTTGTGGAAGACGAGACGAATACCCTGGCTATCTATTAAAAGCACTCATAGCTTTCTCCCTAGGTTGCGATGGACTATATTGTATGAAGTCCCAGCATGGATCCACATTTGTATGTGCTCGAATTTGTGTTCATTTGACATGGCTCTATAGTGTATTTCTAGTAGTTATGTCCCAAGTTTGAGTCCTCTATCACATGGATCTACATTGTATTCTAGTAGCCATGTTTGTTAATCTCTCTCATGGATCTTCCTTGTATTGATATGCATCCATGATGAGGACACATTTTCTCATGAGTCAAAAGTAATAATGTATTGAATATTCCTGGTTGATGATGATCTCCGATCAAGCTGATTTTTGCCTCAAAGTGATAACTTTCTCTTTCAAAGCTCTCACCTATCATATCCATCTAGCCTCATGCTTTGGGGGGCATTCTGTTACACATAAATCTCATCATCATCATGTGATGAGGTTCTAAACATCAGTATTTTCACTGAATCCCAAGTTGTGAAGTGAAAATACTAGCCCAGACTTCAATCCTGCATATGAAAATCCAGCACCGCTCCTACCTTTTAGCCAAGGAGTGTTATCTTCTTTAGAAACGCCTTTAATCTCTTGACAGTAGATGGTGACACTGCCTTTACCTCTTTTTGAAGGTGTGGTTTTGCACTGTCACCACTCTATCATAGTGAGGAAGAAGTGGTGCCCATGGTAAAAAGTGAAAAAGAGAGGGTTCCACAAATATTTTTGAAGGAAGGCTTCGTGGCACCCTTATCCCTACACCTAAGGACCACCTAGACTTGAGATACATCCGTTTGGGATCTCCTATCCACCTCACCCACCATTTACTCAACCATCCCTATCCTCCCAAGGCATATAAAATAAGGCTCATGTCCATGGTTGAGAGAGAGCAAAGTTATGCTATTGCATTGACATTCTGGCCTAAATTAGTAGGGTGATCATAAGAGGAGCAAGTTGGAGTTTTTGGGGACAAGACATTGGCCTATGAAGGAGCATATCAACACTGAGGAAAATGTTGTAAACTTCTTCTTCATTATTTAATGCAAAATTGATTCCTTTCCCATAAAGTATGTTGTGTTATAATCATGTATTTTATTGTTAGATTCTTTAGTCACTAACATAGAATAGTGGATCATATTCTAGTAATTTTTTATCTCGTTCACTGGTTTCATGTGATTATGTAGGTACATCCATGAAGAGATATCATTACAAGAAACAACTACACCATTCCATCAAAGAGAATCATTCCAGATCTCCACCCATTCTAGGGAAAGTCTTCCAAATCCGTTGTGAATCATTTGTTCTAGATCTAAACCATTTGGACTAGAGGAACAACTCTTGTCTGCAAGAGGTGCATTTTTCCTAGAAACACTCTATAAGAGTTTTTGTTTCCTCTAAAAATATAAATTTTTTTCTAGTTTCTCCTCTACTTATTACCTAGTAGTGAGAAATAGAAGGTATGCATGGGATGATAGTACCCTATGCAGTGAGAGAATTTGAAGTAGTTGAGATAATCATTGACGACCAAAGGAAAGCTACTGGTGTGTTCAGTAGTGTGTTTAGGAACACTAGATGTCATTTTCAAGCCACCAATTTGAACAATTTCTTCAGAAATGCTTTTATTCTTCCTCTTTTTAGTTTTATGATCCTTTCTATTCTACTGTCATATAATGTGGAAGTGATGCTTGGAATTTGGAATCATCCTTAGCTATCAAAATATCAAACAACTCACCCTGAATTTCTCCCACTATCCAACTATGATATCTAATTCACTTTGTAAACACTACAAGCCTTGCAAAATACAAAAATATGTTCATGATAGTTTAGAAGCTACAAGCAATTGAACATGCTTTGTAGTTCATGATCACCACTAACCGCTCCACATCTCCAATTTCCCATGGTTATGCCCATGTTATTTGGAGGAAAATGTGAACAGGAACCCTGTACATCACTATTTTCTCCACCCAAACTTATTTGAACAATTTCATTTGTAGATTCATCTCTATAGTCATCCATGCAGTGAAGCTAACTTTCCGAGATGACCTATGAGTTGACAAAATGTACAAATGAAGGAATGCAGAGCCGAATGGATAGAGTATTCAGTTTTATAATATTTTTAGCGTAATAAATATATCTTTCAATATTAAAATTGCATATTGCTTGCAGTTGGCGATGACACATCTGCTAGACGATCTTGGGCACCAAGTCATACTCCCAAGCTCTTGATGAGAGAAGCCCTTCCATGTTTTCAAAATCCTTCATCTTCATACAACATTGAAATAACCACTTGCAATCATTCCCATACAATTGTTTGACTGCGGGTTCCATTGGCAAGATTTGATTGGTACTTGGGCTTTATGTTAGCGTGGGCATGTGTGCTCTTCAAATCATTTGTCCATAAACCTTCGACATTTTCTCGTCCACTATATCATCTCGCGAGCACTGCCTTTGGTGCATTGTTCTTTGAGTGAGTGGGACATATATCCCATATATACAAGATATACAATGCTTTAATGTTATATATTAAATTTTTTTTTGATGGGCTGCAACTCGTCCATGGTTTATGACTCTGGTCTCTTCTCATGGCGCACCCAATACTTGGCGACATCGACACTTGAGTGATGTTTGGTGACATTTGGAGCTGGTTAATGACCTAGAAAATAGCTTTGGGATAAGGGTTGATTTTGGTCTAAGTTTAGGAGTTGGGTTAAAACCATTCTTTTATTTATTTTTACAAAAATATCACAAAATAAAACTTCCTTACCCTTTTTTTTCATTTATTTTTGCAATAATATAACAAAATAAAACTAAAATATTTTTTTTTTAATTTTGCAAAACTATTACAAAATAAAATTTATCTAAACCCAAGTGCTATTATCGCAGGCCTTTAATCAGGAGTCCAAGAAGGATTTTGAGTAGGAATTCACAACAAAAAATAGCTCAAAGTCCTTTGAAAAGCCATAGTAAGAGGATCAAGTCATAGTCTTGTTGTTGATAAGAGTACACTTCCCCATCCTAATCAAAGTCAGACTACTGCAACAAGTCCTATACCAGAGGGCACACCTAAACATGTGAGAAGAAGTCATGGATTCAACCAGCATTACTCTTATGCTCAATGTTATCATACACCATCTCTAGACTGCTCTCCCCCAAGGTCTCATTGCCTTAGTGAAAGGAATATTCCTAAAAGGGACAGGTTTGTACGCATACATGTGTATGCCCCTGGAGCTTCCATTTCTGGCTTCTTTGTTTCTTTATGTTAGAAATAGTAAACTCACTTCCATCGACTATTCCTATGACATGGAAGGTTCTTCATTCATATTTAGATGGATGATGTTCATAGTCCTTAGGCAATTATACCCATTTCCAACATATGCATAATGAATATAGAGTAGATTCCTATGCCCTATCATGATTGTAGTCTGTTAAGTATATCCAATTATATTCCTTCTCCCAGTGTTTCAAATCATGCATGGTTTTCCAAAGAAAAATATAAAAATCCAGCCTCATCCTATACTTTATGTCCCCATGAATATGCTTATATCCAATGTTGTTGGGGATCATGTATATTTTCTAGTGCAATCACTGCAACATCACCCTAGGAAGCGATTAAACATTATGAATTGGCATCACAATATATCCTAACCATTTTTCCTTGTGGATACTCATTAGCTTGATGGAAGAAGGAAATTTGCTCATCTCAT
The DNA here is from genome assembly GCA_001517045.1 of Pseudotsuga menziesii. Taxonomy (NCBI): domain Eukaryota; kingdom Viridiplantae; phylum Streptophyta; class Pinopsida; order Pinales; family Pinaceae; genus Pseudotsuga; species Pseudotsuga menziesii. Next base: position 456,856 of record LPNX010393910.1, read on the forward strand.
GGTGGATAGGATCCATGTGAAGCACCAACTATTGGGTTGATCATCCTCTTTTGATTCTCCTTATTGCTCCACTTATACATGGCTCTAGGATGATCATGNTAACATAACTGTTGTTGATAGGTCTCATATAGTGGTACACTTACGTTTGCTAGGGAATAGTGATTTTTGCAATCCCATTAAGCCAAATTCTTTAGTTTTGTTCATATATTGTGAAATTATACAATATATCATCCTTTACCGACCATTAGATACTCAAAGTTGTGTATTGATCATTTTTACCATTATAGAGGACTTTGTAAGTTAGGTTCCCAAATTCTTAAAGGGTGTTAGCTCAATGGAAGAGTGCTTGCCTTATAAGCAGGAGGTTGGTTGTTTGATTCCTCCATGCCCTAATGATATTATAATATCGGTTAAAAACAACTAAATTATTGACAAAAAAATAAGAGATAAGTGACCAAACAATGAGAGATATGTAACCAAACAAAATGACCAAAATTCGTATATAAAATTACTAAAAAAAACTAAATTAGTGACCAAAAAATGAGAGATGTGAAACTAGGAATTAAAGAGGATGGAACACGTGGCACTAATGATGAATCCAAACATGGCATTGATATGGTAGAAAAATAAGACGCAAACTAGGCATTAAAAAGGATGCAACACGTGGCGCTAATGATGAATCCAAACATGGCATTTATATGGTAGAAAAATAAGATGTTACTTTGGATGCAAAACATGGTGCTACATAGGAAGCAAAATTAGGTGCAACAATAGAATAAATATTTGGTGCCATTTTGGTAGAAAAACACGATACATAAAAGGAAGCAAAAATTGGTGCAAATTTGGAAGTGAAAATTGGCACATATTTGGAAGTAAAACATGGTGCAAAATGGAATGCTAAAGTGGTAGAAAAAATGATGCAATATTGGATGCTAATTTTGATGCTAACATGGTGCTATTAAGGATGCAAACATGGTGCTAATGGGGATGTCATTTAAGAAGAAAAAGAGGACACTCGCTAGGAAGCAAAATATGACATTATTTAGGAAGCAAACCTCGACGTTGTTGAGGAAGCAAAGTTGGATGCTATTCTGGAAGAAAAAAATAGATGCTATTTTGGATGTCATAAAGGATGTTATCTAGGAAGAAAAAAAAATGTTTTAAGTTTTGTCCATGACATGTCCCATTTAGCGTCTAGTTTGAGCACTCAATGTAAAAAGCATTACACTACAAAGGGACACTAAATGGGAGGCTAATTCTAGGATTTGTTGTAGTGCCAGACGAAGAAGATATGGGAGAACCAAAGGAAAACCCAGGGTTTGGAACTAAAGGAGTAGGAATGGAGGGTTGGACTAGCTGATAATCTATTCTACCTTGATTCGATGATCCTAAATCGGGAGCTACTTGAGACGATGAAGGTGAATGGTATCCTTGGGGGGGAATTTTTGAATGACACGGAAGATGAGAAGAACTCATCTTCTTAAGGATTTATTGAAATTTATGAAAACGATCAATTAATGTTTGTAGGCCCTTGAATGGGAGAAATATAGGAAGGCCTAGTGATCCCATATTTAGAAATAGATTTCCCTGGGGAAGTTCTATAGAAAGGAGCATTTGGGTCAAATTATGCTCCTATGGTATCATCTGATGGGTGATTGAATACCCAAGATGATGAACCAAGTTGACCTTCCATTGAAAAATGAAAGGTAGTATCATTCATAGGAGGTTGTTGGAATTCCAAGGGGTTATCATAAGAAGTAAATTCTTTTTTGTCTTCCGTGATTGGATCCCCTTCCACATGGGAATTGACCTTGACGAGTTGGTCCATGGATTCCATTTTGCTCTCTTCCACGATAGGAGTAAATTAAGGTGGTAATCCTTGTACTCTGCGATATTGTCTCAAAGTTAACTCATCCATAATTCTATTTAAAAAATCATAACCTAGGGTTTGAACTAGAATCACACACAATCACTCCTACGGAAGCTAAGATCATAATAAAAATTAAGTGATAAGAGGGGCTGATAAAATATGGTTCCTCACTCGGATTTTCAAGTCTCCCCAAATCATGATATAATGTAGGGTCCAACAATAAAATGCCACAAGGAGGATTGCGACCATAGCCTTACCTGAATACTCGAATACCTAGAAGGCACGTGCGTAGTACCTCCCCGAGTGTTGTTCTCGATGTATTTCTACAACAAGACTGCCAAAAGGATTTTCTCAGTTGGTTTAGGGTGTCCTAGAAGCGTCTCCCTATATACTCAAGGTACGTGGGAGCTCAAATCCATGTTAGTGTTGTCTAATGTATAACCACTCGACAGGAACCTTTTGATATACTATCGAGTACGTGAAGTACCTTTCGATTCAAGGGTACGTGAAAGGCCATTCAATATACTAGTTGGTACATGAAATAACTACAATCCCTTGGGATGTAATGCAAGAAATAAAATGATATATCCTATGCTTGTAGACATCAGAACACGTCTTCTAACTTATCACTCTAGTTACTAAATATTTTAACCTAGAGTTAGTGTTAAGTGTATCTTATACGATTAAGTGAATGCATAAGGTGAGTATAGAAAAACTAAAACCATGCAACATGTTCATGCAATTTTCACTTTATCTTTTAGGGTATGTCCTACTTACAGGAGGGATAGTGATTCAATTTTCATTTCCAAACATTAAATCCCAAACGACACACTCAACTATTTTTCAATTTTCAAGCAAGAAAATACTTCTAATAACCAATATTGAAAGTAAATGGAATGAGATCTCTTTTCAAACAGAAAGATGTTGTAACTACTTGGCACACCAAACTCTTTTAATTCTTCAAATGCAAAAAGATATAACTCAAACTATGGTATTTTTATTGAAAAAAGAGCATGTAAAGAGGGAGAAAACATGAATTCCTGAAAGTTTGTGCAACTACTAAAGTATTCAGTGGTTCATCCTTAAACACAAATATATGATCAATATAAAAATTTTATTTTTAATCAAGAGTATAAAATCAATCTTCTATTAAGATATGAAGAACAAGACAAAGAAACAAAAAAAAAAATACTTTCTTTTCAGTTGATCAAGCAACACTCATATATATGACTATATGGCTACTTTTAAAAAACTCTTTTAGAACAAAAATCCAAGCACAACAAGCAACTGAACAAGCCAAGCCAAAATAGCTCTTGAAATAAATATAACAATCCCTTAACACTTTCCAGGTTTCGAATAATCAATACAGTTATCAGGGATACAGTTAGAAACAAATCCAAGAAAATAAAACAGACATTCTAAGTTTTGAAATAACACAGGGATTAAAACCATACCTAGCACTGCTTCTTGAGGGTGTTGAACAGAGCGTTACCACTCGAGCACCGCTTCCTTCCAATAGGAACAGAGCAGTGGAACCACCTATTGTCCACTGGATTTGTGTGGTGACACTGCTTATTTCCCTTAACAAAAGTGCGGTGGCTCCTATAGGTTTCAAAAACAAAGAACCAATCGAAAAAGAGAATGTTAAGTATCAATTTACTGGCATCAAATCACAACAAAAAATAAGGAAATGAATCATATGAAGCATATCTATTCATATCTAAGTAGATCTAGTCAAATTGAAACCAAATTTCACTGAACAACTAATAGATTTGATCAAATGAAAAACTAAAGTTTGAAGCAAAGCAAAGAAATAAGAACCAAGAAATATCAAAAGTTTTGAACACTCTCCCCAGTATGGTCGCCAACTTTGTTGCTGGAAATACTCACCTTCTGCGGACAGAAGTTGTTTCCCTATCTTGAAATCCTTCACAACTAGAACAAATGAGTTACAACAATAAATAGTAGTTTCCCTAAGATGGGTAGATTCTTGGAATGGATATTTCACTTGTTACACCATGCAATGTACTAGCCTTCTAGAATACTAGATATCCATAGTTTACCTCCAAAAAGAACATCACAAAAGCATACAAGATTAAAAGTACAATGTACAATCTACTATCTTACTAAGGAATTTGATAATAAAACCAATGATTAATACACAATAGGATTTATGGAAAAGGAAATTTCATTGCATTAACAAAATAAGAGAGAGATTACAACCAATAGCATTAGTTTTGAGAAGTCTCCTCTCAAGCAAGGTCTTGCCTCCAAAGATTCAACTTGTATTTATAATGCTCACTCTGTTAGCTGGAATATTTCACCTTCTGTGGATAGTAAGGTGTTCCACTGGTCTGAATGGTTCAAATCCATAACAAATGAAGGACAAAGGTTGAATACCCTCCTTGGACGTTGTAGATACCTAGAATGTGATGCTTCGATAGTAACCCTATGTACCTACAATCAGATTAAAAACACAAATACATAAAAGCTACCAGAATATAATCTACTGATTCATGTTAGTGACTAAGGAATCTAACAACATACATGTGAAATCAAACAACAACAGTAATGTGGGACATAAATTAGCTTTGCATTAAGATAAAATGGAGAAGTTTACAACCAGTTAATCCTCAGTGCTGACATGTATCTCCATGAAACCAAACACTCTCATCCCCATAAGCTCCAACTTTTGATCTCTATGCTCTCCAATGGCTTGGTCCAAGTAATCAATCGAACATCATAACAATACCTTAAGAGTCCTCCTCTCAACCATGGAGATGAGCTTGTATTTATAAGGCTCAATGGATAGGGATGGTTGAGAGATTTTTGGATGAGGTGGCCTCTAATATCCTAGGATGAGGGATCTTGAGCTCATCTTACCCACAATGATAGGGATAAGGGAGGACATGAGACTCATGATATAGAAGCCTCGAGAATCTTCTCTTTTTCCCATTTTACCCAGGGTACCGCTTTTCTCCTTCAATGACAGAGCGGTTCAGGTAAGAAACGCTTATGGACTAAGGGCCATAAGTGGTGGCACCACTTGTGGCTAATAAGGGATAGGCAGTGCGAGCAAAGTACCGCTCATGGATAAAGGGGAAAGCACGATGCTAAGCATTTTTGTGAAATATTGACAAATGGTATGGGTTTCCACTCCAAGTGCTGGGATTAAGGACAAATAGGTATGTTAAGAGTCTTATCACATGATGGTGAAAGGATTTTGGTATAACTGGATGCCCCCCAAAGCATGAGTCTTAGAGGGATACGATAAACGAGAGCTTTGAGAGAACAAGTTGTGGCTACGAGGTGAAAATGTTGGCTCAATTGGAGCATGTTGTCAAGTAGGCATATGTAGTACATCAATATGTTGAATCATAGACATAAGTAACCAACTCATGGCTGCAGACCAATACAAGGCAGATCCATGAGGGGAATAAACAAGCATGGCTACTAGAATATAGCATAGATCCATGTGATAGAGGACTCAAACTTGGACATAGCTACTAGACATACAATGTAGATCTATGTCACACAGATGCAAATTTGAGCATAGCCATGACCATACAAATGTGGATCCATGCTAGATATACAAAACTCCATCCCAACCTGGGGAAAGCAATGAACTCTTTAAACAAATACCTAGGGTCTTCGTCTCTTCTTCCACAAAGTACAATTCTATCCATGTGATTACAATGATATGAAGTTGAACATGATAGAAACAACTTGGTTACCGGCCAATGATGTGAACCATTAACAAGTGTGAGGGAGATCACCATTAATGTCAATGATTCCCAAGGTACTCTAGTACAATCTACTGAGTGTGAATACATGTCCTGATGTCGAACACCCAGTCAATTCTATCGATCAAAGGTCAATGATGTGAACCTATGTCGAGAGAGAGAGAGAATATGTCATTAAGGCATACATATTTCAATGTACTAAATATTTCTTTCTAAGACTATTTCCCAGATTATGAGCTGATGTCGATGGGAATAGTCTCGTAGAAGGAGGGCCATGATGAGTCCCACATCAATGACATGAAACTCAAAACATAGTTTTGGAGTGATGTGAATGTAGTAACCATAGGACTAACTCAAAAGTACTGACACAAAGACTATGTTGACTGCAGAGGTAAAAATTCTTCAAATCCCCTTTGAACATCGGAAAACATGACAAAAATACTTGGTAGCATGACTGAATGGGACAAGCACACAATGCGACAGTGGACAATGCATTCTTTTGAAAGACTCAAAGGAGTGGCGTGACTCATGAAAGTGGATCGCCATGGAGATCAGATGAATACCCAATTGACTAACATGATGTGCAGACAAGTGCCATGTTCAAAGGTAATGACAAAATACTGTCATTTATTTGCAAAAATGATTCCCTTCCCATTTCCCCCATCATGATCGATGAGTGCCACTTTTCGGTTTTACAAGTTCAAAGAGGGTAGCAAACACTCGATATATCTTGTCAGAAGACAAGTCCAAACTCATATGTTTTATGAACCTGACAGAGGAGGAGTTCATTCCCAAAAAATGTCTCTCAATGTTTAAATTAACTAGTCCACTGAAATAAAACTCGGTATCGTTCATGTTTAGAGAGTCTGAATGATTACAGAAGAAGACTCCAGAGGGGTCCTTTTTCATATGATTTAGTCTCTAAGGCCTGAAAAAGTGTAAAATCATACCTTAGAGAACTCTTCCATTCATTATTGGCTGGAGTGTTCCTTTTTTGTAAATAGTCTATCCGAACCAAAAAATAGATAACCTACCATCAGAGATATGACTCTTCAAATGCTTTAACGAGCATGAAGAAGACAAGATCGCTCGACAATATTTTAGTATTTAAGAAGCCTAAAAAGAGTTTAAAGAGGACTCCATTAACCTTTTTCATGTTTGAATCCAAAGCACAAAAAGTGATAAACTAATCTCAAACCACTTTTCATGTTTTAACCAGAGCACAAAAAATGAAAAGTAAGCTCAACCCCATCTCACTGTTTTTAACAAGCTTGAAGATCAGTTGAAAGAATGCTCAAAGATTGGTTTCATTTTTATGCAAGCTCAAAACCAATGGGTAAACTATTCTTGAAAAATCCCATTAACATAATATACAAAGGTTGGAATCTTGCCCCCAACATGATTGCTAGAAAAGCTTACCCCTAGCATGGTTGCTAGTAGCTCGACATGCCCCCAAGCATCATTTCATTTGAAGATTCTTCTTCCATACCCAACCTAAAAACCTGGTTAATAATGTGAAAATGTTCACTAGGGGGGTAGGAAGAATGAGAATTGGGAAGGTGAAAATATGGTTCAAGTACTAACACTAAAGTGAAGACTCGACTCAAGGGAAGGGGATATGTTTCATTTTTACACAAGCTTGAAACATAAGGTAACTTTGCTTGGAACATGGTTTCATTTTTATGCAAGCTTGAAACCAAAAGGTAAACTATGCTTAAGCAAACCTAATTCATTTTTTAACGAGCTTCAAATAGAAAATGAACTATGCTCAAGAATGATTTAATTTTTATGCAAGCTCGAAACCAAAAGGTAAACTATGCTTGAGGAGATCCATTTCATTTTTTAATGAGCTTGACATAGAATAGGAACTTTGCTCAGGAAAAAATGACATGATGGTCAGGTGCTATTTCATTTTTTAACAAGCTTAACATAGAATGGGAACTTTTCTTAGGGGCATCTGTTTCATTTTTTAACGAGCTTGACACAGAATTGGAACTTTGCTCAAGAATGGTTTCATTTTTATGCAAGCTTGAAACCAAAAGGTAAACTATGCTTGAGGACATCCATATCATTTTTTAATGAGTTTGACATAGAATGGGAACTTTCCTCATCACATGGTTTCATTTTTATGCAAGCTTGAAACCAAAAGGTAAACTATGCTTAAGGAGTGGTTTTATTTTTAACGAGCTTTAAACCAAAAGTAAACTATGCTCTAGAACCTGCTCCTACCAAACATGATATCTAGAGGTTGGTAGGTTTCCCCCATTTCATAAAGGTTAGAATCTTAGCTCCATTATGATATCCATAGACTAGATCCATGCCCCCCATTTTACCTATGATGGAAAGAAGCTAACTAGAATAATGGGAAGGAACCATAAGAACATGCGGCACATTCAGGGAAGTCTGATTACTAGGAGTAATGCAATGGTCAGGTGTAACAAAATAAAGCTGATCAATGGTCACAATCTTCCCATCATGGGAAAAATGCATAACTCTAAAGAGTGTGGAAACTATGAATTTCATGGTGTAAACATAATCACGTCCAAGGAGAAGATTAAAATCTAAAGGACCTTGGACCACCATAGCATCAATACAGACAGTTTTCCCTCCTAATGTAATAGGTATATAAGGAAGGGTACCTAAAGGTGCAGTAGGTCTGTGATTAAAATCCAGTATCTGATCGGTGGCTGGCACAAGCTGAGGAGAACCTAAAGCTTTCTAAGCCATTGAGGATAGAATACTAATAGAAGCCCCTTTATCAACAATAGTGCGGAGTATCTTCCTAGCAGTAACATTCACAACTATCTAAAAAGGAACACTTGAATGAAGATGAGACTCCATTACGTTACTCCAGTCAAAGGAAATAACCTCACTACTCGGAGAGGGTTCTGTCGAAACAGACAAAATTTCCTCTTGTCGAGAAGAATCAGAACGAAGCATAAAAACTTCGGTAGGTTTTGGTTCATTCTCTACATGGATAGAAGAACAAGATGAATATTTGGTCAAAGAGACTACTTTAGTATTAACACTCTTTGATGAAAGAGCAGGATCAGGTGGAAATGACACCAACCCGACCACTTTAACTTCACTCTCTGAAGGAAGAGTGGAATCAACCATAGATAAATCTGAATCGACCACTTGGTCAACCAGTGGGAGATCGAGGGATAACTTACTATCACTTGTTGGAATCACCTATTGATGATCAGTAATATTTTCCAACCAACACGAAGCTTCATCCATGCTTGGACAAATAAAAGTATGATGCATAGCCTTGCATATCAAACAAGGATACAAGACTTTACCCTTACGACCTTTTACCAATGGGTCACTAGTTGAGGGAGTATCATCAAAATTATGATCAGACGTTGAAGACACAGACGGTTTGGATATTTTAGACCACTCTTCTTGTACACGGGAGAGACCGAGACACTCCTTAAGAAGGTTGTCCCCCTTGCAAAGCTCACAAGGGAACTTGGGTTTTCTGGCTATTCTCTTAGAACGAGCACCATCAAGAGCAAATGGTTTCTTCTTTTTCTATTTCTTATCCTTCTTATTTTTACCCTTCCCTTTATTCTTATTCTTATCACATGACTACTAACCATAGAGCTTTGGTCAAGCGAAGAAGAAGAAAGGGATGAAGCAGCAACCAATGAAGAAGGAGAGCGATTAGGTTGAGGTCGATCCTCTCCCAGAGGAGAGGTGACATTTGAGACATTAGGTGTAACAGGAATTACCGAATTAAAAAACTAGACCGGTAATCCTATAGTTAATCCAGGAATATTTAGAGTGGCAATAAAGGGAGGACCAATACCTTCACTTGGAGGGAATACAAAAGGTACACCATGGAGAGGGACCTATTGAGTGGTAGTCCCAGATTGGGATGCCATCTCTAAACTCTCTAATAACCCCCTAACTATCATGCACAAGCAAGTACTACTCAAACTAAAAGCAACAAGCAAACATGTAAAAGGAGTGGATAAGAGTCAGGAACCTCATAGGACAGGCCAAAAGGATAACTCAAATGGTTTGAGGATTCCTAAAAGGGTCTCTCGATATACACAAGGTACGAGGGAGCTCAAATCGGTAGTAGTGATGTCTAATGCATAAACGTACACAAGAGGCCTTCCGATATATAATCGAGTATGTGAAGTACCTTTCTATATACCTCAAGTGTACGTGAAAGGTCGTTTGATATATCAACGGTATGTGGAAGAACCACGCGAGTCCCGAGATGTAATGTGGATGAGTAATGATAGCTCCTACGCTTAACGACGCCCGAACACGTCTCTAACTTATAACTCAAATTGCTAAAAGTTTTAACCTAGTACTACCATTAATTTGATCTTGTGTGTTTAGGTGGAACCATGGAGTGAAAAATTGAATTAAAGAAGATGCACACTGATCTATATGATAATGGAGTTTTCCTCTTCAATGAAATTATACCGAAGAGAGGGAGAGAGATTTACTTTTCTTCCAAAAAATGCACACCCAAATGCAAATGCAATTCTATCTTTTCAAGCGAAAACTGAAATATCAATGCACCATAAACAATCTTCAAAGCAAATAAAAAAAAGAGATCTAGAGAACATCTAACATAAATAAACCAAAAAATGTTTGATATCTTTTCATGCTTGAAAGAGATGCATAAAAACTTAATGGAAATATGATTTCACTAACGTTCCCAAACAAATCTAACTCTAATGCACACAAAGCTGAAAACAGATGTTTCTTCTCAATGAAAGTAAGATCTAGAATTTCAAACAATCATGCACAAAAAAAGAAGAAAATCATTCAACAAACTTGCAAATAAAGCAAAAGAGAGAGAAAACTAAAACTTCTCTTTGAAACAAAGAAGGAAATGAAGAACCAATCCTTCCTACCAATCACTGAAAAAATCAGCATGCAGAAGGAAACAAAAATCATCCAAAGCAAAGAAAGACTCAAAACAACATGGATCACTCATGCATTCCAAGTCCAAAACAAACCAAAGCCTACACATGAAAATGAAATGTATATTTCTAATTCCAATGAATAATATCTACAGAAAAGAGTAAGAGGTTTCAAGAAAAGAAAATACCACAAAATCCAATGCAAGAAACATAAACTCTCTTTGAATGCAGAGGGAATACAACAATCAAAGCGACTGCAGAATACATAATTCATGGCCCCTCTCGGCCATGAGGGAGCATTTTTTTTTCAAATATACCCTTAATTTTCATCAAAAAGTAAGACAAAAACACACCAAAAATCAAAATACAAAGTTTGGAACAGGACCTACCTAGCACCACGCAGATGAAGCTGCTGACAGGAGGTTTTGAGGCAGAACCGCTTCTTGCTCACTGGATTCAGGCGGTGACACCGCGTATTGCTAACAGGACTCAGGCAGTGGCACTGCTCCTTACCAAAGGAACATGCACGGTTCCCTGTATAAATCCAAAACATCAAGGAGAACAATAGATCAAGTTAGAAAAAGACCAGATTAAGGTAAAAGATGATAGATTGAGAACAAAAAAGAGCATAAAAGGTAAAAAATAATTCAAATCTAGACAGATCTGGAAGTTTCAAACCAAAATCCACTAAGTTAGATAGCAGATCTGACTAGAGAGAGTTGTATATGGAGCTTGGATTCAAACAAGGGTTGAAGAATTGAGGAAGATTAGATCAACTGAAACATATAGTCAATCCCCAACAGAGTCACCAGATTTGTTTGCTGGAATATTTCACCTTCTGTGGATAGTAAGGTGTTCCACTGGTCTGAATGGTTCAGATCCAGAACAAATGAACGACAAAGGTTGAATACCCTCCCTGGATGCCGTAGATACCTAGAATGTGATGCTTCGATAGTAACCCTGTGTACCTGCAATCAGATTAAACACAAAAACACATCAAAGCTGTCAGAATATAATCTATTGATCCATGTTAGTAACTAAGGAATCTAACAACATACATGTGAAATCAAACAACAACAGTAGTGTGGGACGAAAATCAGCTTTGCATTAAGAAAAAATGGAGAAGTTTACAACCAGTTAAGCCTTAGTGTTGACATGCATCTCCATGAAACCAAACACTCTCATCCCCATAAGCTCCAACTTTTGCTCTCTATGCTCTCCAATGGCTTGGGCCAAGTAATCAATCCAACAGCATAACAATACCTTAAGAGTCCTCCTCTCAACCATGGACATGAGCTTGTATTTATAAGGCTCAATGGATAGGGATGGTTGAGAGATTTGTGGATGAGGTGGCCTCTAAGATCCTAGGATGAGGGATCTCTACCTCAACTGACCCACAATGATAGGGATAAGGGAGGACACAAGGCTCATGATCTAGAAGCCTCGATAATCTTCTCTTTTTCCAATTTTACCCAGGGTAATTCTTTTCTCCTTCAATGACAAAGTGGTTCAGGTAAGAAACGCTTATGGACTATGGGCCATAAGTGGTGGCACCGCTTGTTGCTAACAAGGGATAGGTAGTGCGATCAAGGTATCGCTCATGGATAAAGGGGAAAGCGTGGTGCTGAGCATTTTTGTGAAAGATTGATAGATGGTATGGGTTTCCACTCCAAGTGCTGGGATTAAGGGAAAATAGGTATGTTAAGAGTCTTATCACATGATGGTGACAATATTTTGGTATAACACACTCTCCTTGGCTAGATTTGGCCATAATTTTGGTGTTGTAGCATAATATTCCTGTCTTTACCCATGGTGGGTGAGCCACTACTTATAGATGTGGGAGGATAGGAATGGTTGAGATTCTCATGGGTGAGGTGGAAGGGAGATCCTAGAAGGAGGGATATCGAGTCGAGGTGGTCCAGGGGTGTAGGGATAAGGCTACCATGAAGTTGATTTTTGAGATGCTTCATCAATCTTCTCTTTTTCTATTTAAAATTGGCCCACCACTCTTTTTCTATTGAGATAGAGCATTACCAAGGATGCACCTCATATTTCTCAAATGTATATGGCGGTTGCACCGCTCTTTGTCAACTGAAAAAGGGAGTTGCTGATAAGGGTAATGCACATTGTCCAAAGGGGAAAGGCGATGGTGGAAAAAACTGTAAAATCGTAAATCCTAACCGATGTATAACTTAATTAATTGAGGATTTCAAGTAAATTTTCATGTTTGATTCTCATTACATGGTGATGACGAGAAACGTGTGTAACAAGTACCACTTGAGGAAAGGCCAGGGAGATAGCCAGACAAACTAGGCTGAATAAACCACCCAATTGGGTAATTGACCAATAGTTGAGGGTTTCCCTTGGGTCTGGATTTGTCATACAGTAAATGGTAATGGAGTATTTGGCATGGATGATATGTTCACACTACTCATGGAAGTAGGATTCAAAATAACTCAACCACTCAACGTAGTGCCCAAGGTATTTGAATTAGTTACTGGTTGGATTGATGACCATCCACATTGAACTTCAACGGAAACATTCAAGGGTGACTGTGATTGGGGTGGTGGTGTTGTAACGATATTATTCAAAGGAAAAGTGAGAGTTGTGATTAAAGTAGGATCAATAATGGTGGAAGTCACATGAAAATGAAAAGAAATACTTGGAAATTTAGGCATGCCTAAATTTATTTAGTGAGATGATTCAGGTTGATGTCAATGAGTAAGAATAGATTCTAAAAAACTTATCGATGGTAAATGTGCAAATGGGTCAAATGATATATCCAGAAAGGGTTCACTTGTGCTAGGAAGGTTTTCTGGATCTTTTATGGTTTCAACTATACCATAGAATTATGGAGCAACACATCCTTCTACTGAAGCAATATTAATACTTGCATGGTTTGAATGGTTTGGTGAATGTGGTGGTGGGATAGTTTTGTAATTTTTGGGATTTGAACATTGCATTCTATCAGATATATTAACACCACAATCAAACACGATATCATACTAAAAATATCACTCTATGGACACAAGCAACCAATGTGAATAGGTATGGACAAAATTTAGATCCTTATAAGAGTGTTAGGTATCACAATTAATGATATACTGTAGGGTCCAATAGTAATACAAACTAAGGAGGATTGGGGTCGTACCCTTAGTTGTATAACCGAATACCTGGAAAATATGTGCATAGTATCTCCCTAAGTGTTGTTATTGGTGTATTGCGAAAACAAGACGACCAAATGGATAACTCGATCGGTCTCAGGATTCTATGAGGGTCTCCTGATATACACAAGGTACGTGGGATCTCAAGTTCATAGTAGTGCTATCTAATTCACAACCATTCGAAAGGGACATTCCAATATACTATTGAGTATGTGCAGTAATATTTATATATACCATAAATTACATGAAACACCTTTCTATATACCAACTAGTACATGGAAGAACCACACCCCCCTAGGATGCAGTGCAAGAAAATAACAACAACTCCTATGCTGTAATACATTGGAACACGTCTCTAACCTAACTTGCAATATTACTAAAAAAATTAAGTTAAGTATTGCTTAATTCAAATTTTATGGTTAAGTGGACCAATGGAGAGTAGACTTGACACAAAACCATGCAAATAGATGAAATATGCAAGTAGTTTCTTTCGATGAATCTCTAATCTACAAGAGAAAAATATATTTCTATGCAATGAACCATTTAAAAAACGAAACCTTTTCTTCTCCTCTAGTGAACAAATATGCCAAAAACAACTTTAAGAACATTCAGTACCTTTGGATTCAAATATAACAAAAATACTTCGAAAGAAGAATTAAATGACTAATCTACCTAAGACCAGAAGAGATGTAATGAAATGGATCACCTAGGTATTTGAGTTCTTCTAATTGCAAACCAAATAATCATATCTAATGAAAGAAACATTTGAGTCCTAGAACAATTCAATCATTAAACGACGTGAAACTATACTTTCAAAAACAAACAAAGCAATTGATAAGCAAAACAACTGAAGAAATAGTTCTGTAAGTAGAAATCATTGTGAAATATCAATAACAAACAAATCTACATGGAAGTAACAGGTCTGGGATAAAATAAGACTAAGTTTCACCAGGGCAACGCGAGATGCATATATACACTAGAGCATCAAAAACAGGGTGACACACTCTATGCAAAGGCAAGGTGCAGTCATGATGCACTATGTATGAAGGAAAAACACATAGATATGACCGTGACGGAATGCATATGAAGGTAAAGTGCAGTGATGAAAAAACCATTGAAAAATAAAAATTTCATGTTAATAAGCATAATTTAATGATTGAAATTACAAAATAGAAATCAGACAAATAGATCAATCAACCACATGTAATCTATTAGTTAAAACTAAGTCTAGATATAAGTCAAAAAGGAAGCAAAAAAGGAGACCTATGAAATAAAATAAGTTCATTTAAACTAAAACATATCTATTAATTTGATTGATCTCTAGTGGAGTCACCAATTTTGTTTACAAAACTATTCAATTAGTGCAGGCAGATATTGGTTCCCTAGTCTAAATGATTTAAATCTAGAACAAAACAAGAAATAAATGTAAACCTTTCCCTAGATTTATCAAATCACTTGAATGTAAAGAATCCTTACCTCTTATCTTGAATCATTTGCAATTCCCTTGATGAAGAAAATACCTGCAAACAGATCAAAGAAAACAAGAAACAAGTGGAAACTGTTGGAGACATTTACCACCATACACACTCTTTTTTGGTCAAATTGTCCTAGTTAAACCACTATCCTAAGTGTAATTGACATTAATTGACATCAGTGGAGCATTAATTGACATCATCCAATCACACCCACGCCTATGTACAGTTAAGGAGGATAACTTAGGCTTCTCCTACAATCAAGGAGGCTAACTGGAGCACTCCAGGGGTGATCTAAGTGATATTAATGCACCTAATTGCTAAATGGTGGTTACAATCAGTTCAACTAGTCATTTAAGGTGCCTCCTCTCATTAAATATATTATTTAATGATCTGGAGTCAATAGGGGCACCTCCACCAACTTCTGATAATCAGTTCAGCTTCAGTTAACCTCATCGGGGTTCATTGAAGTCATTGAAGCACTAGCACTTGATGGTTGGCTTACTATGACATGTGTTTGATCTCTTTCAGTTGAGATTCAGTCATTTATTGCACTCCAACTTCAGTTAGGGTTTGGTGATTCAATTAGGGTTTTGGTCAAGTGGTTAACAGAGGGTGAACCAATGGCTTACAGTCAGTTAAGCTAGACTCACTCATTGAATTTGAATGGCCTCCTTAGGTATTCAAATTACTCATTGATTCAAGCTATTTATTTACATTGTTATTGTAACTATTCATTGTTTATTGAATATACAGAGAGGAAACCATTATGGTTCTGATTAACACCATTTCTGAGTTATTTGTTGATTATTTCTTGATGAGATTGATTATACGTTCCTAGATCAATGTGCAATATTAATATGGTATCAGATCTCATGGTGAGATGAAGATCTATCTCTCAAAAACAAGCTCAAAAATTTGAGCAATAGCTCAAAAATCCAGCAATGTACCAGAAGCCAAGGCTTACCACTTAATACCCCAAGTAAAGAACTTGTTGATCAAGCTTGCTTGATTGACTATGTTAGGTGTGATGAAAGCCTAAAATGTGTTGTCTGACCTTACGGTGCCCCTTTTTTGTTTTGATTTGGAGGTTTTAACAAGTACAACTTCGAATGGACTCATCAATCCCTCTTCTCACCCCATTCACAAGCTATTCGAAATGGAAGTTGAAGATGATTGCATCTCTGAAAACATGAGGTCTCTATGAGGTGTCTATTGGACTTGGAAAATATTCTTATGAGAATTATAATGACTGGCTAAATGATGGTGATAGAGATTTTGGAGCAATATGTCTGGCCCTTTCTCCTAGCTTGCGCTACTTTATTGGTTCTGTTGAATACCCAAAGGATCTCTGGCAAAATTGGACAGAACCTTTGGCAAGCACAATGCGGATCATAATAGCACTTTGGATATCACATCCAGCACCACAAGAGTTATTTACTCAAAATTCTCATCCTCTACTCTCTCTGATGAAGTTGTTCAAGATGAATATGAAGCAAAATCTTCTACACATTCAATTCGAATTGAAGAAAGTCTCCATGCAGTGACTCCTTCTCCTGATGCTCCAGAAGTTCATGAGATCTCTGATATCTCATCTCCTCATATTTCTGAAAAATAAGAACACATTCAAATCTCTGATATTGAAGAAAAACACTGCTGCACTTCCATGCAAACATTCACTGGTGATTTTCCTTTGAATTCTGTGCAAAATTTACCAGTAATTGCTTTCAAAAGTGAAGAGAAATTTGTTTTTTCTCCCTCTAATGTTGCTGCTGGTGTGAAAATATGTAAAAAAATGGATATTTTGGGAGAAATATCACATTATAAGAGTGACACATTCACTCCCCATGATCTAGATCTTCCAGCAAATTCCTGTAGGATTGCATGCACCAAAATTCAAAATTTTGAAGAAAAAGACAACTGTGCATCCACCGTCTCGGTTGACCATAATTTTGGATCTGATATGAAACTTATTGTATCTGATATGATATTATTTGGATCTGATATGATATTTATTGGTTCAAAATTTCAGTTTCATAAAACTTCAGTACTACTTGTAGCTGTTCTCATCAACGGTGTGAAGAAACAAGTACTACAAGTCTCCTTCGAAATTGCTGCTGGGGATTTGATTTCATTTCACAGTTTTGGATCTGTTGTGAAATTATTTAGATCTGATTTAATTTATGATATTATATTATTTGGTTCATATTTTAAATTCCAAAATCTTTCAGTCATGCTTGTAGCTGCTCTCACCAATTTCGGTGTGAAAAATCAAGTACCGCAGTTCTTCTTCAATTTTGCTGCTGGGTATTTGGTGTTAGTTTTCTCTTATCAGGTTGCTGATATTTTATTTTGTGAATAATTAGCTATTTATGAATATATATCATATTATGGAGCTCAAGCATTCGCTCTCCAGAGTCCCAGGGATTCTCTACCTTTGGTCACATGCTCATCTCCTCACAGAACTAGTAAAGAGGAAGACATTCTGCATCCGCTTGGACACTTGCTCCTAAAAATTGGGGCTGATTTTACCACTCATGGTTTTCTGTTAAAGGCTGAAAAATATCAGTTTCTTGACTATTCCACACATGGTTTGAATCATTAAGAACCCTTGCTCTCTCTTCAGATGATTTCAGCTACTCTACATGGGTCCAGTTTTCACCGTGCTGCTGTTTATATTTCTGATTCAGTTGAGTGCATTGTTATTCTTCAAAAGTGGAAGATTCCTCCAGAAATATTCATTTAGTTTGGATTCATAGGTTCACAAGCACAGTCTCAGGATGCTGCTGCATAGAAGAACCAATTCTTGATTTACTGCTTAGTTTGAGGGGGGGTATTTTTCCCATGAGGTTTTCCCTGTTTCCTTGGTTATATTAAGAAGTTACTTTATTGTACAGGGTGACCTATGGCCTTTTTTGTTGGGGCCATAGAATTTTTATGCATCTATATTTCCTAACTCTTCCTGAGTATAGCTTAAGGGGGGGTGTTCGAGACATTTACCACCATACACACTCTTTTTGGTCAAATTGGCCTAGTTAAACCACTATCCTAAGTATAATTGACATTAATTGACATCAGTGGAGCATTAATTGACATCATCCAGTCACACCCACACTACCTATAGTCAAGGAGGCTAACTTATCCTTCTCCTACAGTCAAGGAGGCTAACTAGAGCACTCCGAGGGTGATCTGAGTGATATTAATGCACCTAATTGCTAAATGGTGGTTACAATCAGTTCAACCAGTCAATTAAGGTGCCTCCTCTCATTAAATATATTATTTAAGTATTATTTATTATTATTTAATGATCTGGAGTCAATAGGGGCACCTCCACCAACTTCTAATGGTCAATTTAGCTTCAGTTAACCTCATCGGGGTTCATTGAAGTCATTGAAGCACTAGCACTTGATGGTTGGATTTATATGACATGTGTTTGATCTCTTTCAGTTGAGATTCAGTCATTTATTCAACTCCGACTTCAGTTAGGGTTTGGTGAGTCAATTAGGGTTTTGGTCAAGTGGTTAACAGAGTGTGAACCAATGGATTACAGTCAGTTAAGCTAGACTCACTCATTGAATTCGAATGACCTCCTTAGGTATTCAAATTCCTCATTGATTCAAGCTATTGCTTGACATTGTTATTGTAACTATTCATTGTTTATTGAATATATAGAGAGGAAACCATTCTGGTTCCAATTAACACCATTTCTGATTTATTTGTTGATTATTTCTTGATGAGATTGATTATTTGTTCCTAGATAAATGTGAAAGATTAATATAAACCCAATATGATATGATATATCTAAATAATTAACCAATGAGAACTATTATAAATGAAATTACACCCCATTTATGGGAAGGGAAAATATTGATGTATTAAGAAATAGAGGAAAACATACATCCATGATGCCTTGGTGTTGAAAATCATTTCGAAAGAATCCTTGCCTCAAATTTGAGTTATCATATCTAGTCTAATTCCTCCAATATTTACTTGATCTCATTTTAAACCCTCATCCCATGAGGGTGAGATCTCATTTATAAGAGAAAAGAAATGAGGATGAGAGGAGAGGATTAATGGAGAAGGATGAGGTGGGATCCTACTAAAATGGGAGGTAAGTGAGATACAACCTAAATGGAAGGGATAAACCTCCACGAGGGTCTCCTTCAAGAGACTTCTTGAAACTGATCATTTTTCCATTCATATAGGAACCGAACCACCCTATCCACAAGAAACTTGCATATGTAACACACCCTATAGTGATGAAAATTGTGTCAATGTGGGATGATGCACCTTGTTAGAGATCAAAGGGAATCACCCTCTCGAAACAAGGTTTCTTTAAAGGGAAAAAAAAACCTCAAAACTCATCTTCCAAAGAGTTTTGGCCAAGCACTTCAGGGATCAAGGAAAGGGAAAGGTATACAAGGTTCATGATCATGGCAAGGACAAAAATTTCATGTAACACTTCTGAAGATGAATCAGGTTCATCACTGGAAGAATAAAGGAGAGTTGCACAATTTATAGTTGGCCTAGAGGAAACTATCAATGTCATTCCTTGTTCTCCAGAACCAAAACCTTTTACTCCTACTATTTCCAAGGAAGAAAAAGAGAAACATTATGTGAAACCTATCACAAATGAGAGGCCTAAATAGGATCACCTAACTAAATCGACTCCATCTATAGAGGATTTTTCCTCCCCTGAACCTGAAAGCAATGTAGATGAATTTAATAAGAGATTAAAGAACAAAGTTAAGAAATATAAGGGTCTTATTAGCGAACTTAGATAAGAAAATCAGTTACTAAGGGATAAAGCACAAAGAGTAGGTGACAAAAGGAATAAGTTGATGATCTAATTTACAAATTTATATAGATTTTCTAAGAAATTAAAGAACATTAATGCTAAAATTCTCAGGAAAAAATATACTAGAAACAAGAATGCATACAAAAAAGGAACAAAATTTTTGAAAGCAATGAGAATCTGGGAGCTTTTACTTATCTAGGTATGCACATCCTATAGGAAACCAAGCAGAATCGACCTCTCAAGATCAAATAAATATAAAATTGGGATTTTCAGGTAGTTGTTACAAGTGCTCAAGGTTTTTCATATACAGGAAGAAATTTTATGGAAATAGTTGTTAGCATTTTAAGTTTTGGACTTTTTATTTACTAAAGTTGTACAAAGTTTAATCAAGCTTATTCCACATGTTTTATTTTGACAAGTCAAATATTCGTTAAGAATTTTAAAAACTCAATCCATATTTTGATGATGTGTACCACTAATATAGGATCTCAATATTATTTTGTAGAAATAATAGCTTCAACGCTATGAGAAAATATGCTAAGAATAAGCACAGGAAATAGATCTTGCTACTAAGAATTCTCACAAGCATACACAGGAAAACTAGAAATAAGAAAAGGGACTGAATCACATGAATCGAGAGATGAATATTGGAGTGTATCCTTCCATTGATTAATGATGAATAATAGTATACATAAATACTACATCCCTCAGATGAAACTATAGTTTTATGGAGACAACTCATAAATCTCAAAAAGGTGGACTTACCAAAATATGATAAACACCCATAGGTGGCTAAAGCACTTCCCAAATCAGTCAAGGACATCACAAATTAGAAAAAGCATGAGTGAATTGTAAAGAGTTATGTAAAAACATGCTGATCCTGGAACATGGAGAGAAATTCATGAAGGATAGGTTGGAAACAAAAGAACCCAGTTTCCTAGTTAACTAGCTTTACCTTATCCACATAAAAGTAGGATAAAGCAGAATAAAGTAGAATCTGCGGTAAATAACATTTACCAATTATGGATGTCCATAAAGTGGTGAAGATAAACCCAAAATCAGAAATAAACCATTTATGGGGTATAGATGGCATGTGTTGACTTTAAGGTGCAAGTGGATGCCAACTATTTAAGCTAGTGGGTAGATAATTAATCAAATAATGATTAATTATTTTATTCTAATTATTGAGTGGGTTTAATATATTCCAACACCCCCTATAATTATTACTTTATGATGGTATGTAAAAACTATATATGCATATGGATGCATATAGGGCCCAACAACAAGGCTATGGTCACCCTTTAACAATTATTCATGTCCAAAAACCTAAGGAAACAGGAAAAACCAGATGGGGAAAATCCTCCCTCAAGAAAGGACAAGGAACACAATTTGAAATAATATGTCTTAAACATATATTTATATTCACTTTAATGAGATAAATGAATTACTTCTAGATGGAATAATTGATGAAGAAATCATAAACTCCATGATCATGCGCTAGAGTGTGGAACCTACAAGAAGGAAGAGGAGAGACTCCTTGTATCTCATCAACTGGTGAAGTATGATATTTATATGAATGCTTCTTATTGATTTCAAACTCTTATCTGAAAAGAAAAAAAATGGAAAATATATCCGTCCATACGCCTTCCCAAAGAGTACAAAAATTAAGACAGTTTGTTACACACTCAATTCCCTGAATAGTTGCAAAATTGTGATGTGAATCACATGTCAATCTTCCAATATGATGTAGAACCCTTCCATATTGGATATGAGGCTCATAAAAAAATGATATATCAGAAACATTAGCATATGGAACATCAAATAAAAAGGCTTCAATGACTCCATGAGGATATAGGGCTAGACTAGGAAAACTATGAGCAACTGGGGAAAACTGATAGGTGCAAAAATATGAATGAAGGATGGACATGAGATATGAACCATAAGTGTTTAGAACATATCCAAAAATGTTTAATATCATTCCAAATATGACTAAGTTCATGGATAAATAACAACTGAAATATAGGAAATACTTCAAACCATGTAAGATAAGTAACATTGCATAAGAGACCAATGAGGAATCAATTAGTGAACTTGTGATTTGTATAGTCTTAGGATTATTCAGAGGTATGGTACATGGTATGTCTAGTGTTATAATTTTTTTATTGGCATACATATCATCCTGAAAAAAATCTTCTAAATCAGATATATAAACTTGTGAGGAAGAGCTACTCAAGGACAAGTCAGTATCTAGTGAAAAATCACAATTTTGGGGGGATGAATCTAGTAGAATGAGAGGAGGATTATCAAAGAAAAAACATGATATTTCTAATTATGATATATCAGAAACTAAATATATATCAGATACATGACAAAATTATTTAACTTTGGGACTCAAAGCATAAGTTATATCACCTTGAAACTATGCACTATAACAGTGTTCTGAGGAATCAACAGGCTTCTTTAGTTCATCTGGAACTTCGATCTTGTGCTTCTCAAGAATCTGAGACATGATGTACATATTATTCTTGAAACACTTATTCTCTAAATGAAAACCCTTGTTCCAATAATAAAACCTGTATGTGATCCCTTTCTTCTTACCCTTGTTTACTGAATATTCATCAGTAGGCTTCGAACTTTCATCTTCAATTTTTGACTTTGGCTTCTTCACAATTTGCTTCTCTTTTGGTTTGACATTCTCGCTTACTTGAACCATCAGAGAATGATCCTTTCCCTTGTAACAATTAAGTACACCCATATGGATCAATTTATCTTTCTCCTTTGTTAGTGAATCAAGAAAAGTATTTAAAGAAGACATTTTCCACTTAGTAACATCAAGCCTAGTAGCATGAAAAGTAGACACAAAAATTGAGTAATAAGGACCCAATTTAGAAAGAATGGAAAGGATTAATTTATCATCTTCTTTCTCAATACCACATTTATTGATCATTATAACAAGTGACTTGAACTTGGTGAAGAAACCCTCAAGAGAATCAAAATTTCTTGGAATCGGTGAGATAACTCAATCTCCAATTGATTTTCTCTTAGTTCATATTGAACTCCAAAGAGAGACTCCAATTGAGTCCACACTTTGTTTGGAGTGGTAAAACCATCTATATGAAAGAGTAGATCAGTATAAATAGAGAGGAAAAGAAACCCATAGGCTTCATCCAACCTATTATGCCACTTATCTTTCTCAATCACAACATTGGGCTCATTCTCCAAAGCTACAGTAACTATGTATAATCCCCTACTGTGCAAAAGAATGCCAATTTTGGCTTTCCATTCATGTAGTTGAAGGGATTCAAAATTATTGATGAAGGAGAATCCATACTCCTGAATTGATGTGATAAAGAAGAAACTCTCTACATCCTGCAAAACAAAACTAGGAGAAAATTGTGTAAGCTAGACAAGCTTTTCTTAATAGAGGGATAGGAGGCTAGATGCGGTCATCAAATCTGTAGAACCTGATCAACCTTGATGCTATGATACCATGTAGAATATTTCAAGGTTGTTCTCCCTGTAGCTCTGATACCATGTAGAAATAATAGCTTCAATACTATGAGAAAAGATGCTAAGAAGAAGCACATGAAATAGATCTTGCTACTAAGAATTTTCACAATCATACATAGGAAAAGTAGAGAGAAGAAAAGAGACCAAATCACATGAATTAAGAGATGAATATTGGAGTGTATCATTCCATTGATTAATGATGAATAATAGTGTACATAAATAGTACATCCCTCATAGGAAAATTGACTTGGATGGAGACAGCTAACAAATCTCAAAAAGGCCGACTTACCAAAATATGATAAACCTCCATTGGTGGCTAAAGCACTTCCAAAATTAGTCAAGGACCTCACGAATTATAAAAAGCATGAGTGAGTTGTCAACAGTGATGGAAAAACATCCTAATCCTAGAAAATAAAGAGAAAGTCATGAAGGATGGGTTGGAAACAAAAGAACCCAGTTTCCTTGCTAACTAGCTTTACCTTATCCATGTCAAAGTAGGATAAAGTAGAATCTGTAGTAAAGAGTAGTTACCAATTATCTGTCCATAAAGTGGTCAAGATCAACCCAAAATCAGAAATAAACCATTCCTGGGGTATATATGGCATGTGTTGACTTTAAGGTGCAAGTGGATGCCAACTAATTAAGCTATTGGGTAGATAATTAATCAAATAATGATTAATTATTTTATCCTAAGCATTGAGTGGGTTTAATATATTCCAACGTATTTTGTTGAATCAAATCATCCTTTATTTGAAAAACTATTTTTCGTAAAAATTATGATTATTGAACCTCAAAGGTAGAATCTATATGTAATTGTGAAAGGTATATATATTTTAAATATTAATAGGAGAAGTGGGTTTGATTTTTGGATGCCAGTGGATGGTCTTGTAATTTTTTGCATACATTACATTTTTTTATGAACTTATGAGACTATAAAAATTGTGAATTTTTTTGTGCCATATTATATATTTATGACTGATTATATATTTCATCATTGAGTTGAATGTGTTGAATAACTATAAATGATAGAACTAATAGCATGTATGTTGTATGTGTTTGTCTCCTATAAATTGTGCTTTGTTTTCTTTAGATTCTTAGATATAATGTTCTTATATGTTGGATGAGATATGAATGCATGGAAATTGTAGCTTACTTCTTTCATGTATTAATTTTTAGTTCTATTTTTATTGTTTGATACATATTAAGTTCATAATTTTAAACATGTGAGTTCATATCCCTTTCTACTATATGTATTGTTCCCATATCATACATATAATTTCCTTGGCTTACCTTTAATACAACCATTTAAAAATAAACCAAATGTATTTAGTTTTTATTCCTAAGTGTGCCCATGTCTTTTCCTTATAGCAATATAGTGCAGACCTTAGGGATAAAACCTTCCCTAGCTCAAAATTTATTCAACCACTCATAAATACAACCAAATTCTTTCAACTCTTCTACTACCTCCGTGCTATAGATTTTCCCTATAACAATCCAGTGTATACCTTAGGGATAATATTTTATGGAACCATTGTTGGGGAGTGGAGTCATGAAGTTATCTTCCCTATGAAATTTCTATTGATTAGATCTTATTTTTTAGGTGAACAAAGGTAAGGCAGTGTTGAATACTGCAATTTTCACATTGTAATTCTAGTATATAGTTCCAGCTTCCAAAAAGACTAGGACTTAAGGATGATACATCTTCTCCTCTATTTCTTGACTGCTTTGATCTAAAGGAAATTATTAGAGAATCCATAGATAATGAGATATTTGAATATGCATCTATAAGTACATCAACTTATTTCATGAGAGATAATCTAGGTCAAGAAATTAATCTAGGTGTTCCTATAGAAGAATCATTACCTTTAGTAGAAAAAGAAAGAAAATAAGTCCCTTCTATTTCCATATATGAAATTGAATCTTTTGATCCTGAAGCTGGAACTATTTCCTTTCAAGTTTATACATATCCCCTATCATCAAGAGAAGTGAAGGAAAAACTCTTAAAATTTCAGCACTTTGAGTTTCTTCAACCTATAACACATGATTCATCACCCTATACACCTCTCACCAGTAAATTCCCTATTAGTCAATTTAAAAATAAAGTATCAGTTTCTTCATGAACTTAGACTACACCAACAATTTATGTTTAGTCTCCTAATAGGATGGATGGCATTGTGGTTTCCAGGGTTTTCTCTTTAGTGTTGTGTCAACAATTGAATGTCTTACCTGGTGATGATTATTTAAAATACCTCTGAATATTTAATAGGCGGGGGGGATTTACTATAGAGGAACATATCAATGCCTATTACAATTATGGAAATAACCATAATATTGAACACAAAGATATTTGGATGAGGGTTTTTGTACAAAGGATGTATGAGGAAGTTAGAAAATGGTTTCAAGAGTTGCCTACTAATTCCATCAATGGAATTGATGCATTAGAAGAATATTTTATGAAGTAATGAGGGGATGCAGAATACTATTTATATTATATCATCGAGTCTGGGGATCTCAAAACAAAATAGAATGATTATGTGGTTGATTTTAATAAATTTTTCAACAAATGTATAGCACATTTCGTGTTGAAAGTAAAGTCACGGAGACATCTTCCAAACTCGTATTTGCCAATGCATTCGATGCATATTTATCCCTCTGGATTAGAGAAAGAAGGGTTGTAACCCTTGTAAATATGTAGGAAGATACTTTAGAAATAGAATTTAATATCATGGTTTCTAATAGACTTAGATTCAAGACTCAGTAGTAGGAAAATTACAAAATAAAACATAAAAAAAAGTTGGACCTTCAACCTCTGGTACCAAGTCTGAATAACTTAAAATCGATGAAATGGAAAAAAATGAATAAGGGATTAAACTCCAATCTAACCAAACTAGAGGTTGATGACAAAACTCAAAACAAACCTACATCAGAGATTTCTAATCTAATTCAAAATCAGTTTCATAGGTCTTTCAACCCTAAATTTTTTTGAAGAGAAAGGAGAGAGAATGAAGACCAAAAAATTTATCCTCCACTGCAAAATATTGTACAAGATGAAATTGATGAGTTAAATTATGAGGAGGTTGAAGAATTAGGTCCAAAGCTTCAACTCTTTGATGAAAATAAGTTGGTAATGTTTCTCACATAGGATGAATATGAACAATATTTGTTGATAGGTCAGATTCAGGGAGGATTTGACGACATTTCTTAGTTAAATCATCAAAGGAGATATGGCCTCAGATCAAAATAGAAAATAAGTTTAAAAACACCACAAAAATAAGTTGAAGTTGTGGAAAAGAAAGCACCAAGAAAAGAAACAGAAAATAAAAAATATTAGTTGGGTAACAAAGGTAAGAATGTATAGGTTAAGGATGTTGAAAAAGTTTTTGGTTCCTTCAATCTTGAGAAAGAGAAAGGAAAAAAAAATATTCCTAGCCCTCTGACTGGATTAGTAAAGAACCATCCTTTTAAAGAGTTCATTCTAAAAACATTACAACCTTCTACAGATTCCCTTCTTACTGATATAGTGAACATACAAGATGAGTATCCAACAATTGCTTTTGGCCCACAATTAGATGAAAAATATTTCCTACCTACTCCTTTTTATATTAGCATGCTTATTCATGATAACATGTTGCATAATTGTCTCCTTAATTCTGGTGCATCACACAATCTAATACCAAAAACAATAATTGAAGCACGCACTTAAATTGATCATCACTAAACATTTCCATGACATGTATTCCTTTTAATATAGATCTATAAAAACATATACATGTGATAAAGGATTTAGTAGTTAACGTATCCCAACTTCTAATTAAAAGAATTCTATTGGATGTAGTTGTAGCTAATATTCCTCCAAAATATGGAATGTTATTGTCCAGATATTTTACTATGAAAATGGGAGGAACATTATAAATGGATTATTTGTATGCCATCGTTCCATTATTTGGAGGTGAAATAATACAGTTGTATCGAAAAGTATAGTTGGATTATATTCTAAGTGATCATCAGAATCCATCTAATCATCCTTTGTATGTTGTTCAAGAAAGTATAGATTCATGTGTTTTGTGCTTTAATGACCAGATTTTGGCTCAGTACAGGTTGAGAAAAAGGTAAAAAAATAGCCACTTGCATAAATTGAAGATAAGCTTTGGAGGATGTAATTTTATGGAGCATCTTCCAGAGAAGGTTTTGGAAAATATATTTTGTTGATTTCTCTTGTCGATGAAATTATTACTTTGATGTACAAACTTGAATTCGAAGCTATAAATAATATATCTGAATATGAAGCATTACTTTTTGGATTAAGCATAGAAAACACATGAATATACAAGAGTTAGTAGTATTTAGGGATTCAGAATTAATAATTTAGCACGTTAAAAACATTTATCAAGTAAAATGGAAAAAGCTTATTGTTTATCAAAATGAAGTATGGGATTTGATTGAGAACTATTTATTAGCTTTTAACATTTCTTGTAACACCCTGTATTGACCCCATAATATAATAATTTTGAGAGTAATAATCCATCCTATTACCATATTCTTAGACCTTAGATTCATTCATTTTCTTATATGCAGCATTTTCTATGGTTTAGACTTAGGGAAATTAGCAATCATGATAGTTGAGGCTCTCCTGGTTGACCATTCTACAAATTTGAGGCAATCCAGGTTCATCATTCTAACAATCCAGGAACCCTCATTGATTAAATTCAACCAACATGTGCTCCCCTTCCCCAATTTCAGGGATTTGGTCCAACTTGAGGCAATAGTGCTTGGTTTAGGTAGTTTTTGGACTCTCTTAGGAATTTATTTCTCTCCTAGAGACACTCCCAATCATCCATGTTCTCACCCACTCCTTCCATACCTTCATTGATGTTCCATCATCCCTTTCACATGTTCACACAAGGATTCATGATCGTTTGGGGTGATTAGGTGGCTCATTTGTCCACCTAAGGGGGTTTGAGGGTAAAATATTGGGCTAACACTTGTATGCATTCACATGGCCTCTAGGGCCTCATGGTTTTTCTCTGTTGTACTATATATCAGTTCCAGACATAGTTACATGTTGGATAGTCATAATAATATATGTTATTTACTTCATGTGTGTATGTAAGTTTCAGTCTTTAGCCTATTTTGTGCATTTTTTGTAAACTATAGCGAATTGTGAGAGTTTATTTGGCTTCTAGATCCAAATCTAAATCAATTAACACATGGTATCAGATATGATTGAATCTACAATTCCATCCCATATTGTTTTATTTTTTGTTAGAGGGATTCTCTAGATAGATTCGAGAGTTTTCATTGCAAGTACATTCAGCAATTTGTCACCAAGGGCGCAAGCAGAAATGGAGTAGGATCATGTTTTGTTGACCCCATTCAAATATTTCAAATGTAACTCCAAAATGGTTATCTATTTAAGGTCGAAAGGCATGTACAGGGTGACCATGGGGACAGAGGTCGAACCAAACTCTGTTGTTGAGAAATTGAAGTTCTTCAACAAGATTGATGAAACATTTGGAATTATTTTTCTCAGCATTTTGAGAAAATTTCTCTTTCATGTAGACATTCTAACAACTCCCAATGAATTATGGTTGAAACTTGAAGCTTTGTTCAGGAATATTTATGAGATGGGAGGTCACCAGCTCGAAAATGAGCTCATCTCCTTGAGTCCTTCCCATTTTGAGACAATACAAGATTTCTTTACCAAATTCAAGTCATTGGTACTTCATATCAAGCAATGTGGCATCGAAAAGAAGGATGATCATCTCATACTCTCCATAGTTTTGAAGTTAGTTCTAGAGTACTCTATGTTTGTAAGCACATTTCACTCAAGCAAGCTTAGATCTCGAAACTAGAAAATGGCATCACTAGCTAACTTCATGGACTCACTGACTCAAGAGAAATATAAGTTAGTGCAGATGGGAACCATAAAATCCAGTAGAGAACAAGCTCTTGTTGTAGGGGTTTCGAATCCACCCAAAGGAAAGAAGAAATACAAGGAGAACAAAGCTCTTGTTGTAGGGGTTTCGAATCCACCCAAAGAGAACAAGCTCTTGTTGTAGGGGTTTTGAATCCACCCAAAGGAAAGAAGAAATACAAGTATTCAATGTAGCAAGACAAGAAGAATAAAGATAGAACCAAATTTACTGATGGGGGTTCGAATCCTTGCAAGGACAAGGACACGAAGAACATGGAGAAGACCAAATGCACCTACTGTCAAAAAGGGTGGAATCCAAAGAGTGGATGTACGAAAAATACCATACACATGAAGTTTTATCTATTGGACAAGAACAACATCCCAGTACCATAGGGCACAAGGAAGAAGGATGGAGGTTAAGGCTCATACAACAAAGAGAGATGCCATGCATTGGTTGATGGTTCTTCATATTCTTCATCCTTCATCATTGATTTAGGAGAATCAAAGAACATGGCATATGTCAAATATTTCTTCAAATCCATGTATTCAGAAAGTGTCCCAACTATTTGAATGGGTGATGATTCAAAGATTCAAGACAAGGGGATTGGAAGGATCGATCTAGAATATGGGTATTTCAATGATGTATTGTTTGTACCATATTTGGTAGCAAACCTACTATCAGTGTATGAAATGACAAACACCGATGAAGCCAATAGAGTAACATTTACTCCAGACATAATGAATATAGATGAAATATCTACCAACAAGGTGGCGTCTTTGGGGTTTTCTGACCATCAAGCTAGGATGTACAAATTCTCCCATTTCCTTCGCTACTCCAGAGGGAATGCGCTCCTAAATCATGTCAATGAGTCAAGAAAGTTGCGGCATGAGAGGTTCGACCATATGAACTATATATACCTCCAGGAATTGACCAAATAAGGCATGGTGGAGGGAATTCCTTCTATCAATATCTCCAATGTCCCATGCATTGGTTGTGTGTTTGGAAAGCATCGAGAGCGCAGCTATGAGAAAGGGAAAACAAGGAGAGCTACTCAAGTGCTTGGATTGGTACATTAAGATATTATTGGACCTATCGCTACACCTTCATATGGAGGATCAAGGTATGTGTTGACCTTCATAGATGATTTATCAATGTTTTTATAGGTTTACTTTCTCAAACTCAAATCTGAAGTCTTTTAGACAAACTTTGGAAAGTCCTGGTTGAGAATCATTGTGGGAACAAGATCAAAGTCCTCATTGAGAATCAGTCTGGGAACAAGATCAAAGTACTTAGGACTTATAATGGGAAGGAGTATATGAACAATAGTTTGCAACATATTTGTGATGAATGTGGCATCCAAATGCAGCAAGGAATCCCCTACACACCGCTGAAAATGGTGTAACAAATCCTGAGAATAGGGTTTTCATGTCCCCTCTCGTCAATATATCGCGATGGAGAGGACACGACACTATAACCAGAAATATAGCCCCTTGAACATAAGCAAAATGAATTGGAATTAAAAGACATATGCATATGTATAATGCAGTTAAATACAATGGAAGTAAATCTCTACTTAAAGCTCCAGAAAGAATTCAATATATTCATAATCATTCTTAAATAAAATACATTGCATAATTCATACAATAGAGTACCTATCTTGAAAATGAGCTGCACCAAGCAACTAGTTATTCCAGTACAATGTTCCACCCAACCTTAGGCCAATTGTGCTCATCAATATCTCAGTAGAACTTCCACCCCTAAGTTGGGCATGATTTCTACAAGGTAAAAGGGAACAACAGACCCACACATAGCCAAATACACACCACGGTTCAACCAATCCAATCCACAATTGTGTTTCTCAAGCTGCTAAGGCAGTGGAAAGGAAGAATTGCTAAGCTAGTGAGCTTAACCATAGAGCTATGGATACCTCTACAAAATCTATATAGCTTGGTATCCACAATACCTACACACCCAAGACAAGGAAGTATTCCCTTCACTGCTACATAGTCCCTTAGGCCATACCTTCCATTCTATTGGTCTCCATATAGAAGAATATCCAACCCCTTTTGATATTTTGTGAGGTTCCTCTCTTGACTAGGTTTATCAAGCCAATTCTGGTCCTCTTCCACTCCTAATTCTTACTTACAGTTCAGACCGAAACAATGATGCACATAACAACAAAACACAAGTTTTAGGTATGAAGAATTTTTTTTTTGTTGTGGGATGCACAAAATGGGGTTTCCATTAGTAGCCAAAGTTCTGGGAAACCAAAAAATTAAATGGTAGATGGGGAATCAACCCTGGCAGAGAAAATTTGATTTCAAGAAAAATTTATGGGCCTTACATGGGAAGAAATGACCTCTATAAACCCTCAAATCATGAATGTCTTCTTTCCATCCATTGTGTAACACAAAAACAAATTTCTAGCTATGGAAAAATGAAGGAAAATACATAAAAATGTGAAGAAAATTCCTTGTTAGCACCTTGTTCGTACCATTTCTATATTTTGAAGAACTTTGCAGGAGGAAGTAGCTCCAATTCGACCTGAACAACTGACAAGGGAATGGGCCAATAGAAAGGGAGGGACAAGGTCCAAAAATTCTATTGTCATAGGTCGTGAAGGACATCACAAGGTTTTACAGGTTATGTAATGGGAAAAATGAATGGCAGAGACTAATCAGTGATGATGATTGATGTTTGTTAAGGATTTTGTGGAGTAAAGAGTCTCAAAGAGACAAGCTGTGAAGGATCACAAAATGGCTTTCGAACTCCAATTTTCGGTAGTCGCGATCTAAAGGTGTCATAGATCTATCGTAAATAGAATTTCACGGTAGAAACTCGCACAAAGGATATTCCAAGTCAAGACCACGAAATCTCATAGCATCCTCATGATTGAACAACCACAATATCAGGCAGCCCAAATCCATGGATGAGAGGTGTCTTCGCGTTCTAAAGTTTTGCAGAGATTAATATGAGGGGGCATCGCAAAAGGTTTGTAGGACCCGCGAATGTTGAACGGTGGAGATCTGACAAGGATCAAATCAACTTCTTAGATTCATTTCATGGTCTAATAGAGCACGAGGGTTAGAGAAAGGATATGCAATGAAATTTGGCAGGACACTGCATTTTGGATGGAATAGATCTGGCGAAGATCAAATCAACAAATCTGGTGTAGGTCGTGGCAGATAGGTGCAAGGAGGATTAAGGTGGTAAGTGATGGAAAAATTGCACAAAGGGAAAAATCAAGGGACATCTAAGGTCCCTCATACAAGAAAACTATGGTCATTTTTGTCTTCACAGGGGGAAAGGTGTGAATAAGTAAGGTTCAGTGTAGGTGCATAGCCAAGCTAAAGCATAGGCAAAATTCAATGACGCTTATCATGCCTACGAAGCTGAAACCATTAGGAGATATTCTGGAGGATCACTATCAGAGAAAGTGAGCATACCTTTCATATGATTCATTTTTATTATGGACCCATGTTAGAATAGTAATACAGCTCATTAGTACCTTATTTACACTACTTAGTCAATTTTAATGCATTTTTGCAATAATACACTATGTGGTGGACTAGAGGTGCTTACTTGGACAAATGCCAAGTCAAATTGGGGAATTCACACCCACATGAGCACTCCATCTCCATCAACTAGCCACATGTGTGCCCTTATCATTTTTGGTGTGCTCCCATTCATTGAATGTGGACAGTTTGGTTGACTAGGAGCACTAGAGGTGGATTTTTTCCATTTTGGGCTTGATTTGGTGCATTTAATGCCACCTTGAGACTCTAAACCACCATTATTTCCACACCCATGCATTCCAAGGTGTAATAATTGACCCACATCATCTCATCCATGTCCAGTCAACAATTCTTGGATGTTGGAATTGATTTGGGGCGTGATTGACTCACTTGGGGGGAATTGATGCCAATTTGGAAATTTTGACTTGTACACTCACATTGGACTTCCAAATCCTCACGAAAGTTTTGAATTGTATTATAAAACTGATAATAACATGATTTTATGTTAGACAATTAAAAATTATCCTATTTCTGTTCACATTTGTGTGTGTAAATTGCTTCTCAATTGATGGGTTTTGATAGTTTTTGCACCAAATTTGATTTGTGAGTTCCAATAACACTCCTAGATTCTCCCATGGTTAAAATTTATCAAAAAAAAATGTGTCTGTTGCATCATAAAACTTGTTTTAGGAGAAAAATCATGGCGAATCTACCGCCTCACGGAGTTTGTTAGGATTTGAATGATGATTCAGGATTTGATCCCCAAATTTTGTAATAGAATTAGGATTTGTTTTGATGATGGTATTGGGAGACATATCATTATAAATATGACCTCAATTAATGAGGAAAGTATTATAAATTTCATTCAAAAATCATTCTGCTCTTGGTTTTGGCATCTCTGTAATCTCTCTTAGAAGAGTTAATGAGAAACATTTTCTTGCGGTTCTGAGTTTCATCATGGTGTTCTAAATTCAGTTTGTTTCCCCTGTTTTATCATGTTCATTTATGTATTTTCCCACCATTGCACTCTAGTTTCATATGAGGAATTTGTTTTGTTAAGCGCTCCATGTTTCAGATGTTGCATTTGTAATGTGTTTATGATAGCTATTATAGAATTCACTCATAGTTAGGTGCTATGTATCAGTTGTTAGAATTTATTGTTGTTGCTACTAAATGTGGTGCAAGTGAGTCATCCATAAAAAGGTGCCTATTGCTTGACTAGGATTCTTCCTCCTTCTTCTATCACCCTTTCAAGATATTTGAATGTTTGTGACACTTGCTTTGCCTCAAAATACAAAGGAAATTCCCTCCTTATTTTC
Organism: Pseudotsuga menziesii; assembly: GCA_001517045.1. NCBI lineage: Eukaryota > Viridiplantae > Streptophyta > Pinopsida > Pinales > Pinaceae > Pseudotsuga > Pseudotsuga menziesii. The sequence goes on from LPNX010393910.1 coordinate 491,051, forward strand.
ACTATAATACCCTTGATTTATTCAATATTTGACTCCATTTCCCAATGACTCTTCCTATCTATCTGTTTTACCTTTCCTAAATATGCCAATGTCATATTACCCTAAAAAATCTATCCTTCCACATGCTTTTTTAAAGCCACGTGTATGTGAAAGACCCCGTGACAAGAGAGAGCCCTCTCTGACTATATTGGCTAGAATACAGTCTAAATATTGGTTTGAAATGGTTACCCCTGTAACTTCCTACCACAGCCATAGGAAAATTACAGGGTGTTAACATCTTGGTGCCATTTTTGGGGACTGAAATAGAAAATAATCCTGGGAAAACGGCATGGTTTCAGTTCTATGACCTAGTTGAGCAGCCAGTCCTAGACACAAATTTGGCTATGCATGCTCTAGCGACTCACAAATTTTGAAGGTGACTCCACTGGGAAAGACTGGTTTATGAAATTATATAATTCCATTTCTACCTAAATAACCCACACAAGGAGAGTAAATATGTCCAAGAATAATTTGACAAGTTTATGAAAGTATACAATTCCATTTTTGCCCAGCTTAAACCTCTGATTGGTTCTACTCAGCTCCAATATGCTAAAGTGTTTGATAGTGAGTTTACCTTGTGTCTAAGTGAAATAAGATCAGCCTCCTTGGAAGCCATGATGAAATAGGCCACAGATTTGGAGGTAAAATTGGTCACTGCAAGAAAGAAGAAAAGAGATGAGGGAGAATGGAGAAGAGAGGATGGAGAAAGGAGAAGGGAGGATGGAGAGTGGAGAAGAGATGAGGGAGAGAGAAGGAAATACAACGAACCTGATCAACCCTCTACCTATAGATTAGAAGAATCCAGAATCGACACAATGCTGAGAACTATGGAAATAATGATGGAGAGGATCTCCGTAGATGGAAGACCACCTCCCATGGAAAATCAAGAACAAAAAAATAGGAATCAGAATTCCCAAAGGCCCTAGGTTATCCAGAACAAGAACAGGAAACCTCTAGACCCACCTATCAGGCCTCCATTTTAGGAAAATTTTGTGGATCACGAGGGGGAAAATCAAGCTAAAGATGAAATCCACCAGCTAGATACCAAATCTTCTACCACCTTCCTCACCAAATAAGAACATGGCAATGCTTTTTAGAAGAGGGGAGAGATACTTCTAGATGAAACAGATGACTCCAAGAAAGGATGCCAACTCGATGTCCTAGATGCGCAGAGGTAAATAATCCTAAGAAATGGAGATGTCCCTATCATGAAGAATAAAGAAACATGGAACAAAGCTTCTTCTATCCATCCTAAAAGTGACACACCTCCCAAATAAAGCTCCAAAAATGGTCCAGAGCCCAAAGGGAAGGAACGAAGAGAAGACAATCCTAGGAGCTTTGATCAGGGAAATACTTCTTTCAGTATGGAGGCTAAAATCACAAAGATAAAAATCTTTGTCCCCCTCATAGAACTGTTGAAAAATTCATACTATCATTCTAAAATTTCCACAGTTTTAAAGCCCCCTGGAGAAATATCTTCCATATCTGATAGCCTGAATCTGCAAGATTATAGGCCCACTATACTATTTGGCCCCCATGTAGATGAACCATCCTATGAATAAGTCCCCCCTTTATATGTTATCCTAAACATACATAATTCCATCCTACATAACTCCATGCTTGATTCAGGAGCCTCTCACAATATGATTCCCAGGAGAATCATGGATGAATTGGGATTGGAAGTAACTAGACCCTACAAAGACATTTTCTCTTTTGATTGTAATAAAGTCAAGTGCCTGGGCCTGATAAAATACTTGGTCATCTCTCTAGCTCATATCCCTACCAAAACCCTTGTCATGGATGTGGTGGTGGCTAACATTCCTCCAAAATTCAGAATGTTGTTTTCAATATATTGGGAAACCAATATCAAAGGTTCCCTCCAGATGGATATGGAATATGCCACTATCCCTGTATTTGGGATACAAAGAAGTATTTTCAAGGAAAAAAAGTTGGCGTATATGGTAACCAGCACTGAGAGGCCACAAAATCACCCCATATACTCATTGGATATAGAGATGGGATATGCTATCTTCTTTACTGAAGGGTACGAATACAATTCCTGTTTTCAAAATTTTTCCTTCATGCCTACGCAAAAGGAGCTAGAGGGGGTGTGGGATGTAAGTTTCGACAGGTCAGCATGCAGAGAAGGGGCAAGAGTTGGGGTATGGGTAAGACCCCTAGGAGTGCAAGCTTTGACTTATTCTTAAAGAATTGTTTTTGACTATATGAACACTAAAGCAAAGTACAAGGCTATGATATTAGCAATCTTGGCCATAAAGGAGCTCCATGTCAAGAGGGTGGTGTTACATGGATATTCTGAGCTAGTAATTAAGAAAATGACTGGTGAGTATCAGGGAAGACATCCCTGAATGAGAAGCTACCAAAATTCTTTCCAGGACCTCATTGAATTCTTTAAAGAATGTCATTTTAATCTGATTCCGAGAGTACATAGTTGTGTGGCTGATTCCTTGGCCACTTCGGTAGTAGGTTTCAAGGTCCCTATGCACCCTGTAGGGAAATACAAAATTGAATTGAGGCATATACCCTCTATCCCAGATAATGTGAACATATAGAAACTATTTGAGGATGATAAGAAAATTCACAATTTTCTCACTCTCACTGAGGAGTTTGAGGGATTGGTTGTTGATGAAGAAAATGAACTTCAAGAGGGAGTGCCTCCCACACAAGAACCCTTATAAATCTAGATTGTGGATCCAAAATAGGGTCTCTAGGAAGAGGAGGTTACTGTTGATGAAAATGCGAAGAGTGATGAGATTGAGGAGGTTTGCGATCTAGAATCATAGGAGTTTGAAGGCCATCAGGAATATGTCAACAAACTCTATGGAAAGGAGATTTTGCAACTGAAGGGTAATTCCATCCCCAGGGGTCTGGTTCCTCTAGAGAAACTTTTTGATCCTAATGATGTGGCCAGGGAACCTCAACTGGTCCCAAGCTGTGAATATGTTGAGGATATAAACATTGGGACAGAAGAGAAACCTAAGATCATCAAAATAGTGAGGACCCTTTCACTTGAAGCCAAGCAAACATACATCTCACTAATGAAGGAGATTCATATGTGTTTTCTTGGATCTACAAGGACATTAAGGATTATGATACAAACATCATGCAGCATATGATACCAATAAAGAGGGAAGAGATGTCATTCAAATAGAAGATGATAAAAATGAATCCCAAGTTTCTTCCCCTGGTAGAAAAAAGAGATCAAGAAATTGTTTGAGGCCAAAATCATTGTGGCCCTCATATTTTCCCACTGGGTGGAAAATATGGTCCCTCTTAGAAAGAAGAATGGGGAAATAAGAATATGTATTGACTTTAGGAACCTGAACAGATTAGTGTTGAAGTATCATTACCCTATCCCAAAAATGGACCATATCTTACAAAAAGTAGTGGGTTAAAAGAGGATCTCCACTATGGATGGTTTCTCAGGATATAACTAGATTGTGGTACAGCTGGAGGATCAAGAGAAGACAACATTCACCACACCTTAGGGCACCTTCATGTATGCTAAAATTCCATTTGGGATGATGAACACAGGAGAGAATTTACATAGGGCCATGGATATAAAATTTACCGATGAAAAAGACAAAGTTATGGTCATCTATATGGGCAATATCACTATTTTATCGAAGTCTGATGAAGAACATGTTGCCCACCTATTGAGAATGTTCAAGAAATGCAAAAATTTTGGCATCTCCCTGAATCCTAAAAAGTCATTTTTTGCTATGAAAGAAGGGAATTTTCTAGGGCATATAATCTCTCATGAGGGAATCACGATAGATCCGAAGAGGGTTGAAGTGATCAACAAAATTGAGCTCCCTCAAAATAAGTTTCAGGTTCAGTTGTTTCTGGGAAAGGTGAATTTCCTAAGAAGATTCATAACTGCATTTGCTAAAATACTGAAATATATAACTAGCATGATAGGAAAATACCAAGAAATCAAGTGGAATCCTGAGGCCAAACAATACTTTGAAAGAATAAAGAGGGCCATAGCTGAAGCACCTATTCTTGCAAGCCCTGATTTTTCCAAATACTTTATCATATTTTCCTTCACCTCAGAACACATGGTGATAATGGTACTACTGCAAAAGAACCATGAAGACCATGAGAAGCCCATTGCTTTCTACAACAAGACCTTAGGGGATTCTCCCATGAAGTAAAATATCCTATACAAGTATTCCTATGCTCTGGTGCATGCCTTAAAGGATTTTTGAGTATGTATCTTGCATTCACATATCATTGCTCATGTTCCCACCAGTACTGTGAAAGACATTCTGACCCAACATGATTCAGAGGGATGAAGAGGAAAGTGGATAGCATTTCTGCTGGAGTATGACCTGGAAATCAAGCCCACAAAGTTGATCAATTTATAGGGTCTAGCCAATCTTATGGCACAATCTAACTACGATTCTCTCAGCTTTGACATGATTGATGAATTGTCAGCTGAAGAGAAGAATCCTTAAAGGAAGTTGGGTCCCCTAGTAGGTGATAATTTTCTATCATCCTTGTGGTACACTGATGTCATTTTCATCTTACAGCATCTACAGTATCCATAGCGCATGGATAAAACAAGGTACAGGCTCCTCAAACAGAAATAAACAAGGTTTTGTATCCTAAATGAGAATTTGTATTGGAAAGAGCTAGGAGGAGTTTTACTGAACTATATGGATGAATGAGAGTCCAAGAGACTTATTGAATAATTTCACATAGAAGAGTGTGGGGGGAATCACTACTGGAAAACTACAGTAAACAAGATCATGAGGAAATGATTCCATTGGCCTACAATATTTTTTGATACTCATAAGAAAGTGGTCTCCTGTCACTGAATGTCATATTTTAGAAGGTAAAGGGAAATTGTTTCCATTACCTTTCAAGCCTATTCAGTTTGAAGCCCCTTTCCAACAATGGAGACTAGATTTTATCAAAGAAATTAATCCTCATTCTTTAGGGAAACACATATGGATCCTCACCACCATTGACTACTTCATGATATGGATCAAGGCCATCCCCACGAGACAAGATACCGAGACAGTGATCATACAACTTCTAGAGGAGCATATTCTGTCAAGGTTTGGAGTTCCTAGGAAGATAATCATTGATAATTATCTGACCTTTAAATCAAAGAAGATGATCACGTTTTGCTTCAAATATCAAATACAGCTCGAACATTCCATAGCCTATTACCTCCAGGGAAACGGACTAGCAGAGTCTTCAAACAAGATCCTTATGAGGATCATAAAGAAGATGCTACAGGAAAATAAGAAATCTTGGCACACAAAGCTAATCCATTCTTTATGGGATGATAGAATTAGTGTGAAGAATTCTATTGGCACCTCACCATTCTAGTTGGTCTATGGTTCAAAGGTAATTTTTCCTAGCTCCCTAAGATTGCATGTAATGAGATTGTTGCATGAGGAGGACACTGAAACCCATCCTACCCAAAGGAGGATGTATCAATTGGTTGAGCTGCAATAGTAGAGGGAACATATTTTTGACAAAAATTGGAAATTTCAAGGCAAGATGGAATAGATTTTTGACAGAAGAACAAAACCTGATGATTTATAGATAGGTGGTGTAGTGTTATAATGGGATGCACATCATGAGGAGAAGGGGAAACATGGAAAATTTGATCACCTATGGAAAGGCCCATATAAAATTGCATCCTTTAGAGGAAAGAATGCTTATATGCTGGAAGAAATGGAGGGTGGATTGGTATCAAGAGCTCCATTAAATGGGAGGATCCTCAAACATTAATTTTTGTAAGAAAGATCAACCCCATTTTCATTGTAGATACCATTTTCCTTTTAACATTTGCATGTGTGGATTATTCTTTGACAGACTTAAAGCCTGAGGTTAAGGCAATAAGGTCTCTAAGGGATGTTGTCACCTAGTTTTCTTTTCAGGAAAATTTTGGAGTTGCATACCTCAAAACAAAGTTGGGGACATTTGAGGCAAGAGTTGGATCAACCCAATGGATGAGGAACATGGTATACAAAGTTATTTTCTACCTCAAAAGCAGGATAGAATCCCTAAGTTAGAGATGTTGTTAGCACCTGGTTTGTACCATTGCTATATTTTGAAGAAGTTTGTAGGTGGAAGCAGCTACAATTCGAGCTGAACAACTGACAGGGGAATGGGATAATAGAAAGGGAGGGACAAGGTACATAAATTCCCTTATCATAGCACTGTGAAGGACATCACAAGGTTTTACAGGTTATGTGATGGAAAAAATGAACAGTCCAGACTACTCAACGATGATGATCGAAGGTTGTTAAGGATTTCATGGAGTAAAGCTGCATGGAGAGACAAGATGTGAAGGATCGCGAAATGGGTTTCACCCTCCAATTTTTGACGGTCATGATCTAAAGGTGTCATAGATATATGGTTAAAGATAATTTCATGGCATAAACTTGCACAAAGGATAAGCCAAGTCAGGATCATGAAATCTCGTAGGGTCCTCACTATTGAATGACCGCGATCTCGAGAATCCCAAATCCATGAACGAGAGGTGTCTTTGCGGCCTAAATTTGTGCAGAGATTAATATGAAGGGGCACCATGAAAGGTTTGTAGGACCCATGAATGTTTAACGATGGAGACACGATGAGAATCAGATCAGCTTCTCAAATTCATTTCGTGGTATGACAGAGTGCGAGGGTTAGCGAAAGGATCTGTTGCAAAATTCGGTAGGACATCACATTTTGGATGGCATAGATCTGGTGAAGATAAAATCAATGGATATGGTGGAGGTCACAATAGATAGGTGCAAGAAGGATTAATACATTAAGTGATGGATAAATCGTGTAAAGGGACAAATAAAGGGACGACTAAGACCCCTCGTACCAGATATCTACAGTCATCTTTAACTTCGCGGGGGGGAATGTGTGAAGAGGGAAGGATCAGTGCACGTGCATAGCCAAGCTAAAGCATAGGAAAAATTCAATGACACTAGTCATGCCTACGGAGCTAAAAACTTTAGGAGATATTCTAGAGCATCACTATCAGAGCAAGCGAGCATGCCTCTCAGACACAACATTGCCATTTTGGATCCAGCGTGTCTATTGCATCATAACACCTATTTCAAGAAACAAATCATGGTGAATATGCCACCTCATGAAGTTTGTTAGGATTTGGATGATGATTCTGGATTTGATCCCCAAATTTTGTAACAAAATTAGGATCTATTTCGAGGTTGGTCTTGAGAGCCATAACATTATAAATATGACCTCAATTGATGAGGAAAGGGTTGGAACTTTCATTTAGAAAGTGTTCTGCTCTTGGTTTTGGAATCTTTGTAATATCTCTTAGAAGAGTTAATGAGAAATATTTTCCTGCATTTCTGAGATTCATCACGGTGTTCTACATTCACTCCATTTTCCCTATTTTATCATGTTCATTTTTGTATTTTCCTTCCAATGTGCTCTAGTTGCATATGAGGAATTCATTTTATTAAGCGCTCCTTGTGTTAGATGCTACATTTGTAATGTGTTTATGATAACTGTTATAGAATTCACTCACAATTAAGTGTTCTGTAACAATTTTTAGCCTAAATATTTGTTGCTGCTAAAGGTGGTGCAAAGAGATTCATCCACAGATAGGTGCCTCTTGCTTCACTGGGATTCTTCCTCCTTTTATCACCCTTTCAAGATATTTGACTATTTTTGACACTTACTTTGCCTCATAATTCAAAGGAAATTCCCTCCTTATTTTCACTATAATACCCTTGATTGATTTAGGATTTGAATCCATTTCCCAATGACTCTTCCTATTTGTATTTTTACCATTCCTAAATCTTCCAATGCAATGTTACCCTCGTAAATCTAGACTTATACACGAGTGTTTAAAGCCACATGTGGATGTGAAAGACCCTGTGGCAAGAGAGATCCCTCTCTGACTGTATTGGTTAGAATACAGTCTAAACATTGGTTTGAAATGGTTACCCTTGTGACTTCCTACCCAACCATACTAAAATTATAGGGAGCTAACATGCCCCATCTAGCTTCAGCTGCGTGAGGAAGTGAAAATCATGGGTGAGGAATGGATTGGGCACACATTTTTGGATGTTTTCTTTATCCATAAGAAAAAATACAAATGTCATAATTCATGGCTTGCCCATACACGAAATTGGTTTTCACACCTCTTTGTTCCCAATGCATTAACTACCTCAACCAACTCTTGAAATAATTAAATGGTTGGGTGCATAAGTCAAAATGGGTAGTTGAGAGTTTATGGGTTCTCTCATTGAAATTTGTCTTAACACTATTGGCTCAAGGGGTTGAATAATTTCCCTCCCTATTCCTGTTGAAAATCATGCCCCCATCTCTTGTTTCATTGCATATCTAGTTGTGGGTATTTTATTAAATTGCATATTCACATGATGTCTCAATTTATATTGTGCCCAACTAGCACGAGAACCATAGGCATCGATTTTAATTTTCGATACATAAAATGATAAATAGATGGCAAGGCCTTGGCCTTTAGCTCCTCACCATGATTAAATAACAATATTTACATCATTTACAATTTTAATGCAATAGGGTCAAAAATAGGATATTATAAGGGCTCTCAAGGAGATGGATACCTGTATGTTTGAAGCAAAGGATTTGAGTCCTAAGATATGGGATGAAGCAATAAATTTTTATTCATACATCCAAAACATATCTCCTCACAAATCAGTGGATGGAGAAACTCCATATGAGGCTTGGTTTAGTCACAAGCCAATTATTTCATATTTCATGATTTTTGGCTCAAGGGCTTGGGCTAGGATTCCATTAGAAAAGAGAAAGTCCTTGCAACCTCAAAGAAAGGATTGAATCATAGATGGGTATGATGAATATAAAAGGGATACAAGATATTTGATTCCTCCACTGAAAATACCTTCATTGAAAGGAGTGTTCAATTTGAATAAGAACTCATGCCAGTGCTCGAGCTAGAACCGGGGGAATGCTCACACTCTCCAAACCAAGATGATGTTAGTAATGAATATTTTTATTATATTTATGATACTATGATTCTGATATGGCTGAATATTATTATGAGAATCATGGATAACCCATTCATCCCAAATGGGTTGAGAAAACCATAGAAGCAACTAGGGATTTAGCAGGAAATCCACTAGATCCTAGGAAGACTAGATCACAATTTCACACTACTTCCTTTGCAAGTGAAGTTGTTATTGCTGAGAAATGAATCCTAATGGTTGTATATTATCCTCAATAATATCAGGAAACATTAATTTATCCAATATGGAAAACCTCCATGCAAGAATATTTCAACTCTCTACAGGAAAATGAGACTTGGGAATTGGTTCCCTTGCCCTCCAAGAGGAAACTAGTGCAATGAAAATGGGTATATAGGACCAATATTTCTAATGATGGGTATGATATAAAGTATAATTCATGATTGGTTTCAAAATTATTATCTCAATTTGAAGGACTGGAATATACATAGACATTTGCAATGGTTGTAAAGATGGGCTCTATCAGGCTAGTTTTAGCCATTGCTACCTCCTAGCGCTGGGAGGTTCACCACATGTATGTCAAAAGTGAATTTATTCATGGTGATATAAATGAGGATATATATATGTGGAAACATTAAGGTTTCAAAGAGAATAATTCTCTTGTATTTAAGTTAAATGAGTCTCTCTATGGCCTTAAGTAAGCCCCAAGGGCTTGGTATGCCAAGATGGACAATTTTCTTCTATCACTTGGTTTTGAAATATGCAAATTGGATCCTAATTTTAATTTTCAGTATATTGGTGCTGTATTAAAGGTCATTGTACTCTATTTTGATGATATTTAGATTACAAGTAGCTGCATCAAATAAATTGGGTCAATCAAATCCTCATTGCATAGTGAGTTTTCAATGACTGATCTTGGATTGTTGAAGCAATTTTGTGGTTTGGAAATTGAGGAATATGAAAGAGGAATCAAGGACAGAAAACAAAAGTGTTCTTAATGCATGTAATTGAAGTTTAATATGTATTAATTTAAGGAATCCAAGTTCCCATTCCTTTATGGTATCAAACTAGGTGAAGTTACTGACTCTCCATTGGTGGACAACTCGTTGTATAGACAGCTAGTCGAGAGTTTGTTGTATCTTAATTGTTCTCAGAATGATTTAGAATATGTTGTAGGTGATGTAGAAATATGTATGCATAAGCCTAATAATATCCATTGGAAGTAATCCAAGAAGATACTTCACTATGTGCAAGGAACCAAACACTTCGTAGTGCACTATGTTGGTGGTTCTCCACTAGAGCTAGTGGGATTTTTTTATTCTAATTGGGTTGGAGATCCCAATGATAGGAAGTCCAATTTAGGTTATGTATTCATGATATAAAAATGTACCATGTGTTTCTCATGCAATAAACAGCACACCATCTCCCTTTCTTCCGCTGAGGCCAAGTATTGAGGAGCAGTGAATGTAGCTACACAATGTGTGTGGTTGCAAGTTATTCTTCGAAAACTTGGAATTGAATTTGATTCACCCACAATAATTTCATGTTAAAATAAAAGTAAAACCAATATTTCCAAAGAAAAAATGCATATACAATGGACCAAAAACATTGAGATATACATGCACTACATTTGGAGCTTGGTGCATGATCAAGTGATAGCCTTGCGGTATTTCCCATCTGCAAAGCAAACTGCTGACGTTTTCACCAAGTGCTTCATAGATAAGAAATTCACCTATCTGAGATCCCTTATTGGAGTGGGTGATGCATGGTGATGGATACCATTCACTTTCATATTTTTGGCTCCATGTCCATTTTTTAGGGGAGGCTTTGTTCCCATGTGGTTTTCCTCCTTACCTTGTTTATATGGACAAATAAATTTTTCTATTGTATGAGGTGACTTGAGATTTTGTTGCCAAGGCCTCCATGATAATTTTGTTTACGAATTACTAAGTAACACTTAAGGGGGGGTGTTAGAGTAATAATCCATCCTAGTACCTTAGTCTTAGACCTTATACTCATTCATTTTCTTCTATGTAGTGTTTTCTATGGTTTAGACTCAGAGAAATTGACAATTATGAGGCACTCCTAGTTGATCATTCTGCACAGTTGAGGCACTCTAGGTTTACATTCTGACAACCCAAGCACACACATCAATGAAATTCAACCAGCATGTGCCCCCCTTCCCCAATTTCATGTATTTGATCCAAATTGAGGCGCTAGTGCTTGGTTTAGGTGGTTTTTGGACTCTCTTGGGAATTTATTGCTCTCCTAGATCCACTCCCACTCACCCATGTGCTCACCCATGAATTTCATACCTTCATTGATGTTCCATCATTCATTTCCCATGTTCACACAAGGATTCGTTATTAGTTTCGATGATTAGGAGGCTCATTGGTCCACTTGGAGGGTTTGAGGGCCAAATCTTAGGCTGACACTTGTATGCATTCACATGGAATCTAAGGCCTCATGATTTTTCTCTATTGTAATACATATCATTTACATACATAGTTACATGTTGGAAAGTCACAGTAATAATAATACCTATTATTGACTTCATGTATGTATGTAATTTTCATCCTTTCAGCTATTTTGTGCATGTTTTGTAAACTATAGCGAATTGTGAGAGTTTCTTTGGCTTCTAGATCCAGTTTTGAATCAATTATCGAAATAATGTAAATATGTGTGATATGGCTAGAAGCCATACTTGAATGATGTAATTTTGTATATTTTTACTTTCTATATAAAACCATGACCACTGCAAACCATATAATGGAAAAAGAGATGGGGGGATAAGAATCCACAAGAAGAGAAAAAGGTGTCACAATACATGTGTGCCACATGACTACATCTTGCAAATATTAGTGCCACTTCATTAGTCACTAATGTGCCTATAAATATGAGAACTAATTCCAATCAAAGGATTCACTCTCACCCATGATGGAGCAACCTCTTCTATAAGAGAAAAACCCACATATCCTGTCAGAAAAAAAACCAACATCTCATGTCAGAGTAGTATTTACACCTTATGTTAGAATTGAACCCCATGGATACCATGGATTCCATATCATAGTGACACTTCCTTTCAGTTGAACTATATGAGGATTCAGGAACCATGAAATTCCTTATATTTTTGGGATATAGAGTTCTCAACCCTTCTACGTTATAGCCACATTCCTTGGCTTAGCAGGATGAAGGGAAACATGTGCTAGAGGACTAGGATAGTGGTAAAGAAGGAACCAATACCTTCCTAAGGATGAATATTGTTGGGCCCAGAAATAGCCCCTTTTTTACCACTCTTATCCACCTCTTTTTGCCTCATCCTACCCTATTGTGCAAGCTAAACAAATGTTTTTCCCTCACTTGGCCCCTCAAGTCACAAAGGTATGGTTAATCATTGTATTATTTTATTAATGCTTAGGATTTTGGTAATCAAGGCTCTACATATTAAAATATGCTAACATATGATGGTTTATAAAGGTATTTCGAGATATAGAGAATGCAAGTGTAGTAGGCCGAACATGCCAAGGGAAGGATGGACATTCATTGCTAAAGCTGATCTCCATCCATCCCACCGTTGCCCAAAGAATGCAGTCCCAGTGCATTATTCCATGCGAGCTGTACAAAGGTAGCTGCAACAGATTGCAACAGATTTGGAGGCAACAGTGTTCCACTGCTCAAAAGTAGTTGTGATCTACGGGATATCTGCTCAATCAATCAGGATCATTATTTTTTGGTCACATAAAAAACTCCCTATATCTTCTACTCTCATCCTTCCACAATTGTAACAGTTATTGTAATTGAGGTAACCTGAAGATCAAAGACCTTCATGGCTGCCCAATAATAGGGATAGGATGTTATGATTGAAATTATATAAATATGGAGAGCTATTCTGAGCCAGGGGTTGAACTTTTAACCAATTTATTGTATCAGCTATGATGGAGGTTGCGGGGTTTATCTACCTTATTTAATACAAGGATTTACTTCATATCCCAGTGTTTCAACGTGCGTTACCTCCAGCATCTCTGTGTGAAGAATGGGCCCACCTTCCCACAGGGATTGCTGATTTAATTAGGAATTATATTTATTCTGTTGTGTGGTGTTGTGTTAATTTCCTTTCCTCATAGTAAGCTGCAACAGTTATTGATTTATATGTGTTATTAATTGCATTTCTTGGAAAGCTGCATTGGTATGGTGTGACAGTTGACTGTATAGGTTAATTGTCTTTTATGCAACTGTGTGATAGCTATGACAGATCTGTTCATCCCTGGTTCTTTTAATTGATGTTTTGTAGATCCTTGCAGTTCATTCCTTTTCTTTTATAGTTGTAGAATTTAATTCTTGTACTTTGAATTTCTAGAGTAGCTGAATTCAATTCATATTCTTTGGATTTCTAGAATAATTAGACCAAGATAATTAGGTGCATCATTAGATGGTTTAGCAATCAGGATTTCATTTTCTGCAAAAGTAATATAGATGTTCTTTCTTGAATCTTTCAATTCTAGATTAAGAATAGTAAAAGGTAATTGTGGTTGTATTCTTTAGAAAGTAAACTAGATTAAGTGGATCTTTAGGATGAGCGTAGGTGAGCAGAGAGTAGGATTATTTACTTACAACAATCATTGTTTAAGCATATATAGTGCATATTATACTTGAAATAAAATACTTCCCTAGGTTGACAATAAATATTGAACACTCTGTATTTTAGTTTTAATTAACTTGCATATCGTGTGCCCAACATTTTGGCACCATTGCTGGGGAGGATAAGTATTAGACACTATCATACTTGCATCCTGTAATTGTTTCTATTCAGTATTTTTTAGTTTTTTTTTTCATTTTCATGATTTGGGTTGCATGAATACAAAAAGGGTACAATGTGATCATCTTATAAATCCCAAAACCCCACATAACACTAATGTTGTAGGTGGTCGAGATCATGAGCGAGGTTCAAAATTGGGGATAAGAACATTCATTGATGATCTTGTTGATAGAACCAATTCTTCTACCAGGGCTTGCTATCAGGAAACACCCATCAAAAGAAGCCCTACCAACCCTGGAGTGCCAGCGTCAGGTTCTACAGTGGAGAACACATGAGGAGCTGCAAAACCCTTGAATACCGCTCCAGAGGAGGACGGAGTTAGTACCGCAAGATTGGCTTATTGAGATCTAATCTATCACATTAACGGGAAGGTTGTAACTGAGGAGGAGTGGAAACAGTTCCATCAAAAATTTGTCTATCAGTGGAAGAATGAAGAGGAGAAAATAGAAGAAAATATGAGTAACAGACACGAATCCGAAGAGGAAGAGGAAATGGGAGAAAATCATCATCATGAAGGTAATTCCCTGTCTGAAGGGATGGTGGCTACACTTTAGTTCCCAATTCAACAAACAGAAGGTATAGCCCTATGAAAAATATATCGCCATCGGTGTTTCTCAACTTTTATGGAAAAGTGGAAGAGGATCTAGATGAATTTATTTTCAAATTTGATATCGTCTGTCGCAGCTATGACTACACCACCAATGCATAGAAGCTGAAACTCTTCCCTGTCACTCTGAAGGACAATGCATTACGTTGGTTTATGAGCCTAGGAGGTGGAACTGTCACTGATTGGGATAGGATGAAACAAGTGTTCCTAGAGAAATATCAGGAGTATTGCAATACCAAGGATAAGAGAGAAGAACTATTTAAAATGGTCCAAAAGGATGGTGGAATTCTGGAATATTTTGTCAAGAGGATTTTATATAATGTGCAGAGAGCTGGACAAACTAATATGGGGTTAGATGTGCTCAAAATAATCTTAATTCCTAGGATTAGGGATGCTTTTCTAGATATGTTAAACCTATTAGAAAAGGGGGATATCTCCAAGGAGTCTTTCGAGAAAATTGTGGAACTGTGTAAAAGGTACTCCAGGGGATCTTCCAGGAATAACATGCGGGACAAACGGGACAAATTAGAACATGATGTCTTTGACAGAACTCAGAATTAATCTAATGGAGGAGCCACCCGTGCAGAGATAGGAAACCTCCTCAAACATTTCAAAATAGAAATGATGAGCTCTATCTCCTTAGAAATAGATGTCTTCAGGGGAAAGTAGAAACAAGCAGTAGAGGATCTCACACTGGGTGTATTATGCCCTTGATGTAGAAAGAACCACCCTCTGAAGGAGTGCCCGCTTGACAAGATAGAAGTGTGTCAGCTATGCGAGCTGAACCATGACACAAAATAATTCCCATCACTACCCCAAGTGAATGTTGTTCTGTAGGAATCAACTCCAAAGGTGGAACCAGCTTACTTTATTGCACAAAAGAAGCCCTGGCAGCCTCAAAATCAAGGTATGACTCCAGACTCATTTCCATTTTCGAATAACATGAATAATTGGAATAATATGCAGCACATGAATACATAATTCCCTTCATCTTATTATAATCCTCAATGGTACCCCTCTCAACCTTCAATGCAAAATTTTAACTCCTGGAACCCCTCGGTTCAGCCACCTTAGCCACCACAGCCACCACACCAACCAAATTCTTGGTCTCTTGGATGGAGGAATTTCCATCCATGGAACCAGTTTCCTCAATAGCTTCCACATCAACCATTTTCTCAATAGCCATACCCTCCTCAATATCCTCAGCCTTATCAACAGTCGGAGCTACAACTTTAGAACAATGCTTCCCCCAATATGCCGATACGAACTCAACTTCCTTCTCAACCTAATCCTAACCCAAATAATAAAATAGTCCATTAATTTGAGACTGTCAACATGCCTGCTTACTCCCTTACTCCTATACCCTGCAACAATATTCGCTTACGATTAGGAAAGGTAGTGGAGCCTTTGATCATTGAGGATGTTCCATCCCCTGTGCATGAAGAAGGGGTGAACCCACAACATTTATCTAATGCGACCCCCATCATTGAATATGCTGAACATCCTACTAATATGTTGGCTAAAACACAGAATAATACATCTATCGACACATAGCCTGCCCAGCTGATTAGGGAACCACCGTACCCTGAAAGATTAATGCTATCAAAGGTAGTAGGACAACCTCAGTTTAACCTCTTAGGAGAGTTAAAAAATATTTATGTTAAAATTCCCCTCCTTCAAGCTCTTCAAGATGTACCTATCTATGCTAGAATTGTTCGGGATCTGTGTACAAGGAAACTAGGAAGGAAACCTAGGGATCCTCCCACTTTTCATGTCATAGGGAAATTATCTACATTGACAATGGGAAAAACCCTCTTGGCCAAATATGATGATCCCCGGAATCCCACTATCACTGTGCAGAATGGGAATACACAAATACCCAACGTACTAGTAGATTTAGGAGCAACACTTAATGTTATGACTATTGAAACTATAAGAAAACTTGGGCTCATGAATCTCAGGCCGACCCCCACCATTTTAGAATTAGCAGATAGATCCACTATTAAACCTGAAGGATTTTTGGATGATCTCATCATATCAGTTGATTCTTTGGAGTACCCTACTAACTTCTTGGTTTTACAACCTAATGCATAGCTAGGAGGACACCCATTGATCTTGGGAAGGCCTTGGTTAGCTACAGCTAAAGCTTGCATCAGCTATCGATCTGGGTCTATGACCATATCAAATGGAACTGAGACAAAGAACCTCACTCTCTATCCTCCAGCTCGACCGAGCTTAGAAGATGAAACTCCTTTATGGATGGAGCCAGAGGAAGAAGAGGTCATTCAACCATTATTAACAATAGGGAAGGAATTAAAATTTAAGGATGAAACTGAAGATAATGCCATTAATAATTTCATCAGTGAACCCACTTCTGTCAATAAGGAAATTTATCAAATCCTGAATATTACTCTAGGAGAGGAGGAAAAGAAAATCTCACAGAAGAGGCATTAATCAGTGACACTCATATAGTTCTAGTATTGAAAAATTTGAAGTATTCCTATCGAGGTAGAGCTTGGAAAAACCCTGAATATTAACCCTATCCTTTCCCTAAATGAACAAAATCACCTGATGAGTCTCTTAAAAGAAAACAAGGGGGCATTTTCTAGGGAGTACACAAACATGAGGGGTATTCCCTGTAATTTGTGCACCCATCATATTTATATCAAAAGTGACTCTCGGCCTGTGTACCAGCCTCAACGACGGATGAAGCTTAATCTTAGGGACATAGTGAAGGAAGAAATTTAGAAATTCTTGGAAGTAGGATTTATATATCCCATTTGAGATGAAAAGTGGGTGTCCCCACTCGTAATAGTACCCAAGAAGAATGGTAAATGGAGATCCTATGTGGACTATAGAGAGATGAACAAGGAAACACAAAAAAATCATTTTCCCTTACCTTTCATCGATTAAGTACTTGACACCATATCCAGGAAGAATTTCTTCTCCTTCCTAGATGGGTTTAGCGGGTACAATCAGATCCAAATTTCTCCTGAAGACCAGGATAAAACTACCTTCACCTATCCTTGGGGAAATTTTGCATATAGAGTGCTTCCCTTTGGTTTATGCAATGCACTAGCAACATTTCAAAGAGCTGTGATTGGCATATTTTCAGAATTAGTTAATGATAGTATGGAAATTTTTATGGATGATTTTACTCATGGAAAAGATTTTGAAGAAGCATTGAAAATTTTGGAAAAGGTTTTAATTCTCTGTGAATAGACCTGGCTCTCTTTAAGCATTGAAAAGTGCGATATGATGATGAGTGGAGTAGTGTTGGGGCATTTCATCTCTACTGATGGCATCCAGGTGGATCCCTCAAAAATCAAGGTAATGAAAAATATACCTACTCCTGTAACTCAAAAAGAAGTGCAAATTTTCCTAGGGCATGCTGGATATTACTGAAGATTTATAGAAAATTTATCCAAACTTACCTCTTCTTTGTTTTCACTATTAATGAAGGATGTGTAATTTGTTTGGAATGAGGCATGCCAAACAAAATTTCTTAAACTTAATAAGAATCTATCCATAGCTCCCATCTTAAGAGGACCCAATTGGACCCTTCCTTTTCACATTTCTTCAAATGCTTTTGATACTGCCATTGGAGCAGTTTTAGCACAACGGGATGGTCAAGTACCTTATGCAGTTTATTATATTAGTAAAAAATTAGCCCCTGCTAAACTTAATTATACTATTAAGGAGAAGGAGTTCTTAGCCATTTTTTACTCCATTAACAAATTTTGACATTATATTACTGGATATCCTACATTTGTGCACACTGACCACTCAGCCATCAAATATCTAATGAATAAACCTGTTACTAATGCCAAGGTGACTAGGTGGCTTTTATTATTATAGGAATTTGATATTACCATTATAGACAGACCTGGAAGAGAAAATGTTGTCATTGATTTCTTATCTCGTTTCACTAATAATGATGATAACTTGCCTGTTGAGGACTCTTTTCTAGATGAACACTTATTTGTAGTTTCAACTCACTCCCCTTGGTATGAAAATGTCACTAATTACTTGGCTGCAAGAAAGCTTCCAGCACATTTGTCCAAAAGAGAAAAGAGGAGGATTATTCAACAAAGTGCCAGGTATTGTTGGATAGACGGTCATATCTTCTACACAGGCCCTGATCTTGAGATTAGAAGGTGTGTAAGAGAAGATGAAACATTCCATATTTTTAAGGCCTGCCATGATGAGCCTTGTGGGGGGCATTTTGCAGACAGGAGGACAGGACACAAAGCACTGAGAATGGGCTACTATTGGCCGGCCCTTTTTAGGGATGCAAAAAGATATGTCCATTCTTGTGATAGCTACCAGAGGATGGGCCATCCGAATAGATTAGATCAAATGCCTCTTCAACCACAATTAGTGGTTGAACCCTTTGATAGGTGGGCTTTATATTTTTTTGGTCCTATCAGCCCTCATTCCAAGCAAAAATCCTGCATCTTGGTCTATACCGAATACATGACGAAATGGGTAGAAAATGTGGCTCTGGGGAAGGCCAATGACTAGACTGTGGTTGATTTCTTGTATGGTGAAATATTTACCCATTTCAAGGTACCCAAGGAAGTGGTTTCCGAAGGAGGATTGCAATTTGTGTCGCATCAATTTTAAGCTCTACTACGAAAGTACCATATTCAACACCAGATAGCTTCAACCTACCATCCCCAAGCCAATGGCCAGGTGGAAAGCACTAATAAAGTCATTGAATCTATTCTTACCAAGACAGTCAAGAGACGTTATAGAGATTGGGCTGATAGACTTCCAGAAGCATTGTGGGCATATTGTACCACTTGGCGCAACACTACAGGTTTCTCTCCTTATGACTTGGTGTATGGGAAAAGTGCCATCTTCCCGATTGAATTTGAAATTAAGACTTTGAAGACAGCCATAGAGGTAAACCTAGATGTAACCGAAGCTCAGAAGAAAATATTGAATCAATTGAACGAACTTGAGGATAACCGGTTAGCCACTGTGGATTAGACAGTATTAATTCAGCAATAGAGATCCAATTGGCACAACCGATTCATCAAAAAGAAAGTCTTCTGTGAGGGAGACTGGGCACTATTATATGATTCAAGATTCAAAAGAGACTTCAAGGGTAAATTACGCACAAGATGGCTAGGCCCATACTTGGTAGACATAGTATTTGATAATGGTATGGTCTGCCTGGTAACCATTGATGAGAACCGTGCACCATTATTTGCTAATGGTCACAGGATGCGACTGTACCATAAGCCCATTTCAAAGGATGCATTTACCTCACAAATTGTAGCTGATCCAGACTACCAGTTAGAACAACAGAAGGAATTTTTCTCTGCCCTTGTCAATCCTTAGTTAATTGTTGTAAATATTATCTGAATCTTTGTACATAAATAAATTGTTTTATTTTTTTTTCTATTGTTATTTTTTTCTTTTGCACTTGATCCATTTTTTTATTTTATTTATGAAATATGCAGGGAAGCACCTAAAGAGAGGTGGTCATCATCGAGCCTGTTGACCAGGGTCATCCTTCTGTAACTTTCTACACCAGAAGAAAATTCCTTGAATAAATCTGTTGCATCCACAACACGTTCCTTTATCCCGTTTCCTGTAACTACAACATTTTCAAAATTAGTCTTTTACCCCGTTCCATGCAGCTGCAACACCGTTTTAATTTTTCCCATTATTCCCTTTTGCGTAGTTGCAAAACCGTAAAAATTCTGCCTTTATTCCCTTCTGTGCAGCTGCAACACCGTAAAACTTCCACCCTTACCCTATTCCGCGCAGCTGCAACACCGTAAAAACTTCCGCTTTTATTCCCTTTCAGGAAACTACAACACCATAAAACTCCCGCCCTTATCCCATTCCACGCAGCTGCCACACCGTTTTACTTTTTCCCATTTTCATCATTTCCAACAGCTGCAACACCGTCAACTTCCATTATCCTAACACCTTTTTCTGATTTCAGCAGCTACAACACCGTTAGCTTAACGCCTTTTTCTGATTTCGGTAGCTGCAACATCGTTTTACTTTTGTCCATTTTCACCTTTTCCAACAGCTGCAACATCGTCAACTTCTGTCAGCTTAAAATCTTTTTCCTATTCTGGCAGCTGCGACACCTTTTTCAGCAGCTGCGAATCTGCTACATTTGGCTTATTTTTCTATAATCCAAGGCCATGATTGTGCTAAACTGTCTAATTTCTCTATGATCTATGGCTATGACTCCTCCAGATATGGCTCCGATTCTTGATGTCCGCTATTCGATTTATACTCCAGCACTCATCATGTTTTCGACCAATTTGACATGATGGTTTTTGGTTCACCGGCGGAAAAGGTCATTATAGCATCCCTATAATAATGATTACACTTAATGGCTGCACTTCACACGCTCTACTATTCTCCAAAGAACACCATCCATTGCGTATTTTCAAAGGTATGGTTTTGATTAACTACTTGATTAAGTATTAACTAGATTTGACAATATTAATCATACCTTCCTTTATGTGCCCATTATTACATCGTTAACTCTCCACTTGTGTGACTTAATGACTAATTATGTTACTTGATAACCACCACCTTTCCTAATTTGGGATAAATTCCAAATAATCTGATGCGCTGAAACTTTTCGAATTTACCCAACTCCACTCTCAGTTGTTCATGCATACTCTGTTCTTTAACCTCCATTGTCGGGATTTGTAATTTGTCGGATTGCAACATACCTCTGAAGGAATAAAAACATGGGTATTCTAGCTCAGCATGAACCTCCAAACATGCGAGAACTAAAACGAAATGCTGAATTTTTCCCTATTTTTCAAGTTGCGGGTTGGACTGAATTCTTCCAAGTCCTGAATGCATTTCACCGTGAAACAACTTTATAGTTCACCTTGAATCTTACATAAAACCACTCAGAGGTTTGGGGATTGTGTATTGAAGTCTCTGAAGCCATAGTGGCTGAGGTCACTGGCCTTCCTCAGGTGGGCAGAGCTTGGTTTGGACGAAGAACCCTCAATCCTGCAACAGTACATGATTTTATTAGGGAAGGGGAGCACATTCAACCATTATGGAGGGTGATAGCGTTACAGTCACTCTCATGCCCATGGAATCAATTAGCATTTTTTCTCAAGAAGTATATCACCTGTGAAGGTAGGTATCAAATGGTCTATCACTCTGAATTTCCTTTATTATCTCATCTCTGTCATAGGGCTTTGATAAAAATTCCATTTTATTTATTCAATGATTTACATCATATGGCGTGGTTTGTCTGAACCTCCAAGCATCCAATCTCTTCCCTTACCCACCATGGCCTCATTAAATTAATAGTTTTATGGACCCTTGGTCAACAAAACCAAACCTGAAAGCAATTTAGAGGTCAAGTTTAGGAACCCGTTCTTCTGCCCGGTGTTCCAATAGAAGAGGAAATGGAAGTACTCATACTCATGGGGCCTGTTCAAAATCAAGAAGAGCTGGTCAATCCACAGTTGGGTGGAAATGTAGAGCAACAAGAGGTTTGGATTCTCGCAAATTTAGTTGGGGGGGATATGAGAATGGATTGGATGATCAGTCAGGAGATCAAGCAGAACATTTGGGAGAGGATGTACAAGAAAACCCGGTGGAAAGACTAAATAATAAGGCAGCTCTGACAACAGAGGTTGAAACTAGAGCAGCACTAGATGCTGCAACAGTTGAAACCGAAGATGTTAGAGCTATGATAACAGAATAAAACATGGAGGTGGTTACCATTGAATCTTCCCCTGAATGGGAGGAACCCTGATTGAGGAAGAACATCCTGAAGAACAAGAAAATGTTGAAACCGAGGATATCCCTTCCACATTAGCTGCAAATTTAGAAACTCCAGCACCATAAAGAAAAAAGAGGAGATCAAAAGATGAAATAAAGGCATCACCACTAATAAGATGAAAAAGAACCACGTCAGTCATAGTAGCAAAAGCAACACGGGAAAGATGGGAAACCTTAGAAGCACAAATTGAGCTCCCCATTCTTAGACTTAAAGCAATCGATACCCCATAGGAACCAGTCGTAGAAGAACCTCAAATTGAAGGACTTTTGTTTGAAAATATGCTATTAAAAGAGGAAGTACAATCACTCTGGAAGGAATTAGAAAATTGGAAGGAAGCATGCAGAAAATAGAGTGAAAGGAAGCTGCACACATTGGTTGAAGTTGTAGACCAACTGGAAGGATCAAATCCTGCTGAGGCTGATGATGAGGAAGAAAGAGTGGTTTTTCCTGCGTGTGGAGAAATCTTTAATGATTCAGGTTACAAGGTCATAGTTCATCCGTTTGCAACACAACAACCTACACCTATAGCTGTGGAAGAACAGGGACAACCTGATTGGAAAGATGGTGAGACTTCCCAAGAGAAACTCCAGGAAAAGGAAGTTGCAGATGAGTAGGATGCTGATACACAAGAACCAACATCTTTGAATATTCCTATTGAAATTTCCACCCAATTTAGGACAGAGGAACCAGAGGATGAGGTTATTTCTGATTTTGTTGAGGAAGGTTCCACTATGACCCCTGAACCCTCTCATGACACAAAAATAATAGAAATGGAACCACAATAGCAGAACAATGATGAGGTCGACTAGGAAGCTGACACATAAGAACCAACATCCTTGAATGTTCTTGTTAAAGTGGCCGCCCAATTGAGGGAAGAAGAACCAGGGATTGAAGACATTCTGGAATTCAATGAAGAAATTTGCACTATGACTCCTGAACTGTATCATGACCTAGAGATATTAGAAATGGACTCCCAAAAATAGGAAGACGAGGAAGTAAACCAAGATGTTGCTACACAAGAACCAACATCCTTAAAAATTTCAGTAGAGACTCTCAGGATGCAACAAGAATCCAACCCCGAATTGGATATCATTCCTGATTTGAATTTAGGAGAAGATGAACAAACTCAATCACAATCCTCAGGTGATACTGAAATCCTTGAGGAACAAATCCATATTGAAGAAGACATACAATCCCAACAGCATGAAGAAAAAGAAGGACAGGGCTCTGTCACACAAGAACCAGCAGCCTTGCATTCCCCTGGTGAAATTGCAGCTGATAATCAGGTAGATAAGAAGATTAAAATTCAGGAGGAAGTTGTCCCACAAGAACCAACATGCTCACAATTATATATTGAAGTTTCCATAGGAGAACCCCAAAAATAGGATGTTGTTACACAATATCCAGCGTCTCCAGAAGTTGTTTTAGGAATACTTGTGGTTGAAGTTGTTGCAGAATAAATTCCAGGAAGGGATGCTGTTCCACAAGAACCAACACCCCCAGAAGTAAATTCAGAAGTGCAGAATGTTCATGTTGTATTTTTGTGATATTCTTATCACTCCTTACCAATGTGATTGGAGAGAATTATTTCAAGGTGAAATCCATAATTTTAGGTCTTCTTCCTCATTATCATGCCTTTTGGTAAGACAATAAAGAGGCTAGTGGCTTGCATCATCTTGGAAAACGGTTTTGACATAGAGTTTATACACATTAATTGTTTCTGTTAAATAACTTAAATTCCTACTTGTGACTATCTATTGATTGAATCGTGGACTGGTATAAAACATAACAAATTTTAGAGCCTCAAGACCTTAATTACTCACACCTAGAACTTTCTCAAATCTAACCATTAATAAAATTCTTTTGGTATTTTGGTTCACTTTAAAAGGAAGATTGTTGAGACTCAGACATGCAGTGAATTGTAGGGATTCAATTGAATTAGGCATTATTCCATTTCCCCTCCATCCCATACATGTATGCTTTCACGAGAAGTGTTGAACAAAAAAGTTTGATACCCCAACCCCAGTTATGCTAGCTTTGTTAAATTGCTTGGTATGTAGGAATTTTTTTTTAATGTTTTATGATTTGTGTATTCGTTTTTGTTAGGTGCTCAATCCTTATCATTATTACATCTCTCAAGCTTGGATTTCACGTAGATGCCCCATTAATGAAGTGTCTAAGTAGTTTTTTTGTATAATGAAGTGTGCTCAAACTCGAAAAAATACAATAGAATAGTTGTTATGTTACTGAACTGTAAAATTAATCATACACATATGACAACTTAATGTGTTCAAAATAAGTTTCATTGAAAAGATATCATTTTTTCATGTAGATATTAAGGGATGCTCATTTGCTTAAAATTGTAAAAATTTGAAAGAACAATATTTGTTTTTTGCATTTTTTTGGTGAAAGGGTTTAGTTCATTTATACTTGCCAATTGAAGTACAATTATTTATATTTCCCTTCATCTTCGAAGGGCTCAGAGAATAAATGCACTTCCAATTAAAATTAAGACCCACCCTTCAAATTTGATCACTGTGTAGACCGTTATGGTAACACATTGACTGTTTCTGGACAAATATTTGTCTTTTTGTGATGACAACCCATATTTGTATGTTTATAGCTATTTTAATTCTTAATGAATAACAAATAGCTGTTTTTTCACTTGTGAAAAAAAAAGCCTGGTGTTTGTGTGTGTACCTCTAGCATTTCAAGGCTACAATGGGAAAAAGCTTGTATCATATGGGCATGCTCTGGACTCCACATATTGCCATAAAAATTGTCCTTGCTTGAGAGCTCAATGAGGGTTTTACTTTAGGAAAAACAAAATGCTGAAGTTGCTAAGCAGATTTTGGGACCTATGATATACTTTTAGTGGCCCATAGACTAATAAACTTTCAGTTGAATGGATACATCTGTAGTGTTAGAATTTAGTAAAATGTACAAATTCATTGTCAATTTTGTATTTTTTCATTTCCGGAGTGACAACTAAAAGTGACCAATTTTTATGTGGTCATTTTTAGTCTAGATATCTCGTGACCAAATTTGGTCATTTATCTTGGTCATTTTTAGTTGGTTTTTATCTCGTGACCAAAAGTGGTCATTTATCTTGGTATTTTTTAGTTAGCTCACTTAAATTTATCAATTTTGGTCATTTATCCCTTGAAAAACATTGTGGTTACCAAAAAATTTGGTCTCCTCGTCACTAATCTCTCATTTTCCACTAGTGGCAGGATTGATGTCTAGACTAGTATTTTCACTTCACAACTTCAGACTCAAGGAAAATACTGATGTTTCATACCTCATCACATGATGATGATGAGATTTATGTGTAACAGAATGCCCCCTATTATAGAGAGAAATTCCTATGGCATGGGGTACCACAAGAAACAACTTGACTCCAGAAATCAATCCTTTCCAATATGCAAGAGAAATCAAATATCAAACACTACAGGATCAGACCTCGTACCTTATTCTGGACAGTTGAAGTAGATCCCCATTGAGCTTTCCAACTTTAGCTTGAACTTATGAATCACTTCCTCAACAACAAGTAAACAAGACAAGAATACTATATATATTGGTTTTAGATCTACTCTAGCATATATAATCAACAATGTATAAGCATCTGAAATCATCCATGGATAAAATATTCATTCAAACATACATTATTGGATAGGAAAAGATATTTCTATTAATATAAAATCAGAGATCACAATGAATACAACCTCTGACGGCACGTCTACGAATCGGAGAAACTGAATCCCCCACTTCGGCCTCCACCACCTCAATCCTCCATCTCTTGATATCAAGCTCACAAGCAAAAGGCAAGCTTGGGAAGAACACCAAAGTGCTCCAAGGGACAAAGGGACGCAGACTCAAGAACAAGTTCCAGCAACAATGGACTATAGTTTCTTTGGTCTCAATTCTCTTATGCCTTCAATGTATCCAAAGGGTTCCTTATATAGCTTTCCAATGGGGTAATGAAAGGTCGAATCCGAGCGATCTCCAGGCGTATGGAAGTCCAGGAGACAAGTGAGTCGGATCCATGTCAAGGAAAACTCCAAAAGGATTTGGATTTTTGTACACATCCCGATGTATGCAGTTTTAGAGGTCAAAACCACATATATATGCGATAAGGGGTTTAAAAGTCACGTATAGCAATTTTCACATGTTTTTAGGGATGGTCTAGGAAACATCAAAGGACAAAAAATGGTCCAAGGGGTCTAAGGAGTATGTAGAGGGATAGGAGAAGGCCATACAAGTGTCATTCATCTGGTGTGGTAAAATCAGCTATAATAGATGCCCCTTAATGTGTGAGGTTAGAGGGGTCATACGATGGCTGAAATACATTATAAGTCCATCCCAGAAGTGGAGTGATGAAGAATTCCAAATGGAAGACCAGCCACCCAATCAGCATGGTACAATGATACAACTCTGCACATAACTACAAATACATATAGCAGTCCTGGATACATAAGAGTACAATGTCCATGAATAGGCATGATACAAATTATGACATAAGTGATCATTGCCACGTAGACTATACGTAAATCAGAATCTCCATGATGAAGATATATAAAGGATCATGATATCCATAATGGTTGAAGATATACAATGGATCAAGATCTCCATAATAGCTGGAAATGTCTGACACATACTAGAATCAAGTCACGAGAGTTGAAATCTCATGAACACTGGCACGATCAAGGAGGTAGCATATAAGAGATGCCACCAATATGGAAGGTCTTCTACACAAACCGCTACGAGTACAAGTCCTACTATGTAAATAGAGGTGTCGAGGTCAAACATAGTAGTCCATCATTTGATTACCGGTCATTGATGTATACCGTTAATAGACGTGAGATCACCCACTGATAATGATAATGGGAATCAAGGTACTAGAGTGAAAACTAACAAGTGTGAATAAATGTGTTGAGATTGAACACTTGAGAGGATCCATCGATTAGGGGACATTGATTTATTCCCAAAAATTGTCGATGGCAAGAGAACCTACCACTAATGACTAAAAGTCTCAAGGCACTAAAAAATGACTCTAAATTCCAATCCCAGAATAAATGATCTGAATTCGATGGGATGAAATACACTGGAAGGAGGGCATTAAGGCATCCCCCATCATCCAACATGAGGTACTCAGCAAATCTGTATAATGTAAAAGGACTCGATCATAGGGTGTACGAACCAGTAACTGTACCGGGAACGACCGACATGCAAAGTCAAGATAACTGAGGAATGGACGACTCAGGTTTCAAATTCCTTTGAACAAGAGCATAATGGTAAATGGTTACTGAATAAAGGCAGCATAGACTCAATATACAAAACTGGAACATCTCTGTGACATAGGAGGCATTAACAGAGGCTCCATGGGGACTAGAAGCTTAACCAGTCGGTGGAGATAAACTTAGATAAACGAGTATAGCTCGTAAAGACAAACTATAAACCCAACCAACAGATGTGATATATAGTTCTCTATTCAAAGGCGATGCGACTCAACAACTGCCAAAAAATAACATCTTTCCTTGTCCGGATTTTTGGTTTTTTAATTTTTTTGGACTTTTTCAAATATTTAAAAAGCTTGAAAAAGAATAAAACTGCTTTATAGTTGCAGACTAGGAAGAGATGAGTGTCATAATGGTCAAAAAAACTAGTTCCAAGCAGTGGAACATACCTATGCTCAATGCAAGGATACATGTGTAGGATAGCAACACTCGGGGGAAAGTCCCCTCCCAGTAAAAATAGGGAATCAAGCTGCAAAGGATATATAAAATGGCTCTACATAGCTAGACATGAGACAAGGTCGGGCTATATGGTTGATACTGAAAGTCAGGGAAGCTGGCATAAGGCTCAATGAGGTAGGCAAAGCTCATGATAATGCAATTACAACCTTACATAAGGGAGTCCCGGGGAAATGGCCAGTATAAAGTTCAAGATGAGTATGAAGCTCTTGCTCAAGGACATGGCGATACTAAAAGGGGCTCCTGGAATTAAGAGAGGACTCACAACATGGGTACCAAATGAAAAAGGGAGCTAACTAGGGCACCCATGTATAGGAAAGCTCTACCATTCACATAGTACCACTTCTAACAGCGACATGAAGGTTCCATGATACCATGAAATGGGTTCGTACCTAAGGTTAAGATGGAATGGTCATAAGGCAATGCATAAGTGCAAGCGGATGTGAAATCCTAACCTATATGCCAGTTCAGACATAATACCTATGATAGACATGAATGGGTCAAAACCTTGAAGAGAGTGTACAAAAGTTGGACCCTACATGACAACCACATTACTCCAAAACAACCCAAAATAATCAATAAATAATCCAAACTATAGGATATAGGGAGGAATGATCATCACAACTGCATCCAAAGAAAACAATGCGGTGAATGATGGGACATAAAAGGAAAGTAAAGTGTAGACCCAATGTTCATGCATCCACTACCACCCCCGTGAGGGTGACCACTGGTGTAAAGACTGAGCGAAGGGAATAAAAATCCTCCACAAATGGAGTAGAGGATGGAATATGACCATTACCAAATCTATGAGCACGATAAGGGGTTGTGATGTCCCCAAGTATGACACTAGGGTCTGTATTAAAACTAAGGACGGGTGACAAGATACCAGGCATGAAAAAAATAAAAGGACCAGAACTCAAGAGAGCATAAATATACTCAAGTAACCGTGATACCGAAGTCCAACTAGTGAACAAAGAGCACACTCCTAAGAAAATCTACATCCAAAATACAAACAAACCAAGGGGAGGATATGTGAGCTCCCGAATGCAACAGGTATGTCTTGCCTAGGAGAGGCTCAAAACTCCCATACACTACAAGCGGAGGTACGTAACCAATTATAGTGCCCCTCAGCTTCAACACATAAAGCGATTGTGCTATCTGACCTCTACCTAGTTAGGAAACCCATAGAATAACCCCTGCAAAGTACCCCCTTGATATGCTAGGTAATGAAACTAAGGCCACCTCAATATAATCAATGCTCAGGCAGACAGTCGTAGGCGGAATTGACCGTATGGGTAGGGTAGAAAAGCTTGAAACTCTCGAAAGAGCCCCCAGATATGAATACAATCCTATAAATATCTCCAGTGCTACTTAGTTATGACTAGGGGTCATCCCAATCAATAACTACTCACACTGCCTCGTGCTTAACTCCCTTGTAAGAGGAGCGTCATGAGAAACACTAACTATACCAAGGATTTCACTATCTCACCTAGATAGACATGTACTTGTTGATGTTTAGTAGTCTTGGATAATTAACTCACAATGAACTATTCCAAGACTCTAAAACCTAATCTTGTTGATGCACCCTATAAAAGAAAAGAGTGTAATTCATTTTATTATGCGTTGATTTTAATTGGTTGTAATTACTTAAAGGGAAATAGTCATGCAACTAATGAAGTTATGAATCAGCAGTGAAGTAAATATGCACACCATAACAAACAATGCTAAGTGTAATCTTTGTCAAATGAAAATAGGGTATGCCACTACATGAGATGCATAAATATATATTCCTTTCTGAATGCCAATGCAATCCTTCCTATATGAAATCCTAAATAAAACTCTCATCCAAGCAATCCAATGCAAGTACCTCCTCAAATCCATATGCAAAACATGCAACTACCTTTTATTTTTCAATATAATCCCCCACTTGGGCCTCCACCACCTCAATCCTCCATCTCTCGATAGCAAGCTCACAAGCAAAAGGAAAGATTGGGAAGAACACCAAAGTGCTTTTAGGGACAAAGGGATGCAGACTCAAGCACAATTTCCGACAACAATGGACTATAGTTTCTTTGCTCTCAATTCTCTTATGCCTTCAATGTATCCAAAGGGTTTCTTATATAGCTTTTCAATGGGGTAATGAAAGGTCGAATCCGAGTGATATCTAGGCATATGGAAGGCTAGGATACAAGTGAGTCAGATCCATGACAAGGAAAACTCCAAAAGGATTTGGATTTTTGTACACATCCCAATGTACACAGTTTTAGAGGTCAAACATGCGTATATACATGATAAGGGATTTAAAAGTCGCGTATAGCAATTTTCACATGTTTTTAGGGATGGTCTAGGAAACATCAAAGGACAAAAAATGGTCAAAGGGGTCTAAGGAGTCTATAGAGGGACAGGGGAAGGCCATACAAGTGTGATTAACCTAGTGTGGTAAAATCATCTATAACACCCCCAAAGCATGATGCTAGAGGGATATGATAGGAGAGAGCTTTGAAAGAGAAAGTTATCACTTTGAGGCAATAATTGACTTGATGGAAGATCATCATCAACCAAGCATCTACAATACATCAATACATTTTGACTCATGAGAAAATGTTTACTCATCATGGTTTCTGACCAATACAAGGCATATCCAGGAGAGGGATAAACAAACATGGCTACTAGAATACAACGTAGATCCATGTGATAGAGGACTCAAACTTGGGATATAGCTATGAGAAATACATTGTAGATCTATGTCAAATGAAAACAAATTCGAGCACAACCAAGACCATACAAATGTGGATCTATGCTAGGACTTCATACAATATACTCCATCACACCCTAGGGAGAAAGCTATGAGTTCTTTGTAACAGATACCTAGGGTCTTCGTCTCATCTTCCACAAAGTACGATTCTATCCATGTGATTATAATGATTTATAGTCAAACATGGTAGAAACCACTTGATTATCAGTCAATGATGTCAACTGTTAACAAGTGCGAGGGAGATCACCATTGATGTCAACGATTCCCAAGGTACCCTACTACAATATACTGAATGTAAATAGATGATTTGATGTTGAAGACTCAGTCGAATATATCGATCAAAGTTCAATGATGTGAACCTATGTTGAGAATAAGAGAATCTATCATTGAGGCATACAGATCTCAAGGTACTAAACTTGTTTCTAAGACTAATTCCTAGATGATGAGCTGATGTTGACAGGAATAGTCTCATCGAAGGAGGGCCATGATGAATCCCACATCGATGACATGAAACTTGAAAGAAAGTTTTGGAATGTTGTAGATAATGTAACCATAGGACTGACTCCAAAGATACTAACACAAAGGCTATTTTTACTACATAGGTAAACTTTCAAAATTCCCTTTGAACATCGGGTGGCATGATAATTGGAAGCACTGACAAGGTGGAACACAATGCGACATTGGACAATGCATTCTTTGAAAAACTCAAAGGAGTGATATGACTCATGAAAGTGGATCAACTCAGAGACAAGCTAAATACCTAATTGACTAAATGAATTGCAGACAAGTGCCATTTTCAAAGGTGACGACAAACTGCCATTTTATTTTCAAAATGAATTGATTCCCTTCCCTTAATTTCCCCATAATGATTGATGAGTTCCTCTTTTGATTTTTATGAGTTCAAAGAGGGTAATAAACACTTGTTGTAGCTCGTCCAAAGACAAGTCCATTCTCATATGTTTTACGAACTTCAGAAAGGAGGGGTTCGTTCCCAAAAGAGGGTCTCTCAGTGTTTAGTTTAACGATTCCAATGAAAGTTAACTTGGTATCCTTCATGTTTAGAGAGTCTGAACGAAGATAGAAGAAGACTCCAAAGGGTCCTTTTTCATAAATAGTCAATCTGAACCGAAAAAGAGATAAACTACCATCAGGAAGAAAACTCTTCAAGAACTTTTATGAGCATGAAGAAGAAAAATGCGCTCGACAATATTTTCACATTTAGGGAGTCTGAAAAGAGTTTAAAGAAGACTCCAATAGGTTTCTTTTGCGCAATGAGCAGGTTTTATGAGCCTGAGTAGAATCGGAAAAAGACTCGAAACTTTGATGTTAGGTTTTGGGAGCATGATAAAAGTGTCGAAATGAATGCTCAAGAACCTTTTTCGTTTTTCAGAAGTACGCAAAAGTAAAAAAATGAACTTCCCCATAGACAATACTGCTTATTTCTGTCCCTGCAAGACTCTTAAAAAGGCTATTGGTCTCCCAAAATATTTAAAATGACTTTTGTAAACTATGTAAAAGGGTATTTTTGATAAAAATGATTTAAAAACATTAAAATAATACAAAAACCCTAAAAATATGTTATAAAAGCTAAGTAAAATACTAAAAAAACCAAATCATTTACCATTTTACCAAGTCTTGGAGCATTTTGGGAGAATTGAGGTGTATATTTCAATCAAAGATTGTGAAGCCATCGTCCGTCTGTTTTCCACATCGTTAGATCCAGGTAACAGCTAGAAACCTCCCCTTCCTTTTTATGGTTTTCATTTTTTATTTTTGTTGGGTTTTGGAGCCTTAGGAGCAACCCTAAAAAATGCATGGAGGGCACTGCTTTTGGCCTTTACGGGAAGAACGATGCCCTATAAGAACCACAGTTTTTTAGTTTTGCTTAGGTGGTGGCACTGCTCTATCCTAAAGGGATAGGCACGATACTAGTTGTGAGGTCCAACAAACATATGCCCCAGTCAAATTAAAAGTTTTCAAGCATTTTAAATGGTGGAATAGGCTTCTAAATGTCTCATTAATGGTTTCTGACATGTCATTTGGTCAAAAATGGTGACTTGGAAGGAGAGACAAAATGATGATGATGATGAAGCCCATGCCATAAGAGATGCGGGTTGTATAGCTTCCTTGAGATTTTGTGGCCTCTTAAAATTATTATGTACCCTAGCATGGTTTCACATGCACGTCTACTAGAGTACATCCTATGGATGTGGAATCCAGAACAATAGTATTTTGAGGTGGGGTGCCATATTGTGACTGTGGAGGTGGAAGATATCTATTTCCTGACATGGCTATCTAGATGAGGAGCTCCTATTTCTTTGACTGGTTCCCAATGTGGGGACATCACTACACATGAGCTTATTGTTCACCATTGCTTCCCAGGAACAAAGATGTCAGGTAAGAAGATCCGAATCAAGGCTGTGAGGGATCTACCACTTCAGAATGTTCTATTTACTATACAGAGGGTGACAGGGAGCTAGGGGGCCCACCAGGCATCCTAGGCACATACATTGTATTCCCTGGAGGCCATGGCACCCACGGTATATAACTAGGCCGAGGCACTATTACCTGTGTTCAAGGATTGACTAACAAAATGTCGGCAAGGAGAGCTGAAGTATTTTGGATATGGGACCATCCTAGCATGCTTCTTATTAGAGAGGGTACCCCTCATGAGGCCCCAGGTTGTATTTACAGAGCTCAGGGCTAGAGTCTGCCTTCTTCCATTGGCTGAGTGATCAGATCCTGATGATTGAGGACTATGCATATGTAGGGACTGACTTTCGAGGAGATATTGACCTACCACTACCGCTTGGAGCTCAGTCGAGTGACATCGATAAGAAGCAATACCCAATATATTGATTATGTTTTTATATTTTGAATGTTTTATGATTTTTATGGATCATAACAAGACCTAAATTTTACATGTATATGTTGGTGATGCACGGCCTGGGGGATTCTACCCAATGGATAGGCGAGCAGGAGCTTGCTTTGTCCATAGAGGGGATGATGAGTTCATGGATCTGGAGGAGATCCTAGATCGACTGGCTCTAGATATCCTAGATGCTACTATAGATGACCTCCCTAGGAGGTTTCAGAGACATACCCAATGAGTATCAGTCCACTTCGGTTTCTTTCTACGTAGAGTAGCAAGGGACATTGTGTGCTACCATGAGCACCATTAGAGTGGTATGCATGATGTATCCCTGAAAGCTTAGCTATCTTCAGGATTTTTGTATCATTTTGTATTCCTAAAAGCCATAGTGCTTTAAATGAGGTCTCCTGACCATATTTTTTGTAAAAGCACTTTCTATACACACACACACACACACACATATATATATATACAGACTTAGTTCCAGTGTTTACATGTGCTTCAAATGGATGAATTATATTTACATGAGTTTTACATGTTTTATACTATTTATTTTACTTTATGATTGACCATATTTATTTTAACAAGTTATGAATGGGAAATATGCCAGTCCATAATGAAATTTGCCAATGAATCAACATTCATATTATTAGACCTAGGGATATTCCTGTAAGTGATGAAATAAAATGACCTTTCTAACAAACACACTCTCCGAAATAGGAGGAGAAGTGTAGGGTTCCTGATAGTGTAAACATGATTTAGGTGACAAACCACTAATTGAGAGTCCATAAACACTGCCAAATATTGAATGTCTATTGGAGCAGGGCCCCACAGCTACAGGAAAAGATGCTATATCGGAAGAAGAAAGTCAAAGGAAACAGTACCCGAGCAGCCGAGAAGAGAGATCTCAACCACTGCACTTAAGGCAGCGGCGAAGATAGGAGGGCTCAGCTACCCTCATAAAGGAAAAGGAGCAATGGGACGAGGTATTGAATACAAAGGACAGAAGGGGAGTTACCGAGGAAGCAACGCCCATACCCACGATCAGCGTCGAGAAGCGTGGAAGACTGTAGAAAGCTGTGGTGTGACGGAAAGCAGTAGTCCATAGTACAGATGCATCGACTGTTATAGTTAGGGTTTTTGAGTTACTATTGGGAAAGGACCATAGTGCTGTAACATGGTGAGACCTTTGGGCCACCTATATAAGCATGTATTTTGTATTATGAAAGGTTAGCTAGCCAAACATTCAGATAGACAATTAGCTAGTGGTCAGTTAGCTGTTCTTTGAGTCGAGCTCTGGTTCTGTTGTTAAGTCTGTATTATCTTACTACAATCAGTAGCTGGCTCCTTGAGCATGAATGTAACAATCCCCAGGGATTGAGAGAGAGAGAGAGAGAGGAAGAGTATATTGTAAGAAGGAAGCAATATAGAAAGAGAAGAGATCTAAGAGAGAAGGGCTCTCGGTTGTGTGTGGAGTTTCCTAGAAGATCTCAAGCTGCATAATAGGTTGCAGCGGAACTGTGTTTACTCTATCAAGATATAATATAAAAAATAGTTCCCGTGGACGTAGCTTCCCCCCTGGAAGTGAACCACATAAAACCCGTGTGTTGTGCGGCTGTTCATGTGATTGTGTTTTACCTGTTCGCTATCTTTCATCTAGTACATGAATGTTGCTTATCAGTTGATGAATGTATGTATGTTATGCTTCAGTTTATAGCACGTAGAAGGTTAAACACAAGTTGAATGTATCAAGTATCCTGTATATGAGTTTATCAGTGCTTGATTCATGATATTTGATAGTTACAGTGTTAAGTGACTCTGGTATATGAGTTCCACGAGTTGAGTATAGTTGATGTTAGCATGTTAAACTTATAGAAGCTTAAGTGAAGTGGTTTAACACCCTTGTGAAGGTTAACAGAGTTATTGTACCCAGAGAGAAGACCTTTGGACCTTGAGGGTCACATTGAGTCTTACTGTAGAAGATATTGCAGCATAGAAAGGTGATATCGCACTATCAGAGGAGCTGCGGTGTGGGATATCATAGGTGAAGGGTTGAGTACAAGAGAAAGTTGTGCATCGTTCTAGAGGCTGTGATGTGATAAGAGTCCGCTCCCAGCTAGCGCTAGCTAGAAGGAGAGATCTCCCTCGCAGAGAGATCCCGCTGGCTAAGGAGAGTCGCGAGAAACCTAGGATGCTACAGAAATCGGTTGAAGACATCTGAGTCTTCAGCCACCCCATCTAAGATCACTTCGGGTGAGACTTCAGGCCGTTCTACGGTCTGTCGCCAAAAGGGCCAGTGATCTAGGGGTATTGTTGGTACATTAAATTAAACCCGGGTCTGCCCATAGTAAAATCCAACAAATGGTTCTGTTGCCAGTTTTGAACAACTTGAAATGCTAATGTTCTGTTGGCATCCTACGAAAGAAGAACTCAAACAGTGGGTTGGGTCTAAGGAAAGAGAATTTGCTGCGACAGAAAACAAGATTCCTAGGCTTAGTACAGAGGACTGGTTACAAAATATATCTTCACAGATCTGCATGAGATATTTTTTTTGACCTATGCAAATGAGTTGTACGACTGGTTGTCAAAGTTGAATGATAAGAATATATTCAAGAAGAAAAGAAACATTGTCTGGACACCGGAGCTGATTCAGACCGTGAGGAGCATAGACAATCCCATTTCATGGGCAGTAGACTTCTGGCTTGCGAGTTTGCTAGAAGGTTTTGTTATAGAGTTTGCAATTGATCAAAGAAAGAGTTTCAGTGAAGCGGAGAGGTACTTCTTCAAAGGATATCACGGTAAGTACTTGAACTCTTTAAATTCATCTATTAAGATGTTATTACGTGAAAAAGGAGTAATGGATATACTCTCAGATGAATAAGTTCAGTAAGTGTAATGTCACAAGAGTTTGAGAGTGATTTTGATGAAATTGGATGTACACTTAGTGGTAAGAAATATAAAGTAGATTTCAGATCTTCCTTCATGGAAAATAGTTCAGACCATACTAGAGAACAGAGCCAAAGCAATACAGAAAGACCAGCAGGGGGTATCCCTTACCACCCTTATACCCTACAGAAAACGATCGGGACTCAGAACAATCCCATAGGAACTCCATCTAGTAGTTCACATACAATACATACTACCTTTACAGCACCTACAGTTACACCGCCAAGTGGTAGTAATACAGCAACTCAGAATCCACCACATAGAAACATAATGGGGGACGACATGAAGTTACCTACCTTTAAGGGTATAGGGGTAGAAGACCCAGAACATCATTGGTTCCTATGTGAAGCTGTATGGACCATTAAACAGATCTAGGATGATAATACTAAACTTTTCCAGTTGGCCACTACACTTAGAGAAAGAGCCTTAACATGGTATATGAAGTATGCATCAGCACAGCCCAGAACGCTCATACAAGTCAGGACCTCCATGATCAAAGAATTTAAGAAACCTAAGTCTGAGTCACAGTGTATCACAGAGCTTAAAGACATTAAACAATTACCTACAGAGTCAGTATGGGACTTTGATCAAATTCAAAGCTCTTATAGACCAGGTTAGCTTTGAGTTTGTGCCAGAGCAACATAAGGAATGGTTCATCGCAGCACTGCTCCCGCATATCATACTTGCCCTTATGCAACAAAGACTTCGTACGTAGGATGAAGCGTTGGAGATGGCAATGAAACTAGAGGCTTCACCTCTAGTTGAGACTAGTACAGGTATGACAAATCTATAGAATCAGTTAGCCAATCTCACTTTACAACTACATGAGATTAAGAAAGGAAAAGAGGTTGCACAAGAATTATGGTGTACCAAGTGTAAAGGACAGGGCCATACTAAATATAATTATCTAGTATTTTTTGAATATTTAGCAAGTGGGGCTCTGAACCCCTTAATACAGAACCAAGGGCCATGGTGTGAACTCTGCAGAACAAGAGGACATAGACCACGGGAATGCCCTTTACTTCAGAAGTATGTACAAACCCCTAAGAACTTATATTGTAACTTCTGTAAGTCAGTAGGTCATGATGAACATAATTTCCAAGCTTATGATCTCATGATAGAGAGAAAGCGTGACTTGTACAGAGTCCAGTCAGAGACAACAGGACCACAGCATGAACCGACTCATGTTGACCGTGATGGAGGATTCAAAGGAAAAGGTCGTGGAGGAGGCTTTGGCTGTGGTGAAGGCTTCGACCGTGGCCGTGGACTGATTACTTGTTACAATTGTGGAGTTGTAGGACATTATGCTAGGGATTGTCAGAACCCTAGTACGACATGTAAGTATTGCAAGTCCTATGATCACACTATATAAGAGTGTCCAATCTTGATAGCCAAGATTAGGGATCCTAAGCCAGCAGTAAACCAGAACATTCAACTTATTGCTGCTGAGCAGAAAGAACCAGAACCAAGAGTCAATATTGTGACTCGCAGTGGCGCTTCTACTAGTAGGACATCGTAGGATACCGAAACGAATACAGGTCCGGAGTGGGTGCACAAAGCCACTAATATATCAACACCACTTGACCTGCATAAGAACAAAGAAATGTTTTAGCAAGAAAAAACTTTCTTTACTGACCCTATACCATCAGGATCACAGGTACTGCCTTGTAGGGGCCTACTATAGCAAACACCTTGTGGCATTAGTCCTCTACAAATATCGCAAGCTACCACATCTAGAAGGTGCAAAGAGGATGAGTCAACAGGAAGTGTACAATCCTTCCTGTGGAGCTGCTTGAAACTTGTACGAAATGAGAAAGCCATCGGAGAGCTTCAGCGCATCATAGATTAGTGTCATCCTTCTTCTTCCATGAGTAGTGCGTAGTGGGCTGTTCATAATATTATGGGCCATACAAGAACAGGAAGAGAGATGAGACTCACAGTGCAAATTGGAGAATTTGAAATGGATGAGGTAATCCTAGATTTAGGATCAGAGGTAAATGTTCTGACTAAACAGACATGGAAACATATGGGTAACCCTAAGTTAGCAAGATCACCTATCCATCTGTGACTAGCCAATCAGCAGAGGGTATCACCACTGGGTCGATTACCACAAATACCAGTTGATATTGACGGAGTTCGTAGCTTTGCATACTTTGAAGTCATAGAAATCATTGGCGATAGTAGACCGTATCGAACTTTACTAGGTAATTATTGGGCAATCAATAACATGGTTGTTATCTATTTAAAGAAAAGACAAATGACCTTTGAGGATAATCATATTCGGGTCATCGCACCATTGGATCCTTTTCAGGGTCCTAGATACATTGAACCTATTAGAGCAGAGGAGGAGGTGCGCAACATGGAAAGCCTTTATCATATGACTACTAATCATAGTGATTACATCAACCCCACCGCAGAAGGAAATATCAGTTGGTGATGCGACAGCTCATGCTCATCAGATTTGGAGGTTGGTTTATAAAATTGGTAGAATAGACTT
This sequence comes from Pseudotsuga menziesii, assembly GCA_001517045.1. Taxonomy (NCBI): domain Eukaryota; kingdom Viridiplantae; phylum Streptophyta; class Pinopsida; order Pinales; family Pinaceae; genus Pseudotsuga; species Pseudotsuga menziesii. Next base: position 530,103 of record LPNX010393910.1, read on the forward strand.
TACGAAGTCTCAGCTCGCAGATGTACGTTTATGACTAAGTCACTGCGATGGATCAGAGAAGAGATTATTGACATTCCATCGTTTCATGGCTTAGCGGATGTCAATGACTTTTTACAACAGTTCGAGTAGGAAATTCCTCAGGAGCAGAGGATGACAACTATTGACCTTACAGTAAAAGACACACCTACAAGATGGTGGCATGCACATAAAGAACATATCGCATCATGGGATGATCTTAAGAGACTGATGGCAATCAGATTCTCTAATGACAAGGAGCCTTTACAATAGAAATATACAGGAGAAAGTGACCCCAGGTCACATATTCAGATTTGTGAACAGAGTTGCTCAGACATTCCAGAGGATGAATGGGTTCACCTATTCATTCACACTTTAGACACAATTCCAAGGAACTTGTACACTAAGATAGAGTTGCGCAGAGGAACCGTCACATGGAAACTTATGATAGACAGCTTTCTACTCACTTTCACTTTTGAATCTGAGTATCCAAGCATTGATCAAGCTCTAGATGTAATAAAGACTAAGATATTTGATGACTGTACCCTATCAGTGCCTGCTCATCCTGATTGGGCCACCCAGTTAGAACATGCACTAGAATGTTACAACTTTGCAGCAGAGCCAGATGATGAGGATGAGAATACTGACAGTGTCAAGAAGGGACTTGCAACGTTGATGGAGCGAAACTAGAAATTCCAGCTATCACAGAACCTATCAAGATTAAAAAGATCAATATTGGCACAGAAACAGAACCAAAGTTTGCCTCTATTGGAGACTATTGGGATGATGAAATAGTAGGACACATCGCAGATCTCTTATATGACTATCAGGACTTATTTCCCACTAAGTTCATAGAGATGAAGGGAATAGTAGGAGATTTGGGAGTCATGCGCATACCATTGAAAGAGGATGCTAGGCCAGTTAAGCAGCGTCCATACAGATTGAATCCTCGCTATAAAGAAAAAGTTAAGGACCAGATTGATAAGATGCTAGCAGTAGGCATCATAGAGCCAGTAGAAGAGAGCGAATGGGTTAGTCCCATGGTCGTGCAGGAAAATAAAACCAAAGGAGAAATCAGGATTTGTGTCGATTTGCGCAAACTCAATGACGCATCGCTTCATGACCCATTTTCGACACCTTTTACTGATGAAGTTTTAGACAATGTGGGAGGACAGGAGGTCTACTCTTTCACTGATGGCTTTTCAGGCTATCACCAGATCAGAATCCATTCAGAGGATCGACATAAGACCACCTTTGCGAAAGAATGGGGCTCATTCCAGTATACGGCAATGCCATTGTTGTAAAGGAAAGTATCCTATGGCTAGGGTTTAAGAGGCCATCAACGTACTGGGGTTGAAAGAGAGATGCATAATGTTCAGCAAGCATACATAAGCAAGTTCAGAGATGAGAAAGGTCAACACCTGATAAACTGAAGGCTGGTCCAAGCTTTCTCTTCAATCCTCTTCTTGCTCCTCTCGCTCCAAGAGACCTGCAAAACAAGTTATACCTTCCTCAAACCATTATGACCACATATAAAGAAATGATAATCAAATAAATCTGAAATAATAATCTGAATAACATCATCATATGATCATAAATAGAGATTCAATCACACATTGAACAATGATTTGGGAAGAAGAAGGACATCACATCTTTATTAATCTTGAAAACAAGTACAAATATACCTTCTCTTCAAGTTTGGCACCTCACGAAACCTTGATCTAGATCTGCTACTTCTCTTCTCCAAATAACTTAGACTCCAAGCTCTGCAACACAAGGGGAAGACCTCTAGGGCAAAGGTGTGGGCAAAGAGAGTCCATATTCCTCCAGCATAACAATGCATAAATTCAAGTCCCCTCTCATGGACCTCCCTACCTCTATTTATATGGGTGAAATAAGGTAGTTTTGAAGGTTGGATAAGTTATAGCAGTTAAGTAAATTAAGTTAAATGACTTAACTAATCTCCAATTAACTCATGTTTTAAATTTTTAAATGCTAAGAGGCACATTCGTGGGTTTTCCTTAAGGAAAATCCAGAATGAACAAAAAACGCATTTTTAGGGTATGTTTGGGCATTTTCATACTTTGTGTCTTCTATAAAGTTTTAGCTAACTGAAATACCTTTCCAACGGTGCAGAAATGAGGTCAAACAGAGTTACAGAACTCAAGATATGGGTCCTCCAAGATAGGTGTTTTTCTAGTGACTTTCAGGAAGTGCCGACATGCGACGAAATCATGGGAAAGTGGTCACAGGCAGAGATGTGTCATTTTGGGCTATAACAGATGCCCCCTAATGTGTGAGGTTAGAGGGGAAGATGATAGCTGAAATACATTATAAAGGAAACAGCTGAGTATGGAGAGAGCAGAGAATCCAAGATCGAAAGGCTCGAGTGAAGGTACCTGTAAGAGAGATAAATGTCAGAAAAACTGATCTCTGGGATATACACATCCATATACAAATCATCACCATAAATATACAGGTGGATCCAACATATGTATAACTGATGAAACTATCATGGTCGCTCAATATGCAAAAAGGCGCCATATCAAATCTAAAGGAGCCATGGCCACAAATGAACAAGGTGGATCCATACTCAACAATCGATCATAGCCACAAAAATACAAGGTGGATCTATGTCTCAGTAAAATGTCATATAAAGTATAACAAGGTCTTACGCAACTCGGGCAATAGCAAAAAATGACAATTCTACTATCGGCCCAAGGTCTTCAATCCAAACCGCCCAAAAAAGGTACAAATCCTAACCATGCGAATAAAAGGGCTGAAGTCGAACATGGAGGAAGCTGTTTGATTACCGGTCAATAATTAAAACCGTTAACAAACGTGAGGGAAACCACCATTAATGAAAATGGTCCCCAAGGTACCTAGTACATTCTAACAAGTGTGATTACAAGGACTTGAAGTCGAACACTTGAAGAATCCATTGAGTAGGAGACATTAAGGTATTCCCACTACCCAATAGTGAGGGAAATTGCCATTGAGGACAACAATTCCCAAGGTACTGTCATAAAACTCTAAATCTCGTTCCCAGAGCAAGATGTGTTGCAATCGATAGGAAGAGATCCGTTGGAAGGAAGGCATTAAGGCATCCTTCATCATCCAACATGAGGTAAGTCAAAGACTAATTGGATCTAGAATTGGTACTGAAGTTCACAAAAAGGACCACTGAAGACATGATGTAATGAACTGATACCAGGGAATGGGCGACACAAAAGGTCAAGGCAACTGCAGAATGACCGACAAAGGTTTAATCCTTGAACAGTGAACACGACACAAAAGTGACTTGGGCAGATTTTGACACAAAATAGGACCAACGAAACAAATCTGCAATGTAGGAGACATTGACAGATTCCCCATATAATTGGAAAAGAGACCAACTGGAGGAGTAAGAAACTATGAATTAGGATAAAGTCAAAAGACTAGGACCCAACGGTTGATAGACTCAAAACTGGTGCTTTGTTCAGGGAAACAATACTTGCTGCCATGATGTAAAAAGACATGGAAATAAACCTCCCCTTCCCCTCTTTCTTGTAAAGGTTTAACGAGTCCAAGAAAGAAAACTCGCGACCATCTTCATTTTTTGACAAGATCGAAGAAAAGAAAGAAGAATGCTTGATAAGGCACTGATTCGTGGATTTTACGAGCCCGAACTAGTACATGCTCGACGGTGTTTTCATAGTTTAGAGAGTCTGAAAACTCCAAAGAAGACTCCAAGGGGGTCCTTTTTCGTACAATTTAGTCTCCTGAGGCCGAAAAAGTATAAAACATACCAAGGGAGAACTCTCTTAACTTCTGAAGAAGAAAAGGTGCACCTTTTTCGTACTTAGTCAGGAAGGTCCGAAAAAGGTTAAATTACCACCTACCCAATGCTCCTT
>LPNX010393910.1:534339-564581 GCA_001517045.1 Pseudotsuga menziesii
GATCAAAGATGAGGGCTTATACAACAAGATAAAGTGTGGAAGCCGGCATCAGGCTCATAAGCGCGAGCAGGGTACATGCAAATGCAATTACAGCTTGAACAACAAGGTGAGGCCCATAAATAGTTGTGAATCCAACTAATAATCCTGTCTCCAAGAAACAACAACATCAGAAGAAACGATCCGATGCGGGTCACTTTCGCAGAAACACTTGTGACTTTGCTATCTTCTACAAAAGGAAAAGTCAAGGCAGAATCAACCAAATAAGATTCTATAGGACCAAGGCTCGAGGGTTTATAATCAATAAGATCAACCTCAGAAGAGAAGCAAAAATCAACAAGGGAGATAGAGTCTGCAGGAACAAACTCAATATCCAAGGAGTCGAAAAATTCATAAGAAAAATCAAACTCATCGGGATCACTGACTTGCTTTTCAAATGAAGAATCAAAAGACTCAACAAAAACCAACATAAGGAAAAGGGAAGGCTTACTAAGCAAATCAGGGTTAGACTTAATCACAACTGAAAAAGAAGGTCAGACTGTATCAAATACTCCAGGAAGACTTCATCCGAAAGGAGGAAATCATCCGAGATAGGACACATATCTGAACTTTCAAATGGATGGACAGAGTGGAGAGAAGGCTCTACAATCTGTATAGGATGACTCACCCGATCAACTACTGGGACCAAGTCCCGAGAAGGTAAGCATGAAAATAGAGGCTGCCTCTCAGTAGCAATTGAACACAAAGAACAAGAGGCCACATAGTTCACTTGTGGTGGGGTGGTGTCTACAGAAACACTGGGAATCAAAAAAGGAAAAACTTGGTCTCTAGTTGGGTCAGGAGACGGATCAAGAAAATCCAACTGATCTATAGTGACAATTTCTTCGCCATGATTAAAGTACATCACACGAAAGAATGTTGACACCACAGCTTGCATGGCATAGACATAATCACGCCCAAGGAGCATATTAAAGTCTAAAGGGTCTTCTATTACCATGAAGTCAACTAAGACGGTCTTCCCACCCAAAGTAACAGGAGTTTGAGCAAGAATTCCCAAGGCTACACAAGTTCTTCTATCAAACGCCAGTAACTGACTAGCAGTCGACACAAGGCTGGGAGATCCCATACCTTGCCAAGCACGAGCAGACAAAATACTAACTGAGGCTCCTTCATCAACAATGCAACGAGCAATTGTATGGGTTCAACTTTTACCTTTATCTGGAAAGGTGCATGGGAAGGAAGGCGCGGCTCAACTAGGCTATCCCAATCAAAGGAAGCAATCCGAGGGCTTGGTGGGGGTTGATCCGAAGCAATTTCAGTGCCCCCTTGTTCAGTAAGATCTGAACTGACAGTGAAGAAAATGTAACTAGTAGACACATCACTCTCTGGAGGAAGAGTGGGATTGATTGATACTAGAATCGATTCAACCGCTTCATGAAAGTCACTCTCCGTAGAGAGAGTGGGATTGACCAAAGATGACATTGGTTCAATCACATGAGGAGCACTCTCTGAAAGAAGAGTGGGATTGACCAAATCTGAGATTTGTTTGACCACTTGATCAACCAAAGGTTGAGTAGGCTGTTGAGAAACTATAGGGTGTTCAGAAGACTGAAATCCATGAGTCTTGGACCACACTCTTCGCACCTCTGGGATAGCAGGGCACAGATGAGTAAGGTGATCTCCCTTGCATAGCACACAAGGGAACTTAAGATGATTCTTCGAACGACCAATTTTCTCAACGGTATCAGCATTACTAGTAGTGGCTGACTGTTTTCTCTCAACATGACCTGTAGAGGATGAGAGTTTGCCCCCATCGTGAACAACAGAGGCTGGGTGACTGGGTCCAACCTCATTAAGAGAGGCTGGTTGTTGAGAAACTCCATAATGTTCAAAAATGGGATGACCATGAATCCAAACTCTTCGCACCTCCTCAATAGAAGGGCATTTATAAGTAAGGTGGTCTCCCTCACAAAGCTTACAAGGAAACTTGAGCTTGTGTTTTGAACGGGTAGACTTGTCAACAGTGTCAACATGACTCGCACTGGTTGACGGGTTGTCTTTAGCTTGAACTACAGAGGCTGAGAGACTTCCCCTAGCTTGACATGCAGAGGCCGAGAGACTAGGTCCAACTTGACTTGTATAGGTTGGACGAGCACCATCAACATGAACAACAGAGGTTGAATGGTTAATATCAACATGCTTTGTAGCAGTTGAGTGTGTGCCCCCAGCTTGAGCAACAAAGGCTGGGTGAACGGATCCAACGTGAACACCAGAGGTTGGATGGGGAGGTTCAACTTGAACACCAGAGGTTGAACGAGTGCACTCAATGTGAACACCAGAGGCTCAGTGACAGGATCCGACATGACCTGGAAAGGTTGGAAGGATCCCACCAGCGTGAACACCAGAGGCTGGATGGATGGATCCAACTTGAACAACAGAGGTTGGATGGGAAGGTTCAACTTGAAAACTGGTGGTTGAATGGATGCACTCAGCTTGAACACCATAGGTTGAGTGACAGGATCCTACATGACCTAGAAAGGTTGGAAGGATCCCCCCAGCTTGATCACCAGAGGCTGGATGGATGAATCCAACTTGAACAACAGAGGTTGGATGGGGAGGTTCAACTTGAACACCAGAGGTTGAACGAGTGCACTCAATGTGAACACCAGAGGCTGAGTGACTAGATCCAACATGAACAACAGAGGTTGGATGGGTGCCCCCAGCCTGAACAACCGAGGCTGGGTGGTGAGGTTCAACTTGACTTGCAAAGGTTGAACGAGTGCCCCCTTGCTTATGTGATTTCTTCCTATTCCTCCTTCTTTTACTCCTTTTAGACTGTTGGTTACTAGTATTAGTACTTTCACCGCATGAGGTGGAAGGAGGAGGAGAACTAACTACAGGTGAAGGGGAGGCAGTGTTTTGATGCCCTTGATATAAGGAGCTTACTTGAGAAGCATCAGGAGCATTCAGGACAGTTGGAGTGGAAAAAAACCACACCGGTAGCCCTAGGGTGAATCTCGGAAGATTCAAGGTGGCCATCAAGGGAACATCAACATTCCCTGTGAGAGGAATAGGACAAGGAGCTCCCATTGAAGGGATCTCTTGGTTGGTGTTCAAAGGGGTGTTAGCCATAATTTCAAAACAAGAGACAAAGTCTGAGGTTGATGATCAACCAAAATTACAAAGAAGACACCTAAAGGCCCACTAAGTACAGACAAACCACACAGCACTCACTAAAAATATCCTAGAGTCTCAAGCAATCTAAACAGGATATAAAGATATACCTTCCAGAAGAAGGTTGATGAACAGTTACTTGGCGTCCTTGAGGGGTTCTCAGGCACAAGCGGAGGAATCACCTACCACCCTCCTGCACTTTCCACAAGGGTTACCTTCCAAGTCTGACCGAGGTGAACCAGAAATAACCTTCCGGTTTACCTGTGTATGAGCCCTAAAAGACAAGAGACTAAAGGCTACCTTGATAATACCTACTGTCTGGGGTGACAGTCGCAAGCCGAACTCGTACGCATGGGCAGGGTAGCTGAGCCTGAAATTCTGCCTAGACAGAATCCCCAGATGTGCAAAAGTCCTGGGTTATGTTTTGACAAGGATTCGGGGGGTTATCCCCTCTGTCCAAGCCTCCACGCGGCCTCGTGCTTAACTCCCGTTTGAGAGGAGCTTCCCAGATACAGTGATAGAATCAAGGATTTACCTAGCGATAGGCCAACTACGTCTGAAATTTAACACTTGTGGGGAGTTTACACTTCCTAGCCCACAAGTCTAGCCTAAGCTAGTAGGTGTATGACCCTATAAAATAAAACTTACTAGTAAATTTCAAAATTATATCGTTTATTTTATGGGCTGTTTTTACTCAGAGGGTAAATGGCATGAAACTGATGCGGTGTTTTGACTCAAGAAATGAAAACAAAATGACTAAGCAAAGAGAAATGAGATGCAAAGAAGCAAATAGCTATTCTCTTTATATTTTTAAATAACTTGAAAGCCAAAAAAGATCAAATTTTTTTATATTTTTTAAATTTTTCAAAAACAATGCTATGCTATGCAATCTAGACTAACAGCCTAATCTATATGCGCATAAAGCAAACATATGTTTTTGTCTTTTTCTTTTATAAAATGCAAAATAAAAATCAGCCTATAAACTAATGCAAACAATTACTGAAAGCAAAGCAAATAGACAACTACTTTATACCCCAAAAACAAACCCTAGGTTTCCCTAAAGTTGAATATAAACCTCTTTTAAAAGGAAAGCTTACAAAAGTAAACAAGCCAACACTTTGGAATGAAAAGACTGAGCATAAAGACTGACATAAACAAAGGTCAAGAAGTCCCAAGCATCAATCTAACCTACAAACAAAGGCTGCTCAGTACCTTGTCCCACAAGGTCAAACCAAAGAAAGAAGTAGGGGGAAAAGCGAGAAATAAAATTCTTTTTTAATTTTCTTTTATAAGATGCAAAAGAAAAAATACCTACAGAGCAAAGCATGCAGATAAAAAGAACAAAACAAAAGGAACTTTGCTATGCAACCACCCAGCAAACTCTAGAACCAACTAAAGTCAGCATAAACCCTACTTGGAAGAAAGGCTTGTATAAGAGACAAGACAACTATTTTGGCAAGGTGAAGTAGACCAACCAAAGAAGGAGGAAAACAACATCCACAAGCTTCTGAAATCAAACAAAGGTCACTAACAGAGGCTGATCAGAAACAAAAGGCCAAAAAGCAAACCAAGCAAAGGAGACAGGTGAAAGAGCAAAGAGTAAATCCTAATGCTATAAAGGGGCTTACCACATAGATAAAGAACAACAAAAAGAATGACACAAACTCCCTGGATTCATGCACCCGTAGAAGACCTTAACAGACCCACCATGCACCTGAAATGCACCATGCTTTGAGTAAAATTGGATCTAATAAAGCAAACAAGCAAGAATTACTCCAAGCAAAAAGACTCAAAGGCTTTTGAAAAAGCAGGTAGGGTGATCACCAAAAGTCTTCAGACAAGCTACACAGCATTCATAAAGAGACACCACTCACAAACAGGGATTACCTGAAGAAGGGAACAAGCAAAAACCGACTTAAAAAATCCTAACTTCCAGGTATATACACGACTGTCTATAAGGGCAGGTCGTGAATGATACGCGACTGTTCAGTAGAACAACCCACGCATGCAAACTTGTATTCGCGACTGTTCAAAAGAACAACCCGCGAATAGGTGTAAAAATCACAATCAAGGGTAGAGAACTGCCTTGGGAAGGCAGGGGAGAGGGTGCAATCAGAATTAAAAATGTTCCTAAGTGGCAAGAAGGACCTGAAACAATGCAAAAGCTGAAAGAAATCAAGAGAAAAACCCCAAACAAACAAGGCTATGTCCCCATCGGAGTCGCCAGTTCTGTTGTAAAGGAAAGTATCCTATGGCTAGGGTTTAAGAGGCCATCAACGTACTGGGGTTCAAAGAGAGATGCACAATGTTCAGCAAGCATACATAAGCAAGTTCAGAGATGAGAAAGGTCCACACCTGATAAACTGAAGGCTGGTCCAAGCTTTCTCTTCAATCCTCTTCTTGCTCCTCTCGCTCCAAGAGACCTGCAAAACAAGTTATACCTTCCTCAAACCATTATGACCACATATAAAGAAATGATAATCAAATAAATCTGAAATAATAATCTGAATAACATCATCATATGATCATAAATAGAGATTCAATCACACATTGAACAATGATTTGGGAAGAAGAAGGACATCACATCTTTATTAATCTTGAAAACAAGTACAAATATACCTTCTCTTCAAGTTTGGCACCTCACGAAACCTTGATCTGGATTTGGTGCTTCTCTTCTCAAAGGACTCAGCCTCCAATCTCTGCAACACAAGGGGAAGACCTCCAGGGCAAAGGTGTGGGCAAAGAGAGTCCAGATTCCTCCAGCATAACAATGCAGAAATTCAAGTCCCCTCTCATGGACCTCCCTACCTCTATTTATATGGGTGAAACAAGGTAGTTTTGAAGGTTGGAGAAGTTACAGCAGTTAAGGAAATTAAGTTAAATGACTTAAATAATCTCCAATTAACTCATGTTTTAAATTTTTAAATGCTAAGAGGCACATTCGTGGGTTTTCCTTAAGGAAAATCGAGAATGAACAAAAAACGCATTTTTAGGGTATTTCTGGGCATTTTCAGACTTTGGTGTCTTCTAGAAAGTTTTATCTAACTGAAATACGTTTCCAACGGTGTAGAAATGAGGTAAAACAGAGTTACATAAATCAATATATGGGTCCTCCAAGATAGGTGTTTTTTCAGTGACTTTCAGGAAGTGCCGACATGCGACGAAATCATGGGAAAGTGGTCACAGGAAGAGATGTGTCATTTTGGGCTATAACAGCCCTTTGGTCTTAAAAATGCACCAGCTATCTTTTCTAGAGTAGTAGTTGCTATATTTAAGGAATACATCCATAAATTCTTAGAATTCTATTTTGATGATTGGACTGTATTTGTGTTAACCAAAGACCATATAGGAGATTTAAGGCTCATGTTAGAGAAATGTAGGCAATATCATATTTCTCTTAACTTGAAGAAATGTATATTCTGTGTGCCTTTGGTATTTTGTTGGGTCATATTGTTTGCAGACAAGGCTTGATGGTAGATCCTGCAAATATTGCCATCATTGTTAATCTTCCAGCACCCAACTCATTCAAGCAATTGAGGACAGTGCTCAGTCATACCGGGTACTATAGAAAATTCATCAAAGGCTATGCAAAGATCATAGCACCTATGGAAAAGCTGTTAAAGAAAGAAGTGAAATTCCTATGGAATGAGGAATGCCAGCAAAGTTTAGACACTCTTAAAGAGAATATGGTTACAACACCCATCTTAGTATTTCCAGATTGGGACAAACCATTTCATGTACATGTGGATGCATCTGGCATTGCATTGGGGATTGTCTTAACCCAGCCAGGAGAAGGGGGTATCGATCACCCTATTGCGTACTCAAGCAGAAAGCTATCTACCGCAGAAAAGAACTACACCACCACAGAAAGAGAAGCATTAGCTATGGTGTATGCTCTACAGAAGTTCAGGCACTACCTGTTGGGTGCCCCATTCAAGATGTTCATTGACCATTCTGCTTTGAAGTACTTGGTCAATAAACCGGTATTAGGAGGAAGGATCTGTAGATGGTTACTCTTATTTCAAGAGTATGATTTTGAAATTATGGTAAAACCAGGAAAATTAAATGCCGGACTTGATCACCTGTCGTGGATAGATTCAGGCGAAGAACCAAGTAATTTAGAGGATAATTTTCCAGATGCGCAATTGTTTTCTATCCAGATCGCAAATGAGTATTACGATGACATTATCCACTTTCTCACTACAGGGTGGGCACCAGTTGAGTTTACTAAGCAGCAGAAGAAACAGTTAGTTGTGAAAGTAGCAGACTTCACTTTGATCGCAAGACATTTATATAAGTTAGGTCCAGATGAAGTCTTGCGCAGATGCGGTATGCCGCATGAGAAAGAGGCCATTATCAGAGAAGCACATTCAGGTGCCGCAGAAGGTCATTTCACAGGAAATCCGACTGCTCAGAAAATCCTAGCTGCAGGATTATGGTGGCCTACTTTGTATAAAGACACTAAGGAGTTTTGCAGATGCTATGATATCTGCCAAAGGGTAGCAAAACCTTCGCGGAGAGATGAAATGCCGCTGCAACCACAAATTACGTTGTGGGCATTTGAAAAATGGGATATATATTTTGTGGGTCCTATCAACCCGCTAAGAAAACAAACTGGTGCGAGATACATCATCACAGGAACAAAATACCTCACCAGGTGGGTAGAGGCAAAAGCAGTAAGGAATTGTGATGCTGCTACAGCTACATAGTTCATTTTTGAAAACATCATTAGTAGATTTGGATGTCCAGTAATTTTGATGAGTGATCAAGGAACACATTTTCTAAACCACACTATTGAGGCCTTGACAAAGGAATTTCAGATACAACACCATAAGAGCACTCCCTACCATCCTCAAGCTAATGGTACGGTGGAGGCCTTTAACAAGATTCTAGAAAATGCTGTTACTAAGATCTGTAACAGCCAAAGAAATGATTGGGACCTCAAGGTTAATGCTGTATTATGGGCTTATAGGACTACATGCAAGAAACTTAAAGGACACACACCTTTCATCTTGGTGTATGGACAAGAGGCTGTTATGCCTATGGAATATATTATTCCCAGTTTAATAGTTTCTCAAATTACTGGGATGGCTGATATAGACACAATGAGTGAAAGACTAGCGCAACTACTTACCTTAGAAGAAGACAGATTCATCGCAGGATTTCATTAGAAAGTGCAGAAGGCACGAGAGAAAGCTTGGCACGACAGGCACATCAAAAGAAAGATTTTTCAGAACGGAGACTTAGTGCTCCTCTATGTCAGTAAGTTTGTTAAGTTTCTAGGGAAGTTCAAGATGCATTGGTTGGGGCCATATTAGGCTCAACAAGTTACAAATGGAGGTGTCATTCAGCTCAACAAACTGAACGGGGAGCTTCTTCCCACTTTGATTAATGGCAGTAGGCTTAAGCTTTATAGTGATAGCCAATCTACCTCCCAGCCCTAACTCAGATAGTTTATGAAGTGCAGATGTCCAGTGTAGTTGAAAGGAGGCATCGCACCGGTAATTAGTCTACACTAAAAAAAAAAAAGGTTCTAAGTGTGAGGAATCGCATCAGAAAAGTGTATGTTGTGCAAGTCATAGGATGCTTGTGGAGTTTTTGAACGTTGCGGTGCTCATGCCAACACTTTGGTTTGAGACGATGCGGTGTGGAATCGCAGCGATGTGATGTTCCCCGTGCCATGTATATGATTTTGAAAAGGGACAGAGGGCTAGTCACTTCACCTTCTGACAAGCAGTTAATCCAGATATGACAGCTATACGTTTCCCTAGATTTGGAAACAATATAATGATTTGTCCAGATTTGATAAATATTCGACGAGACCGGTGCCTGCACGCAAGTTTCGAGGGAAATTTGATCAGATTTTCAGCAATTAATGAGGATCGAAACGACGGGTGTTGTCTTGTCCATGCAATTAATACCACCAACGGGTCTAGACAAATGACCGTTGCTTCAAATATTATCACCTTCGTTATAAATTCAAAGATCATTCATCCAGAAGGGTTACTTTTGCAATTTCTAAGATCTATAGAGCAATTTCAAGAGTTTTCCCTGTGAAGAGATACTTCAGTTACAGAGTACTGATTTTTCCCAATTTCGCAGCCATTGCTAGTTCAGAGCATTGCACCCAGTGGTTCTTGTCCGAGACAGAACCTTTAGAAGACATTGTGCAAAGATTCCAGCGTGGTGGCCTTGTGTCTACTATGACGATGCCACCCAAGGTTGTGAAATTAGTTGCACCATAGGTCAGACAGCTGCCAAGTATGAGGAGTCAAGCTTAGATAGTAGAAGAGTCCAGTCCAGGGTAGGAGGAAGAAGTTCATATGGAAACAGAATACATCATGCCATGATTTGAGGATGCACCAGAGGTAACCATTCCCAAGGGTGCTAAGTTTCCTGTTCCCCTACCGCCGATTGATTCTCGTGTCAAGGAAGATGGAGATCTGTTAGGATATGCCCCTGTTCTCAAATTTATAGACTATAACCTTAGAGACAGTAATACATATCCTTAGTTTTGGTCGGATCAGTATCTCATGGTTCAGAGGAACCCGAGGACCGACACAGATGAGTTTGTTCCTATGGAACATGTTCATATTCTTGAGCAGTCGGGCTTGCTCAATTTGTTGAGAATACCACATTTTGGACGAGGTGCAGAGGTTAATGCCGTGGTGTGCGTGCTACTTTCTTGTGTACATGGAGGTTACCTCTGGCTAGGTAACAGGGTTGATCTAAACGTCGATCTGATACACCACATCACCAGGCTGTCCAAGACCGGTAAGGACCCTCAGACACATATATCAAGTAAGAGCAAAGATTCCAAACTACCAGCAACCCTAGTTAACAAGTATAAGATACAGAGAGGAGGTCGGGCTTATGACCTCATAAAACTAGCAAATAATACACTCAGATTTACATCCATTCTGCTTGCAGGAAGACTATTAACCAAGGTTCACCCAAAAGAAGTCATAGGATCAGTAATTCACCTTGCCATACAAGTCACGGAAGGTGAACAATTTAATTGGTGTTTATTCTTAATAAATATTTTTCTTCAATATTTTTTAACAACGCAGGACGAGCCGAACCACCCCTTCCATTTCTCGTGGATGTTTATATTATGTGCATTTGTCAGGTGGAAAGAGACGCCCCATACCCAGTTTCTATAGCTACGAAGCGGTGAGCCCAGAGGTGTGTGCTATGCAAACTTATGGGAGAGCAACAACCCAGCCAAGAAAAAGATCAATATGATAGTATTCTATGAATACTATAAAGTGTTGAAGAGATTCATCCAAGAGACACTGCAGATCAGCATAGAGATTGTGGACATGTATGATAATTGGCTTGAGTTCATGGCAGACAGCCATACAATCTACCTAAGGCCAAAAGGGTCTAGAACGGATAACTGGGAAAATGGTTCGTTCAGGATGACAACAAAGGATATAGAGGATGTCATAAAAGAATTTTATGAAGAGTGGAAGAAGGAATTAGAAGATGCCACAGCACTACCACCAGGTAGCGCACAGACAGACCCATCAGACAAAGGAAAAGACAAAGTGGCGTCCAAGACGAAAGATACAGTAGAAGTACCACCACTGGCACAAACGAGGAAAGATGCAGCAGAGGTGCCACCAGGGGCACCAAAGAAGAAAAAAGAAAAAGCCTCAGAGCCAACTAAGGATGACTATGAACTCATTGCAATGATATTGCAGGACGCAATGTGGGACTCATTTCAGGCGATGCAGACATCACAGGACAAGCTGCAGAGCATGATTGATAAGCAAATTTTGGAGTTGAAGACACTAACGGAGAAGACTGCCACAATGTAGATTCCACCAGTTAAGGTGATGGCAGGAGAAATTTCAACACCATCGACTTCCCGCAAGGAAGTCTTGGCAAAGGATCGCATCAATACAGTGCCGATACCGTCAGGGAGCATCCGACTCCTTGCTTCGATGATTGATGTATAGATATAGGTTAGACAAAATGTCAAGGTTAATCTGGCCCAGTTCCCTATTGATCAATTACAGATGATCCAACAACAGATAGCCACAGAACTCAGGGATAGAGAGCTTGCAACGTATAAACAAAACACTCAGCTGAGGAAATAGAATGCAGAGCTCACCGCAGGCTTTCACAAAAAGGCAGAAGAGTTAAGAGTACATGAAGAAAGAGAACAGGATCTAACTCAGGTCCTGCAGAACATCGCATTGGAGTTACCGTAGTGTAACATAGAGTTTGCCTTACCTCTAACACAAGAAGGTAAGAAGAATTACGGATAGAGAAAAGGCTCTGGAAGAAACAGTGGTCAAGATGGAGGAAGACCACAGAGCACAGATTGCCGAGCTTGAGGCTTGAGCACCAGGAACACCTTAGGAAGACAAGGAAGCAAGGGCAGAGGCCTTTAGACTCACTTCAACATATATGAAGAGTCGCATAGATGACGCACAGTCATTACTAGCTGATGCGACGAAGACATGGTCAGAGCTAGACAAGCTCCCAGATAGACTGGAATTGAAGCAGAGTATCTAGAACATAGAGAAGGCCACAACAACAATGAAGGAATAAGTCAAGAGCTTAGGAGCTCTTGCAAAGATGAAGAAGATGACAGAGATGAACCATTTGCAGTAGGAAGCACAACGTTTGAGAGAAAAAGAGATACAATTCAATAACCTACTTCAACCATATCAGGAACAAATTGCAGAGCTGGTCGATGCGGTTGAGCAGAAGGTTAAGGAGTTCACTACAGGAAAAAGTGATATTGATGATACAAAAGACTCCATCATTAGTCAATCTATGCTTGAAACGGCACAAGAGTGTGTCGAAGTTATGGATAAAGAAGTCACAAGACTTGGGGAGAGACTTACAAGGACTTCGCAGGAAGTCAAGGAAAAGCTACAGGATGAGAAACTAGTTGTTATTGGCTCAGGTATGAGCCACACGTAAGTGTTAGGGGACTGTTGGAGCAGGGCCCCATAGCTACAGGAAAAGCTGCTATATTGGAAGAATAAATTCAAAGGAAACAGTACCCGAATGACCGAGAAGAGAGAGCTCAACCACTGCACTTAAGGCAGCGGCGAAGACAGGAGGGCTCAGCTATCCTCATAAAGGAAAAGGAGCAATGGGCCAAAATATTGAAGACAAAGGACAGAAGGGGAATGACTGAGGAAGCGGCGCCCATACCCATGATCAGCGTCGGGAAGCGTGGAAGACTACAAAAAGCTGTGGTGTGATAGAAACCGACAGTCCACAGTACAGATGCACGGACTGTCACAGTTAGGGTTTTTGGGTTACTATTGGGAAAGGCCCACAGTGTTGTAACAGGGTGAGACCTTCGGGCCGCCTATATAAGCATGTATTTTTTATTATGAAAGGTTAGCTAGCCAAACATTCAGATAGACAATTAGCTAGTGGTCAGTTAGCTATTCTTTGAGTCAAGCTCTGGTTCTGTTGTTAAGTCTGTATTGTCTTACTACAATCAGTAGCTAGCTCCTTGAGCATGAATGTAACAATATGCAGGGATTGAGAGAGAGAGAAAAAAAGAGTATATTGTAAAAAGGAAGCAATATAGAAAGAGAAGAGATCTAAGAGAGAAGGGCTCCCGGTTGTGTGTGGAGTTTCCCAGAATATCTCAAGCTGCATAATAGGTTGCAGCGGAACTATGTTTACTGTCTCAAGATATAATATAAAAACCAGTTCCTGTGGACGTAGCTTCCCCCCTGGAAGTGAACCATGTAAAACCCGTGTGTTGTGTGACTGTTCATGTGATTGTGTTTTACCTGTTTGCTATCTTTCATCTAGTACATGAATGTTGCTTATCAGTTGATGAATGTATGTATGTTATGCTTCAGTTTATAGCACGTAGAAGGTTAAAAGCAAGTTGAATGTATCAAGTAGCCTGTATATGAGTTTATCAGTGCTTGATTCATGATAGTTGACAGTTACAGCATTAAGTGACTCCGGTATATGAGTTCCGCGAGTTGATTATAGTTGATGTTAGTGTGTTAAACTTATAGAATCTCAAGTGAAGTGGTTTAACACCCTTGTGAAGGTTAACAAATTTATTGTACCCAGAGAGAATACCTTTGGACCTTGACGGTCACATTGAGTCTTACTGTAGAATATATCACGGCATAGAAAGGCGATATCGCACTATCGTAGGAGCTGTGATGTGGGATATCGCAGGTGAAGGGTTGAGTAGAATATAAAGTTGCGCATCGTTCTAGAGGCTGCAATGTGATAAGAGTCACCTCCCAACCAACGCCATCTAGAAGGAGAGATCGCCCTCATAGAGAGATCCCGCTAGCTAAGGAGAGTCGTGAGAAACCTAAGATGCTACAGAACCCAGTTGAAGACATCTGAGTCTTCAGCCACCCCATCTAAGACCACTTCGGGTGAGACTTCAGGCCGTTCTGCGGTCTGTCACTGAAAGGGCCAGTGAGCTAGGGGTATTGTTGGTACATTAAAGTAAACCCAGGTCTGCCCATAGTAAAAGCCAATAATGTCCCAAGATGCAGCCTCAGTGAGTAAACATATCACTACTTGATACTCAACGATGTTGTTGGTAGTCAAACCAATACAATCCGCTCCTGCATTAACTAAATCCTGAGCTAGGGAATACAATGCCCAAGCAGCTAAAACAAGGTTCAAGTTATGATGGCATGCACCATTAGCAAAACCGTAGAAATCCATCCAATCTGCATAACCAAAACATGGTATAAATAGTATGGACATCAAACTCAAAACCATATTGAAAATGACAAAACACACTGAAATCCAAATATACATATATATATATATATAAGGTACCATACATAAATGTCTTAATCATAGTACCTCTTCAGGTACAACCTATTGCAAGGTTTCTCGAAGGGTATCCCGTCATAATCTATGAGCTCATAAGCCCATTTCTATAAGACCTTACTAACAACAAAGGGACCATACCACATGGATTCGAGCTTTCCCTTCCCTAGTTTATCATGTCTCTAATCCTATGACATGACTAGGTCACCTTCATTGAATACACGAGGTTCAACAAACTTGTCATATTGTGCCTTGACTCATTTTTTGTGTGCCTCGTTAGCCAAGGAAACATATCTTCTACTTTTGTTAGGGTTAGTCAAGTACAAAAATATCTATTGCTTAGTGGAATTGTGTGGGAGAAGTTCTACTACAAGTTTAAGTGACAAAATTTGACACTCGATAGGGAGGATGGCTTCTAGTCCATAGACTAGATGAAAAGGTGTGAAACCAATTTCCATTTTTACTGAAGTACTGTATGCCCAAAGTGCAGAAAAGAGAGTCAAGTGCCAGTTGGATTTGTGATCTCCAACCATCCTACACAGCATATTTTACAAAAAATTGTTAATGGCCTCGACCTGACCATTAGCCTACGGGTAATATGGAGTTGAGTTTTCATGGAAAAAAACCATCTTAGTACTCAGCTCAGCCACCATCTGATTCTAGAAATGAGATCCATGGTTAGTGATTATATCTTACGGTACTCCAAACCTAGTTATCACATGATTAAATAAAAAGAGGGTAGAGGTCTTACCATCCTCTGCATATGTAGACATCGCCTCAGCCCATTTTGTGAAATAATCCACGGCTATAATGATGTAACCATGCCCTTGGTGGAGGTAGGATTACAATGCATAAAATCAATACCCTATTTGGAAAAAGGGCCAAATACAATGATGGGGTGTAAAGGAGCAGGGCGGGTGCACTTTTTCGGATAAAAATGTTGACAGGGTGGGAATTTCTTAACCACCTCATGAAAATATTTGAAGATTGAGGGCTATAAATACCCATCGCAAAGGATTTTTTGGGCTATATCCATCCCAGAAAGATGACCGCCACATGCTCCAGATTGGAAATCTTGCAAAACCATTTCAGCCTCTTCATGTGTGAGGCATCGTTGAAGAATAGAATTAATACCATGTCGGTACAATGTATCATTCAGAATGAGATAGTAATTTTCATGGTGATGGATACGACGACAATTGTCATGGGATATGTTAGGATGAAATCTCTGATTCTGGAGATAGATGATCAAATCTCCATACCATGGGTCAGTTGTGCTCATCAAGAAGAAGAATTCATCCTGGAATAAAGCATTGGGCTCAATGTTTGTCAAATCACAGGAAAGGTCACACATCAACTCCATGAAAACCAAGTATTTCTTTAAATTATCCTTGGCGAACTCAAGATCAAATTCCTGTAGGATGACAATCCAACGGGAATATTTCCCCCTTAGTACCTAGTGAGTCATAATGTAGTACATAGGGTTTGGATCTGTGAGTACAGTTGTGGTACGAAGGAGAATGTAATGACAAAAATTTTGAACAACAATGATCATGGCCAAAGCTAACTTATCCAGATGCGAGTAATGGGTTTCAGAGTCAATAAGACTCTTACTCATGTAATATATCATGTGTTCTTGGCCGTTGGGATTATCCTATGCTAGAACAATTCCAATGGTAGTAGTGGAGGAAGTAACATACAAGAGAAATTCCTTTGAATAATCTGCGTGGTCTATCATGGGTGAATGGGTCAGAGTGTGCTTCAGATTATCAAAGGCTCGTTGGGCTTGGTCATCCTAAAAGAACGCAGTTTCCTTCTTCAGGAGATGCATATAACTGTGTGTTTTCTCTGTGAATTTTCACATGAAACAGTGAAGAAATTTTTCCTTCCCTTGCAAACTTTGGAGTTCAGCAATGTTTGTCGAGGTGGGTAAGGTTAGGATAGCAGCATTTTTCAATGGATCAATCTGGATGCCATCTTTGGAAACCACAAACCCAAGAAGGTTTCCAGTCTCAATACAAAAGACACATTTGTATGGATTCAACCAGATGTTATAATGACGACACCTAAGAAAAATGTCTCTAAGGTGTCCTAAATGGTCCTCCCGTCGCTACAAATGAGTAGGGAGATAGTCAAGGTATGTCTCCATGATGTGCTTAATATCATGAAAGGCATAGGACATGGCTCGTTAGAATGTAGCTCTGGTGTTCTTTAGGCCAAAAGGTAACTTTTGATATGCGAAGGTTTTTCACAGGAAAATGAATGTCATTTTATGCTAATCAGTGGGTAGAATCTCTATCTAATTGTATCCAGAAAAACCATCCATAAAAGAAAAGATGACACTCCTGGCATAGTTATCGATGATCTAATCGATGTGTGGAGTAGGAAAATTGTCCTTAGGACAAGCCTTATTCAAGTCCAGAAAATAGATACAGACTTTAATAGTTCCTTGTTTCTTGGCCATGGGGACAATATTAGATACCCATTCCATCAGGGGTACGAGTTAAATAAAACCTACCTTCAGAATTATTTCTACTTCATCTTTGATAGATGCAACCTTCCTAGGATGGACTTGACATAATTTTTGTCAGGTGGGATTTTCCATGGGATAGGTTTTAATATCGTGTATGAAAATTGACAGATTGATCCTAGGCATCTCCTCATAAGTCCAAGCAAAAATAATCATGGAATTCTTTGAAAAGAGCTCTAAAGATTTCAGTTTCCTCCGTTGAGTAGTTTTGGCCTACGTGAACATGCTCAACAATTATGGGATTGATTGATATGTCAATCAAGTTTCTCTTAGTGATGTTTCAAACATTTCCTTCGAAATTTGTGTATTGCAACAATACAGGCATTTGTGGATGGGTGACAATATCAGTACTGATAATCAATACAAGGTCAAAACCTACCAAACTTGTGTTGGGAAGAAAAGAAGATTGATGATGGTGATCTTCTCATACAGGTTCATTCGCACTCATGATCTCCATGATGGACCCATCCGAAGGAAAAGCCTATGTGAGATAGTCTAGAGTGGGAAGAGAGGGTTCTAGCTAGTAGGGCAAGTGGTAAGGATCCAAAGCTAACAAATGAATATCATCTGGTTAGACATCGAAGGTTGATTGGAAAACATCATGCAGTGCTTCATAGGGGCCAAGAGAGGATGACTCAACAACTTCTTTTCCTTTAGTACTATAACCATTAGTGGAAATCATGTTCATGTTTTCTACTTTCGTACTAGGAGAGGATGAAGGAAATACTCCCATAAGGGTTGAATCCTTCAGCATACCTACCCCAATCAACTGGTAAGGAGGAGGGGACTGACCTAGCATAGGGATTTTATTCACGGTGGGAGTAGTAACATCAGGTGAACAAAAGTCAATTTGATCGATAGTTGCATTTTTTCCCAAATGAAGAAATTAGAGAGTTCGAAAGACTATAAAAGTGATGGCATTCATGGCATAGAACCAGTTTCTCCCCAATAGGAGATTGTAATCTAACAGGGAATCAACTAATTCCACCTAAAAGGAAATAGTTTTTCCCCCAAGCTCGACTGAAAGGGCTGGTAATAGACCATGAGGCTGGAAACCTCATCCATCAAAATTGTTTAATGCCATAGGAGACTTTGTAAGCTCAGAAGAACCAATGGCTCTCCAACAGGCTATAGACAAAACTGAGGTTGAAGCTCCCTCATCCTGAATAGTCGAATGGACCTTTCTCCCAACTACTCTAGAGGAAATTTGAAATGCAAGTTGGTGAGGTAATTTGGATTTATAGTTTTCCACATTGAAATGAATTAAGTTGGTGTTATTTGGGTCTAATGCTCCCAAATCCATTAGCAGGTTTTTACGCTGCGTTGGACAGCTTTGGAGTACCTCAAGGGTAGACATTGCACAAGGTGCCTGAGCCAGATCTTCAGCAACAGTATAAAAATTGTGCAGCTCGGGCTTTGGGATTGAAAACAAGCTTCCTAAGGGTATCCTTAGGCAATCGTGAAATCAAATAAAGATTAGGTTTTTTAATCATGAGAGGGCCATTAGACGAAGATGGAGGAGAACTAGTAGAAGGAACTTTCTCAGAAGAAGGATTTTCATCCTTATTCTCTACTGGCTTGTCATATGAATGACTACGAGTATTCAAATTGATGGTATCTGAGGACATCATTCTGATTTCTTCTATAGAACCAGAGGTCCCTTGATTAGACATGTGGTATATCAATTGTTGCTAAGACGGGAAGGGATCGGTAAGCACCGCAGGTGTAGGGTTACTCTTCAAACATTTATTAATATCTTCATGATGAGAGAATTCCTTTGTAAATTGATCACCACCACACAATAGATAGGGATACTTAGATTTTATCTTCCCTTTATTATCATTCTCTGTGGTCATAGCCTTGGGATTCTCTTGTTGGTTTCCAGGTTTTTCATTTTGACCTTTTATTTTTTTCTTAATGCTGGGTGTTTGTTTACTTTGGATAGCATTTACTTCGGTGGAAACCATAGGAGTTGAAGGAGTAGTAGCAGAAGCAATAGGTTGCTTGGCAGATTTAGCTGCTGACGAGGGATGGATTGAACCAACAACTCCATCAACAAGAGTCTCTATGGGTGTCTTGGCAGGGTCCGTGCTGGGACGAGGAGCTTGATGGATTTGGTCATACAAAGTTTATAATTGGGAATATACCAAGTCCATATACTAAGCATGAATGATATCCTTCTCTTCAGTAACAGCACTGCCCATAGCCACGTGTTGGGAAATGGGAGGCAACAAGGATTTAGTGAACCAATCAGCTAACAGTTGGTCCGGGATGGGAGCTTTAGTAATTCATCTCTGTCATCTCCACTCATGAATATGATCTGATATGTGTGTGGAAGTATTTTTACAGAGTGAGATCAAAAGGTCCGTACCCGTTTCATAAAGAATGGGTAGCTAAATGTGTGTGAGAAAAATGATTTCCAATGAGATAAAATATGTTGGGCCATGAATTTGTCCATTTTTCCATCACTTATATACATATATTTCATCCATTTTCTTCCCATTATCGCCCATTTATCATTCCATTTTCCTTCAATTCGTTGTAACTACGCGTAAAACACCATACTACTTCCATTGATGCTTTAAGTGGTTAATAATGATTATTTTCCTTTGTCTTTGATGAATTGAAGACTATTATGCATAATTGTACTAATGATGGTTTGTGGAGTGATTTTTCACATACGGGACACTCACAACTGGCTGTTATAGCCTTAACAAAAAACGCATGCCACTTAAGAACACCTTGATTCGCGTCTTGATTTGAGGGAAGATGTAAATGAATCTCACAAATCTGGGACATGGGTTTTGTGCATAACGACCTCATTTACTTCACTCTCAAGGAAATCACCAAAAAATATATGGTTTAAGATATACTGGTGGTTCTTCGAGAGGGTATTTTCCATATTTACTGTTGTGGTCGGTTCCAAAGTTGTTAGCAGTTACAACCGTGTTTTAGATGTTACAGATCACAAGTTGGGGATTCGATTGCTCATCTCCCTAGGAGAATTTTATGTATAAATATGTAATCAATCTCATTGAGAGGGGAGAGGAGAAATAAATGTTATGTTGTAGGATTTGATCCATATCTATTGTAATCATTCCATTTTGATAATACATGTTCATAGTTTCTTAATTCTGGAGTTGTAGACTTTCATTGTGGAGATCTGGCTCTGCTCAGTGGAGGAAGGGCCCTCTTCCCTGAGCAAATGTTGGTAGTGTTGATTGTAGGTGTTTTATTTTGTATATTTGTTTTTTTATAGTTCATTATTTCATTCATTAGATTGATCATAGTTTTTTTTTATTATTTAGTTCATGCTTTCATTAGATTTATCATAGTTGTTTTCCTGTTAATTCATCTTGATAGATTGTTGGCCAACATAGAATTGCTTCCAGGTTTATGTATTTAGATATTTCTTCATAAGAATTGATTTTATTAAAGTGTGCTCAAATTTACAGTTTGGATTTACGAATAGGATTGGGGTTTTTTTTGTTTCCAAGAAGGTGTGATCTAGTTTATAATGAGTTTTGATTTCATACCAATAGATAACAGTGTCGGGTAGAAATTGTGCTCCCATAGATCTTGCACGATATATTTGAAATAAAAGACTTCCTTAGGTTGACAATTTATGTTTAGCACTCTGCATTTTAAGTTTTAATTAACTTGCATATAGTGGGCCCAACAAAATCCACAAACGAATGTTGTTGAAGTTCAATATACCACTTTGTGGCCGTACCAGTCAAAGTTCACTGGAAGAGTCTCAAACGAATAGAGTCATCCATCAAGGAGTTCGAAGAACACCATAGATTAAAAGTAATGACATGATTTTTGGGATCATCTCCCCACTTCCCATCAAACTTTGGAATGTATGATGGTAACTTGACTGGAATAGCAGGCCACAAAGGGTTGTGCCAAATGGGATCATTTATCAACTTGGACAAATTGAGTAGGTCCAAAGTTTCTAGGAATGGAAGTTGTCAATTAGGTTTGACATAGTGGTAGTATTGATAAGGTATATGTGTACCAGTAGGACCATAAGCTGGTTGATATATCGGCTGCTGAATTGGTTGATGTGAAGATGACTCTCTCAAAGATCCTCCCGAAGGGGGTGGTCCTCCAGGAAGAGGGCCACCTAGAGGTGGTGAGCCTCCAAGTGGTGGGCCTTGAGGTGGTGGTCCGTCAGGTGGTGGCCCTCCAGAAGGCGGACCCCCAAAAGGTGGGTCTCTAGGTGGTGGTACCCCCGAAGGTGGGAATCCAAGTGGTGGTCCTCCATCGGGTGGGCCTCTACATGGTGTCCCTCTAAAGGGTGGGCCACCATAAGGTGGCCCTCCAGCACCTCCATCAGTAAGAATAGGAATTCCTCCCATTGTTGGCATGTAGGACCAATTAGGTTTCCCCCATGGCGTAAATGTGTTTCCAGGGTAAGGGATCCCAAGATACATAGTTCTTGTAGATGCAGGTTAATAGTTCATATTTGTTTTCGGTAGTTGATTCACTGGGTAACCATAATTCCAAGAAGACTGGTTGACCTCAAGTTGTGCCCCTGAGGGTTGTCCTAAAATCGATGGAGGGTTTACCATATTGGTATGGGTAGGAGGAACAACCACTACAGGTTGTCCTACAATAGAAATATGTCTAGTACTAGTACAAACTCCTCTAACAAATAATGTAACTCACGTCAGGGGTTTCCCCTCAGCATTGGAATATACTGACACCATTTGAGCTGAGGATATCCCCCCAGCTAAAGAGGTTATGGGAGGACTAGAAACATACCTAGGATCTAAAAATGTAGGGTTGGAGGTTTTACCTATATTATGAGAAGTCACACTACAAGCCAAGAAATATTCAATAGGAGCCAAGGTCTGAGTAAGTGAATGATATCTAGAAGGCCATGGATCCAAAAAATGGGGTAAAAGAGTCGACATAGGCTCTTTGTGAGGTATAGGCATGGCCAAAACTCTTTCCATCCTCTCTTGAAAACTATGATTGAGATCAAGAGATGCTTGAATTATCCTATAATCATCCTCACCTTGAGGAGGGTTCTCAAAAGAAGGTCTAGTAACCCCAAATTCGAAAATAGGTTTACCCATAGAAGTTCTTCAAAAAGGAGCATTAGGGCCATATTTAGTTTCAACGGGACTATCGATATGACCTTCCATAGGAGAATGAAAGGAAGTGTCAGTCGTAGGAGGATATTGGACCAAGGGATTAATAGAAGAAGCAAATTGATCTCCACTTTCTACAACTAGGCTTCCTTCCACATGGAAGTCAGTTGCAGCATCTTGATCAATGAATTCCATTGGGCCTTCCCCTGTAGTAGGAGGAAATTCAGATGGAAAGACCTGGTTTCCTTTGGATCGTCTCAACTGAAACTTTGCCAGATTGTATAGTCTCTTAAAACCTAACCTAGGGTTTCAAAACTAGGGAAATCACACAAAAATTCTCCTACACAAACTATAGGCTACAAGAAAAATCAAGTGATAAGAGGGGTTGAATAAGCTGGTTCCTCACTAGGATTTTCAAGTCTTTGCAACTCGCTATATATCGTAGCGTCCAATAGTAAAACACGGCAAGGAGGATCTACCATCCCTCACTTGAATACCTGACTACCTAGATGGCATGTGTGTAGTAATCTCCTTGAGTGTTTTTCTTGGTGTATTGTGCCAACAAGACGACCAAAAGGGATTATATCATATGGTCTCAGGAATCCTAGAAGAGCCTCCCGATATACACAAGGCATGTGCGAGTTCAAATCCATAGTAGTGTTGTCTAATGCACAACTATTCACAAGTGGCCTTCTGATATACAATCAACTAAGTGAAGTACCTTTCTATATACCTCAAGGGTACGTGAAAGGTCGTTCTATATACTGATGGTATGTGGAAGAATTGTGCAGGTCTCAGGTTGTAATGCAGGCAATAAATGATAGCTCCTACATTTTATGACGCTGGAGCACGTCACTAACTTATAACTCAAATTACTAAGATTTTTAACCTATAACTACCATCAATTTTAATTTAAATAGTTAAGTGAATGCATGGAGTTATGACAAGTCAGTAAAACCATGCAATTATGATATGGAAATTCTTTCACTTTACCATTCAAAGCATGCCTACTTACGGGAAGGAGAAAGTTTTTCTTTTCCGAATTCGTTTCAAAACCAAAACTTTCCCAAATAGTCTAACTAATGAAAGATTTTCGAGAATACAAACAAAAAAAAAACTTATAATCTGATATTGAAAGCAAACAAAGGAGCACGATCTCTTTTCCTAAAAAGAAAGATAAAAAACACTCAAAAGCATACTAAGTACATTTTCAATTTTTCTTCAAAAATGGAAATATCTAACTTAAAACTACTAATATTTTTTCTTTTGATTGAGACAAGAATGTAAAAAGAAAGAAGAAAAAAATGGAGATCTGAAAGCTTATGAGGCTAGTCAGAGATCCAATAATTTGTCTTCAAACAGAATTATAACCAAATCTCAAGAAAGAAAAAAAAGATTTTTCAAAGAAAAAAGAAGTGTTTTGTAAACTTAACGAAAAAATGAAAGCAAGAAACCAACAAGCAAGTCTTCCTTTTCTGTCTTATCAAACAACAAGAAGAGATCTAACTGATTTAAAGCTTCCAAGCACTCCTTTCAAAAAAAAATGAACCAAGCATACAAGCAATGAAAAATGATGAGCCTAACTTAGCTTTTTGAATTCAACAAAACAAGCATTTACCACATCTAGGATTTGAATTTTAACTACTCTTATCTCTACAAAGAAACCCAAACACTCAGAACTAAAAGAAAAAACCAAACCAAACTTTTCAATGACAAGTCTTAAAAGGGCCTACCTGGCACCACTTCTTGAGGGTCACTGATAGAGAAATTCTGAGGCAACACCGCTTCCTGATTACTGAATAAAGGTGGTGGTACTTCTTATTGATAACTGAACATAGGTGGTATCACCACTTATTACCCACAGTACATGCATGGTGTCCTGTAGAAGTTACAAAACCAAAGAATGGTGAAAAAATAAAAGTTAATCACTGAAGTAGCGGCATAAAAATCATGAATTGATAGGAATATAAAGTACAAAAGGAAATAAAGACTCAGATCTGAATAGACCTGATGATGCTAGGCCAAGATCTCACTAGATCAGCTAGTAGATCTGTTGAACTAAAACAAGGTATCACTAGATCAGCTAGTAGATCTAACTGACAAAATACTAGAGCTTGGATTTCAGACAAGAGTTGAAAACCAAGGAATATTAGATGTATTGAAATCTCTTCCTCAGTGGAGTCGCCAGATTTGTTACTAGGAAAAATGCACCTCTTGCAGAAAAGAGTTGTTCCTCTAGTCTGAATGGTTCAGATCTAGAACAAATAGTTCACAATAGAATTGGAAGACTTTCCCTAGAATGGGTGGAGATCTGGAATGAGTCTATTTGATGGAATAGTGTAGTTGATTCCTATAATGATATCTCTTCATGGATATACCTGCATGATCACATGAAAAATAGAAAATGAGATAAAAAAGAACTAGAATATGATCCACTATTCTATGTTAGTGACTAGGGAATCAAACAATAAAATACATGATAATGACACAACATACTTTATGGGAAAGGAACCAATTTTGCATTAAAGAATGAAGAAGAAGTTTAAAACCTTTGCCTTAGTGTCAATGTGCTTCTTCAAAACACCAACATCTTGTCCCTAAAAGCTCCAAATTTCTCCCTCTATGCTCACCCTACTGATTTAGGCTAGAATGTCAATGCAACAAAATAACTTTGCTTTCTCTCAAACATGGATATGAGCCTGATTTTATAGGCCTTGGGAGGATAGGGATGGTTGAATAAATGGTGGGTGAGGTGGATAGGAGATCCCAAAAGAATGGATCTCGAGTCCAAGTGGTCCTCAGGTGTAGTGATAAGGGTGCCATGAATCCTTCCTTCGAGAAGCTTTGTGGAAACATCTCTTTTTCACTTTCTACCAAGGGCACTGATTCTTCCTCACTATGACAGAGTGGTGATAGGGAAGAACCATGACTTGAAAAAGAGATAAAGGTGGTGGCACCGCCTACTACCAAGAGACTAAAGGAATTGCTAAAGAAGGTAATGCTTATTGACTAAAATACAGGACTGGTTCTGGATTTTCATATGCAGGATTGATGTCTGGACCAGTATTTTCACTTCACAACTTGGGATTCAAGGAAAATACTAATGTTTGGTACTTCATCACATTATGATGACAAGATTTATGTGTAATAGTGTGTCCATTGATTTACAATCCTCTTGGATACATTTACCATCATACACACTCTTTTTGGTCAAATTGGCCTATTTAAACCACTACCCTAAGTATAATTGACATTAATTGACATTAGTGGAGCATTAATTGCCATCATCCAGTCACACCCACGCCTACCTACAGTTAAGGAGGCTAACTGGAGCACTCCATCGGTGATCTAAGTGATATTAATGCACCTAATTGCTAATTGGTGGTTACAATCAGTTCAACCAGTCAGTTAAGGTGCCTCCTCCCATTAAATATATTACTTAATTATTATTTAATATTATTTAATGATCTGGAGTCAACAAGGGCGCCTCCACCAACTTCTGATGATCAGTTCAGCTTCAGTTAACCTCATCGAGGTTCATTGAAGTCATGGAGCACTAGCACTTGATGGTTGGCTTGCTATGACATGTGTTTGATCTCCTTCAGTTGAGATTCAGTCGTTTATTGCAATTTGAATTTAGTTAGTGTTTGGTGAGTCAATTAGGGTTTTGGTCAAGTGGTTAACTGAGTGTGATTGAATGGCTGACAGTGAGTTAAGCCAGACTCACTCATGATTTTGAATTGCCTCCTTAGGTATTTGAATTTCTCATTGATTCAAGCTATTTCTTGATGTTGGTATTGTAACCATTCATTGTTTATTAAATATACAGAGAGGAAACCAATTCCAGTTCCGATTAACACCATTTCATGAGTTATTTGTTGATTATTATTTGATGAGATTGATTATTTGCTCCTAGATCAACGTGAAAGAATAATATGGTATCAAAGCATACGATGGGATGAATATCTATCTCTCAAAAACAATCTTTTTGACAGATTTCTCCATGAAAAGTGAGAAATAGCTCAAAATTCTAGAACTGCACCAAAAGCCAAGGCTTACCACTCAATATCCCAAGTAAAGAACTTGTTAATCAAGCTTGCTTGATTGACTATGCTGGGTGTGATGAAATCCTATAATGTGCAGGCTGTCCGACCTTATTTTTCCCTTTATGTTTTGATTTTCAGGTTTCTACAGGTGAAGCATTCACTACAGCACATCCAGATGGCCTCCTCAGCAGATCTCTTGACTCCATACAATTTCCACTCATGGAAAAATAAAATGGAGATTCAGTTGCACTCCAAAGGAATTTTTAGAGTCGCCATGGACACTGAAGTTGAGCCTAGATCTACCATAGAAAAATCAAGATTCTTGAACAAGAAGGATGAAGCCTTCGGTTTCTTATGCCTCTCTATTTCCGAATACCTTCTCTTCCATCTTACAGATATGAAGACACCGAAAGAAATATGGGACAAATTGGAATCTCTATACGGAAAGCATGATGACTTGAGAGTTTACCAACTCGAAAATGAACTCATGTCTCCCCAACCTTCCAATTTCGAGACTCTAAATGATTTCTTTACAAAGTTCAAGCATACTGTTTTACTCTTAAAGCAATGCAATGTGGAGAAGGACGATGATCAGCTCATCCTTTCCATCCTCTCCAAACTCGGGGCTGATTATTCAGTTTTTGTTTCTATATTCCGTATGGGGAAACTCACAACCCACGGATGGAATATTCCTACACTCAATGCCTTCATTGAGTCCCTAACTAATGAACATGACAAGCTTGTCCAGATGGGGATCATCCGATCTTCCCATGATCAAGGCCTCCATGTCTCGGGGCTTAAATATCTAAATGGTAAAGGAAAGTAGGAGAAAAAATAGAAAACTAAATTTGATGCTCCCAAGCCTAGATTTGAAAACCAGCAGCATGATGAATCTTCTGGTTCAAGGAATAACAAAGGAAAAGGGCACAATGGGAAATAAAAAGTCAAGTGTTCTTACTGGGGGAAGGGTTTTCACCCTGAACATGCCTACATGAAGACAAATATTGATGAAGAAACCTCTCTCCTTGAGAAGAATCACATCAAACTTCTGGAGAGCTTTCGGAGGAGAGATCACCAAGATCGGGAACCATAGCATGAGAAAGGTCATTCCCTCATGGAAAGCACTTTGAAGTCCAAATCATTGTGGACTGAATCTGGAGCTTTGAACCACATGATGTCTGAAAAATACTCCTTTTCATCCTTGGAGACCGGAAAATCCATCCCCATCCACATGGGAGATGACTCCACCATCATTTCCGAAGGACAAGGTACTGTAGATCTGAAAAATGGTTTTTTCTCTAATGTTTTGTATGTACCATCTCTAGCAGCAAATCTCCTTAGTGTCTATCAGATTACACATACATGAATGCCTAAGAGAGTCTCTTTCAGCACAAACGATGTTGAGATAATAGAAATTGCATCTGGGAAACTCATTGCTAAAGGCCTTGCAAACCATCATGCAAAATCCTATGAGTTCTCTCACTTTGTTGCGGATGCAAAGCCCACCGCTTTGCTAAATCATGGAAATGAGGTTAGTAGGCTATGGCATGAGAGGTTTGGCCATATTAGTTTCAAATATTTTCAGCAATTACAGAAAGACTCGTTGGTTGAAGGCCTCCCGATCATCAAGGAAACCACGGGAATTCGCAAGGGTTGTGTGATTGGAAAACACCCTGAGCACAAGTTCGATTGGGGGAAGGAAAACTGAGATACAAGCATATTGGAGATGATAGATTCTGATATCAGCAGTCTGATTCCTATCACATCCATGAATGTAACAAGGTACCTCCTTACTTTTATTGATGAATTTTCAAGGTATACATGGGTTTTATTTCTCAAAAAGAAATCAGAAGTATGTGAAAAAATTTCTGAATTGAAGGCCTTGATCGAAAATGCCTCTAGGGTTAAGATCAAGATCTTGAGATCTGATAATGGAGGGGAGAATGTCAGTAATTAGTTTCTGTACATATTCTCCCAAATTGGTATTCAGGTCCAGCATTCAATTCCCTACACTCCCCAACAAAATGGAGTAGCGAAAAGGAAGAACCGATCTCTCGAGGAGATGACCACCTGTATGTTGGAGTCAAAGAATATTGCTGGAAATTTGTGGGATGAAGCCATGAATTCTGCAGAATACATTCATAATAGGGTTCCACACTCATCCATGAAAGGAAATACTCCATTCGATGCATACTTCGGAGACAAGCCGGATGTGTCGAACCTACAGGTGTTTGGGTCCACTGCATGGGCCAGGATTCCGCTTAATAAAAGAAGGGCTTTGCAACTGAAAAGAATAGAATGTATGTTTATTGGGTGTCTTGATGAATCTAAAGGATTAAATCTTCTGTATTTCAATACCTAACATATCATCATCGAGAGAAGTTTCAAGTTCAATGAGCCTCTTCCGGAGATGGAACTAGTGAAGGAGAAAACTGCTGAATTTCCTTCCTATTCTACTGAATATTTGGACGATGAAATTGGGAGTGATGACCATAATTTGGATCCTATGATTTATGATATCAGTTTTTAGCAATCATCAGGTGCTGAATCATAACCTGAAGTGCAAAATCATCTTCCTACATGGGCCCAACAGACACTCTCCTCCGCAGGAGAAAACATTGGAAATCTGGATGATCCAAGGAGAACCCGGTCTGATTTCCAAAGAGCAGGTATTGCGATCTCTTGTTATGATAATTTTCTATCCAAAAATTGATATTTTATGATTATTTCAGATCCAAAATCCTACTACCATGCTCGGAATTATTCGAGATGGCAAGTTGCCATGGATGAAGAGATGAATTCTCTTCAGAAAAACACTACTTGGGAGCTAGTTTCTCTTCCTCCAGGAAGGAAATTGGTTCAATGCAAGTGGGTGTTTCAGAAAAAGGTTTCTGTTGATGGAATAAACTACAAATATAAGGCAAGTCTGGTATAAAAATCTTTCTCTCATGTCCAAGGAGTGGACTACCATGAAACCTTTGCACCGGTTGCAAAAATGGACTCCATTTGCCTTGTTTTGGCTATTTCAGCATCCAAGCACTGGGAGGTGCATCACATGGATATTAAGTCATCCTTTATGCATGGAGATATTCATGAGGAGATATACATGAATAATCCTGAGGGCTACATCACTGATCCATCTTTGGTTTTCAAGCTAAAGAAGTCACTGTACGGGTTAAAACAGGCCCCAAGAGAGTGGTATTCCAAGATGGATGCCTTCCTTCTCTCGCAAAAATTTCAGAGATGTAGATCAGATAAAAATGTGTATTTACAGCAGCATCATGTTCATATAATTATCATTGTTTTATATTTTTATTACTTACTGATCACAGGTAGCACAGTTGCCTCCATTTCAGCCATCAAAACTGCTCTCCACAATGCCTTTGAAATGAGTGATTTGGGGCTCGAAATCGAGCAAAATTATGATGGGATTATGGTCACTCAGCAAAAATACACTTCAGACCTGTTATTAAATTTTAACATGGCTGAATGTATTCCTGCACCATTCCCTTTCCTTTCAGGGATCATCCTTGAAGAAGAAAAACACACACCTCCCATGGACTACACTATCTATCGACAGTTGATTGGTAGCTTATTGTACTTGAAACATTCTAGGCCTGATATTTTTTATGCCATGAATACTGTATCAAGATACATGTAGCAGCCTCATGATCTTCATTGGAAGGTAGACGAGAGGATCCTCCAGTACATTCAGGGAACCAGGACCTACAGCATTCACTATGCTGCAGACTCCAACCTAGAGCTGGTTGGATACACAGATTCTGATTGGGTGGGTGATTCTATTGATCAAAAGTCAACTTATGAATATGTATTCATGTTTGGTGGTGGCCCATTTTCTGGTCAAGCAAAATCCAGGCTGCCATAGCACTATCTTCAGCAGAGGCCGAGTATCGAGGAGCGGTGAATGCTTGCATCCAAGCAGTTCGGTTGCAAGGAATTATTTTAGAGTTTGATATTGGTAGTAATTTGTCCACTGTCATCTTTTGTGACAACTAGAGTGCTATTAATATATCCATGGATCCAGTTACCAGGTAGAGGACCAAGCATGTAGAGATTCACATGCACTACATTAGGGCGCTAGTGCATGACAGGACCATCATTCTGCAATACTGCCCGACTGATGAGCAGATTGCAAACATCTTCACCAAGAGCTTTTCAGAAAAGAATTTCACTTACCTCCATTCACTATTGGGGGTGAGTTCATCAGAGTGATCCAAACTACTTTCAGTGTTCAGCATGAGGGGGGGGTTTTCCCACTAGTTTTTCCCTCTTTTCCTCACTTAGTTTGTTTTGAGCATTATTTCAGTTTCAAAATTGTACAGGGTGACCTATGGCCTTAGTTTCCGGGGCCCTAGAATTTTTATGCATCTATGTTTTCTAACTCTTCCTGAGTATAGCTTTAGGGGGGGTGTTGGAGACATTTACCATCATACACACTCTTTTTGGGCAAATTGGCCTAGTTAAACCAATATCCTAAGTATAATTGACATTAATTGACATCAGTGGAGCATTAATTTCCATCATCTAGTCACACCCACGCCTACCTACAGTCAAGGAGGCTAACTTAGCCTTCTC
>LPNX010393910.1:572375-602334 GCA_001517045.1 Pseudotsuga menziesii
TATTTATAATATCAGTGTATAGAAAACATCATATTTTAAATCAGAACCTGAAGTACAAAATCATCTCCCAACCTGGGCCCGACAAACACTCTCCTCCGCAGGAGATAACATTGGAAATCCGGATGATCCAAGGAGAACTCGGTCTGATTTCCAAAGAGCATGTATTGCACTCTCTTGTCCTGATTATTTTCTATCCAAATATTTTTATTTGATGATAATTTCAGACCCAAATTTCTACTACCATGATCGGAAGGATCTAATATGGCAAGTTTCCATGGATGAAGAGATGAATTCTCTTCAGAAAAACACTAGTTGGGAGCTAGTTTCTCTTCCTTCGGGAAGGAAATTGGTTCAATGCAAGTGGGTATTTTGGACTAAGGTTTTTGAATATGGAAGCATATAAAAATATAAGGCAATACTGGTGGAAAAATGATTCTCCCAGGTCCAAGGCGTGGACTACAATCAGACTTTTGCACTAGTTGCAAAAATGGACTCCATCCGCCTAGTTTTGGCAATTTCAGCATCTAAGCACTGGGAAGTGCATCATATGGATGTTAAGTCAGCCTTTATGCAAGGATATATTCATGAGGAGATATACATTAATCATCTTGAAGGCTACATTTCTGATCCATCTTTTGTTTGCAAGCTAAATAAGTCACTATAGGGGTTAAAATAGGCCCCAAGAGAGTGGTATTCGAAGATGGATGCCTTCCTTCTCTTGCAAAACTTCCAAAGGTGTAGATCAGATACAAATGTGTATATAAAGAAGTATAATGGTCATTTTATTATTATTTTTTTATATTTTGATCACTTACTGATCACAGGTAGAACAGTTTCTTCTATTTTAGTCATCAAAACTACTCTCCACAGTGCATTTGAAATGAGCGATTTGGGGCTCTTAAAAAACAATTGGGGCTCGAAATTGAGCGAAATTCTGATGCGATAATGGTCACTAATTCCAAATACATATCAGACCTATTATTCAATTTTAACATGGCTGAATGTAGGCCTAAACCATTCCCTTTCCTTTCAGGGATCAGCCTTGAAGAAGGAAAAAGCACACCTCCCATGGACTGCACTATTTATCGACAGCTGATTGGTAGCCTGTTGTACTTGACTCATTATCGGCCTGATGTATGTTATTCCATGAATTATATATCAAGATACATGCATCATCCCCATGATATTAATTCGAAGGAAGCCAAGAGGATCCTCCAGTACATTTAGGGAACCACGACCTACAGAATTCACTATGTTGCAGACTTCGAGCTAGAGCTGGTTGGATACATAGATTCCGATTGGGAGGGTGATTATATTGATTTAAAGTCTAATTATAGATATGTATTCATGTTTTTTGTTCACCCCATTTTCTGGTCTATCAAAAAGCAGGTCACCATAGCATTGTCTTCAGCAGAGGCCAAGTATCGAGGAGCGGTGAATGCTTGCATCCAAGCTATTTAGTTGCAAGGCATTCTTTCAGAGTTTGATCTTGGTAGTAATTTTTCCACTGTCCTATTTTGTGACAATCAAAGTGCTATTAAGATATCCATAGATCCAGTTACCAGGCAGAGGATGAAGCATGTAGTGATACACTTGCACTATATCAGGGAGCTAGTGCATGAAATGACCATGATTCTGCAATACTACCCGACCGATGAGCAGATTGCAGACATATTCACCAAGAGTTTTTCAGAATAGAAGTTCACTTACCTCTGTTCACTATTGGGGGTGAGTTCATCAAGGTGATCCAACTACTTTCAGTGTCCAGCTTGAGCGGGGGGGGGGGTTTCCTACTAGGTTTTCCCTCTTTTCCTCACTTAGTTTGTTTTGAGCATTGTTTGAGTTTCAGTATTGTACAGGGTGAACTATGGCCTTTGTTGCTAGGGATTTAGAATTCTTATGCACTTTATGTTTTCTACTCCTCCTGAGTATAGATTAAGGGGGGGTGTTGGAGAAATTTACCACCATACACACTCATTTTGGTCAATTTGGCCTAGTTAAACCACTAAACTAAGTTTTATTGACTTAATTGACATCAAAGGAGCACTGTATG
Source organism: Pseudotsuga menziesii (assembly GCA_001517045.1). NCBI lineage: Eukaryota > Viridiplantae > Streptophyta > Pinopsida > Pinales > Pinaceae > Pseudotsuga > Pseudotsuga menziesii. The sequence goes on from LPNX010393910.1 coordinate 574,429, forward strand.
ATATCAGCATGAGCACACCCATGCCTACCTTCAGCCAAGGAGACAAACTAAGCCTTCTCCTTCATTCAGGGAGGCTAACTGGAGCACTCCGGGGGTGATATGAGTGTCATAAATGCAATTTATTGCTAACTGATGGTTACAATCAGTTTAACAGAGTAGTGAAGGCTCCTCCCTTCATTAAATTTATTATTTCATGATTATTTAATGAACTGGACTCAACAGGGGCGCCTCTAGCCACTTCTGATGGTTAGAAACACTTTCGTTAACGTCATTGGGGTTCATTGGAGTCATTGATGCGCTACCACTTGTTGGTTGGTTTGCAGTGACATGTGTCTGAGCTACTTTCAGTTAGAATCAGTCATTTATTGCTCTCTAACCTCAGTTAGGACTCAGTTGAGTCAATTAGGGTTTTGATCAGTGGTTAACTTGAGTGTTCACTGTGGCTTACATTCAGTTAATCTAGACTCACTCATTCAATTCGAATGACCTCCTTGGGAATTCGAATTGTCTTGGCATTCATGCATCTGGCATTCATGCATTTGGCATTCATGCATCTGGCATGATAATTGTATTGTATGATCATTCTTTCATTTGATTATACAAATTTGCTACTTCCATTGCAACACCATTTTTCCAATTTTATGCATATTTGTCTGAATTCTTTGTGAGACTGTGTTTTTAGTTCCTAGACCACTGTGACAAATTAATAAGAACATCAATTTGAGATCCATAAGTTTGATTTTATTATGGTATTCATTGTTTCATTCATATTTGATATTTTAATCAATATTATAATCAATGATGTGTGCATTGTATTTTCACCCAGTTTGAGTTAGTTTTAACACATGGAAATAAGATTTTACTCACCCAATGCTTCTTTCTTTTCCTATATGGAAATTAAGACCGAAGGAACAATAACACACAATTCAACCTTGTTATTTTTTTTGACAAGAACGGTTATGATTTGTATTAAACGCATAGTGGTATAACCACTGAGAAATGATCTACAAAGTTCAAAAGCTTCCCATTACAGGAAGAAGCCAAAAAGTTAGAAAGACTAACATTACTATAGACTATACACAGATTATTTAGAAACACCATAGATAACAGACTTAGCTCACTACTATTGAAAAAAAAACCACAAAATAGAAAACCCCCAGATGTCACTGCCTACTTTCCTTGAGCACCACCTTGCTGAGCTGACATTTCTGAATTTGGTGTTGCTACTCCACCTACTTCCATTTTTTCCACTCCCAGCTCCATCTTCTCAAACCGTACTTCCATCTCTGCAACCATTTTGGTCACCATGATTTCAAACTAAGAAATGGAATTTGTGAATTCTTCACACATATAGGAGAGGTACCTATCCACCAATTCGAGGTGTCTCCCACCTTCAGTGTCAATTTTCCACAAATAGCTCTTGTTCCTGTTAATTTTCCTTTGTATCGCTTGAAGCTTAGTGGTGACCGAATGGGCCGAGGAAGAGGAAGTAGATGATTCTGGAGAGGATTTCATGATACCTGAAGGAGCCATGATCCAGAAACTCACAACCAAGCCTCTACTATGTAACCAATAAACAATGTGAAATGCAGAAATTCCATCCATGTCTCGACCTGATAAAACTGCCTTAATGCTCATGAAGCTCAATATCTTGGGATGATCCATTTTTTATTACACATCGAGGATGGAACAACAAAGGATGTCAGGTAGATCTAGAGTCCTTCGGTCATCATTGTACTTCCTGATTTAATGCATTTTCAGAAGGGACGGAGCAGGAGAGATAATGACTGCATGCAGCATACTATGTGTCTGCATGAATGTCTCCCTTCTGCCATGAACCTTTATGATGAAGGATGGGACAATAGGGCACCATGTGGGAAATATTTGGGACAAGCCCCTATCTCCCATTCCCATGGGACTATGGGATATGTCATAGGGATTGTGCTCCATTCAATAATAAGGATCCTTTGCTCAAGGATGTGGTGATATTTGCCACGAGATCAACTTCATCATTTAGCCCTCTTAAAACATGGAAATGATCAATTCTTGAAACATGGAAATAATCAATCCTTTTGGAATAATTTGAGAGACTTTCAATTTTTTTATCAGTTGTTGGATTTTTATTTGAGACGTAGGAAGTCGGTAGTTAAGGATTGGATGATTAATCTTGAGTCCCTAGTCACTATAATTTCTAAAATTTCCTAGATTCGAGCTTGGCAGAGGATCTGCCAGAGGGAAAGATCTAAGCAATGTTGTTAGTTTCATCACCCAGAACCCAAGAGTAAACTTGTTCCTGAATTCCATCGATATTAGAGAGAATCCCTCCCCCTCTTTCTGCTCCATTCAACCTTGTGATTATTACTATTTCATGGATTGCAATTTTGCATATACTACCTATTATGCTCTACCATCAGGAAAGTCTTAGTTCACAATTTTAAATATCTTGCATGCTTCATGACCTAGAAAAGTCTGACATGGAGTTCCTGTTGAACTCAAAAATTATAGCAGCAAGAAGTAACTCAACATTAACAACATGTAATGAGTTTAAAAACATGATAGACAATGATACATGTTCTAATAGAAATTATGAAATCGAATCAAAACTTTCCTTACTAGATTTCTACTGTGTTTGTGGTTGCATGCTAACTGCCTTGTACTTTGATGCATATCTCTATGGTATAAGCCTTGTTAATGTCAGTTTGCTTCAAACCCAATCTACGTTTACACCATAATTACACAACCATATTATCTTTAAAAAAATTTGTTGTACATTCTCATATTAGTGGAAGTTTCAAATTATGCAGAAATTGACTATGGGTCTAAATGAATCTACATGTAAGAACTTGAAACAAAAATCATCTGGAAATAGAGGTTTGTTTAATGATCAAACCTACAATATTGGTTTTCATTTTTACTTTTATTTTTTTAATTGTCTTACTTTTACTCTTTCTGAACATTATTTTTCCCTTCTGAAATATTCAAGTAATTGCAAGTATGCAATGAAGTAGCCCGAAACGTCGAGTTAATTCTTCCTTACACGGGATTCCAATTCTTCTCCAAAAATATCATTCTTTCCTACTCCATTATTAGCTTCTAACAAAGTATTCCATGATGTTACTCAACATTGTATCACTGTTGAGTAAGCATGACCCTTCGAGAAATATTGGATGTTGGATGTAAGGTTAGTTAGCATTGTTTTTTCAGTATATTTCCTTTTGGTTAGATAGGAAAATGGTTATGTATTACTTTCCAAAATGAAATAGGAAATTGTCTAAAAGTTCATAAAAGATTTATAAAATCTGAATTAAAGATTTATAGTGAACATTGGCCATGAGACTATCTATAGTCTTCCTATGATAAATTTAAATGACATTAAAATGTTCAATACTCTTTTATTTTTATTTTTTTGCAATGGAGCTAAAGTTAGGGTGAAAGGGGATAAAATCCCAAAAAAGGGGCTAAAGCCATGACCAAGGGCTTAAAACCCTAAAAATATCCAAAAAATCTATAAAAGGAGGGGTGGGGGTCACTCTCAAACAACTTCTCCCTTGCATACTGTTATGCTGCCCATGGATGCCTCGAGACCCTTTGTCTCTCGAGCCACCCACACTCCCTCTCCTCCATCTCCATTGAGCCATAGCTACCCCATCCAAGAGAGGTGCTTCTTGAAGCTAAGGCATGGTGGCCCAATTCCATCAAAGAGAAGATATGCCAATGTTGTTTCTTGCATTTGCTTTAGTATTTTGTAGTTTTTTTCTGACAATTATTTGTTTGCAGGTTTGATCTTTAACATGTTTTGTAGGTTTATTTTTTCTTAATATTTGTTTGTAGGTAGCCAAGGCGAAGCCCTAACCTTGTTTGCATAGGGGATCATGGCCATTTTTCTTTCTTGCTCTTTGCTTTCTGTCCATTCTATCTTCTTTCTATATTTTCCACATGCAGGAACCTACCCTTCTTTCCTATAGACAGAAGGGAGCAATTCCTGCCTCTATAGGAAGGAGAAATCTGTGCTACAGATCTGGAGACCATACTAGGTTGATCCCATAGGATCCCTGGTTCATTTTTTTAAATTTCAAGTTTTTTTAGTTTATGCCCTAGTTTTAGAAATTTCTTATCAAAACTAGCTTAGATCTAGTTTATTTTCAGTTTTTATTGTTGCCGAATCCTCTGCAAGGTAAACCCAAGTTGGTTTGGCCATAGTACAAGTTACTGTCGGCTAGATCTGACTCAGGATCAGAAAAATGCCAAATCTGGGGAAAGTCACACTTATCGGGCTTGAACAGGGGATGAGGTCTCTCTTTTATCCCTCACAGGTGTGACCAAGTCACCCTTTCCCCCCTGAAATATGCAACTTCCCTTTGACATGCAGACCGCTTCTGTCTATGAAATCTATACGACCCACTCGCCCCGTTTTTGGAAACATTTTGCCACCCTCTCACGAAAATTTACCCAAAATGTGCAGTCTATCAATCAGTACTTAATTTTCAGTTTAATAGGGATTGTCAGTGTGGCTCAGCCACCTCTGTCCAGCACAGTAGTCCTATTTCTGTTTCTGTTTTAATTTCCTGCAAATTGCATCAACAAACAAAGTGTAATTTCAAAACAAATTTTAATGGCTTAATGAATGTAGCTTAACTAAAATTAACAGTCTTGCTTACCCTTCCTCCTCTACCCAGTCATCACCCTTTGGGGTATTCTGGGATATGACGAAGGGCACAATTCGTATAGTCCTAGGCCCTTCACTGAATATTGTTCTAAACCATTAAAAATGGATGACCTAGAAGATAGAGGGGGTAGAGAAGGAGGGCTTCTCACGGTGCTAAGCATCCTCCCTATTGACCAACCTTGCATCCAGGAGGTGACCTGTGGATCTATGGATGGGCTTAGTCCCATTGTGTTGAGATCCCAACACTTTCTCTTGGTCTAAGAGGAATATAGGTGTAAGGTAGTCACCTAGTTAAGCTGTCACATTCAAGGTTAAAAATGTATTTGTTTTCAATTTTTGTATTATTCATTGCTTGCACAACAATGATATGAACTCTACGACATATTCATAAACCACTTGCAGCCACCTGATAAACATAAAAATAGAAAAACATATACACCATACCACTAAATCAACCCAACTTAGTTCATGATGCTGAGAGAGCCTTAAAATTTATCAATTTACATTAAGTTCAAAAAAAAAATATGAAGCCTTTGAAGACATAAGTCCCTGACTGCTTCAACCGTGGGAAGTACTTGGGCTCAGCCCAAAAAATCATTGTGAGGAGTACCACGGGAACCCCAAAGTAGGTGGCCACTGAGAGGAATTTCCAAGCGAAACGGGCAACGACCCCCACTGATTGAGTAGAAACACCCATGAGGAAAAAGTTAAGCGTTGTCTTCTGAAAGTATTGGTGGTTGAGTGACCACCTACAGCCAATAGGAAGCCATTGAAACCGGGGTCCAAACATCTTTCCCATCAGTTTCATAAACATCTAAACACAATTGATCCCCCATGCTCTTCCTCACGCCTAAGAGGTGAACCACCACCATTCAAGACATTAAAATGACACTGTCGAAACTTTTCTCAACGATCTCCCACACCATCAGAAGGCCACACAACATCTGATTCAGATTCAGACCCATACTAGTCTGAACCAGAACTCCATACTGCACCATCAAGCCCCATGGCTGGTGCAAATCCAGATCCATTTTCTGGCATAGCCATAGCAAGTGGACCCATTTCCACACCACAGCCTATCACCAACAACCTTGCAGGTGGCCCAAGCACAGTCATGCAAACTGTCATTAGTCAGCTGCCACCACCCATAGTGACTAGCCAAGATGGCCCACTTGCAACACACAGGAGTAGTGGCCCTTCCACACACACTGCCCCTCCTTCCACACAGGAGGGCAGTGGACCATACACTTACATTTACCCTATTGTCATACATGGGGGCAATGTCCCCTCCATTCACACTATCCCTCACATCATACTTGGGGGCAGTGGTCCGTTAACTCACATTGTCCCCCCCACCACACTTGTGGGCATTGGCCCATCTACAATGGTGCCACCACAAGTGCCCTAAGCCATGCAGGTGTATTATGCACCTGCGAACCCCACCACAATACCTCCCCCATCCCACATCAACCTGGGGTCAAATATTCCTTTCATGGCTCATCTTAACTTGCTTGATTTGGCTTGATTGACAAACGACCCCATTCTCTGTCAAGTGTTTTGGCCTCCAATTCCAACTAAGCTACCATCAGACATCCCCAAGTTTGAAGGCAAGGCAGGGGAATGTCCCAAAAACCACATTATGACATTCCATCTATGGTGCTCATCCAACAACATCATAGACGATTCCATTGGGCTGAGGCTATTCTAATGCACCCTTACAAGTGCCATGGCAAAATGGTACATTGAGCTACCATAGGCCAAATACCCAAATTTCAACTCCCTAGCTTTCATGTTCCTATAGTATTTCCAAATCCCCATCAGATATGATGAAGGGGTGGAGATCCTGTTATCCTGTTTCCAAAGCACTGTGACACATATAGCCAACCACATCCATGAGTGGCAATGACATCGTAGCTTATGTAAAATCCAACTTGACGATAGGATCTTCTTGGATTGGTTCCTCAAGACCTTTCTCCTGCCCATAGCAAAGGGCATCGCATCCGAATGTCCTCAATCTAAAGAAGAGGCCATACTGAAAGCCCAATAGTTTGACCTGATCTATGCTCAGTTTGGATATCTATACACCATCATTCCAAACGCTCCCTGCCCAGGTACCTCCTACCAGGATGGACCAGGGGCATCCCATGTTGCAGACGGCATCATAGGCTTAGTCTCCCAATAGCCACAGCACCGTCTGACACCACCTATTTTTACACTACAACTAAGAAAAACTGCTAGTGTTGCTTACCAAAACCAAACTCCAGACTACGCCAGAATGATGTCCCAATCTGGAGAAACAACTTCCTATGCACAACCTGCGCCACCGTAGTAGGCTCAGGCCATGGCATGGCCAACATAGTAGTATACGGGAAAAATTCCCACATTTGTGGCACCGCATCCCACCCAAATTTATTATGCACCACCAGTTTAAGCAATCCAAGCCCCCTCCCCCCCTCCACCCACTCCGTTGGGACAAGTGTTTCCACAACAAAAACGCCCCAACCAGCCTACCCCCAACAATCAACAAGGGAAATCCCAGAATAATCGACCCCAGAACCAAGCCAATAACGATTTGCAGAGAGGCGGTTAGCAACCAAACCCTCCCAACAATCCCACGGAAAACCAACCCACCCAAAACCCCCACGACAAAATGCACCAAGACGCAACGCCCCGTTGCTCACAAACCAACCCTGCACACTCTACGACTTTGATGGGCACTACACATTTGAGTGTCACCTCATGGGTCATGCTAAGCAGGTCATTCAGAATGAGGCCCAATAGGCTACCAAATCTATGAACCAAACCCAACCCAACCCGACACCACAAGGAGCCCCCCCATGGTGCTTCAAAACCCACTACCAATCCAAGGATTGGTAGCAACCACACCCCCTCCCCAGGCCAATCCCAACGCTCCCGGGGCACCTCCCACGGCAGAAATAGGTGTCCACCACCTACTAGTGATGACGACTGAAGAGGTTAACCTACAAACCAAATGGAATTAGTACGATACCACCACCAAACCCACTGACTCATCAACCTACCTCTTCAGTTACCATCATTCCCTCGCCCCCCATACACTGAGTGGCCAACAACACCACATCTAGAGCTACTATTAGCTATAGCATTATGGATGATTTGGCCCAAACACCAATGGCCATGTCTGCTCTAGAGGTACTCCAAAAGTGCCCAACATAGCGGAAAGCCTTACTAGCCGCCCTTGGGTATATAGACCCCTCCAACTCCAAGTTGATCACATTCGACACAGAGAATGGAGAACCACACATGCCATCAACCATCGCCTTCCAAATCCTGTTCTCTATCTGGAACTTGGTTTTGCACCAGTGCATAGTAGATGAGGGGGCATCTACGTGCATTATGTCTACCCTAGTCTGGCAGAAACTTGGATCACCAATTCTGCAACCATCCTCCACAACTCTGCGGGCTTATGAGGGCCATCCCACTAAATCCCAAGGAATCCTCCCCCATGTCCCCATTACATTAGCCAGGAAGATAGTGTTGATCGACATAGAGGTTGTCAATGCTCAACTGGCATATATCCTCCTCCTCGGAAGAAGCTATATGTATGCCATGAGAGCGGTCGCATCAACTGTCTTCTATCTCATGATGTTCCCCCATGAAGGGAATATCATGATGGTTGATCAACTCACTTATTATGATCCATAAGGGTTAATGGAACCCACCAATGTTATCCCTACCATCACCACCATTGAGCCACAAGACCACACACGCCAATGGTGTCCTTGCAATCAACACCATGGTTGACAACACACCAGCCTCCCCATTGTTGAATGTGGGTCCTAGGTTGTTTGCTGATACCACCATGATGGCTTATTTCCCCTTAGTGTCACCATCACTGATACAAAATGAGACTGTGGACTTTTGCATGGTCTCATCCAGTGTCGTTGCACTCAAACAACAAGTGCAGCTGCAGCCCCAACCCCAACCCCAACACCATCCACAGCCGCAACATCATCCATAGCAGTAGTGTTTCTCACAGCCGCGACCAAAACCACACCCCACATGCAACCAACAGGGATTTATCTGGGTTCATCACCAATCCATATGATTCCCTTCCTCTTTTCCCCACCTGGGGTCATGAGCAAGCCGGTAATGGCCACCTTAAGTCTACCCCTTTTCACATTGGGAATTTTGATATGGTATCTCGATCCACTAGCTCAACCACCAATTCCCCAGTTTGTTTTAACCCCAGTGCAACCCATTGCGGTTGAGTCTCACCCTCCACCCGGTCCGCAAAAACCAACCACTGCACCCGCACCTGCATTGTCCCACCCGAAAAGGGCCTGGGGAAAGAGCGCCAAAGCAACCACAAAACCTCAGCAGATCCCACCTTGCACCATATGTGAACAATAGGGCCATCCGACTCAGAACTGCCTTGATATTCCAATGATCTGTGCATATTTGGATGCGATGGATACAAATGAAAACCTCCCTGTGGTTGAAATTCCAACCGCGCTAATAGTTAGAAACAAGGCATTGAGAATGAACCATGCTTGTGCCCTCTGTGGTTTGTATGGACACTATTCTCACCACTGCCAAGACTTACCCTAATTTTGAATGGCTCTAGCTGACCTCCATCAACATTCCCTTGAATCTAAGATCACCCTGATTGAATAAGTTCACCTCCCACCTCCTTCTTCAGACACCATGTCCATCTACATGATTTCTAGTTATGCAGACCCTCTTGTCTCCACCACCACCAATAGTCCATCAGACCTATCTCTTTCATTTTTTTCACAACCGCAACTCCATCCGTAGCCGCAACCTCAGTTGCAACCTCAACCTCAGTTACCAGGGAAACAGTGGGGTTCATTCCCAATCAACACGGTCATTTTCCTTGTTCTTTTCCTTTTCCTTTTCCTACCATCCGAGATCAGGAGTAAGTCTGTCTTGGAAACCTGCAATCTACAGGATTTCACACTAGGAGATCCTGTGTGGTACCTTGAACCACCTACCCTACCTCTAAGGCCCCAGGATGTGTTGACCCATGTCCATCCAATTGAGATGATGTTGCACATACCTCCAGGTCCATCAAAGACTCCTCCTGTCTCCAAGCCTTCCCCTCTTCCTCCAACAAAGACTAGGGACAAGACCACAAAAACCAAAACCAACACCATTTTCATGATATCTAGCACTAGTTTCCCTTCCATCTCATCGGCTGTGGAAGATCCACCTGATCTATCCTGCCACCACTTTTGCGATGATGGAGATATATGTAAGACCACCTTCGGTTTTACCCCATTCCATTTAAACCATAGTGTGGAATCAGTTCTTCCCATAAAAGACTAGATTCCATCACCCCACCTTGCCAATGACCTTCATCTCGGCAAGGGGGCATAAGTCTTCATTGACTCAGATGGTCAACTCTTGAAGAAGCTGTGCAATGGGCTCTGCCTCAAGAGAGCCTATGCCTAGTACCACCACTATGAGTCCCTTATAGCGTAGTTTTCTCCCTTTTTGTTTTGCAACGTTTTTACCACAAATCAAAAACCCCCCCATTCGGTGGCAGCACCATCAGCTGCTAATCCAAAGTCACTCAGAACCAGTTCGAGACACCTCTCACACCTCTAGGCTCAAATTTACATTTGCTTATGAGACCATCGTCTCATGTTTAACAAATAAATTTTAGGACCATTTCCTGAAAGCTACCCTGATTTACGAGCCACAGCATGGCGATGCAAGTGTCTGAAGACCTGTACTTGTATCACTCTTCCCTTCCACTACTCATGTGAGTTTTTGGGCCACCACCCATTAAGGGTCACCATTTTTCTTTTTATTTTGTCTTTTGACACATAGTTTTCTTCTCCATCCACCGCACCTTACGCGGACCTCTGGACCATTGTCCATAAAGCGATTTATTTTTCTTACATGTATTTGGCATATAAGTGCCCCTGGACTTGCACTCACATCACATGTAGTCAATTCCATCCACCGCAACTCACACACAACTCTCCTGACCTCTATTCGAGAGCCACCTTAGTTTTCCTGCCTCTGCCACACCAACTCATGAGCCTTTGCCGTGATCTATCCCATGCATGTATTTGTATGTTTGAGAGCCTTCTGCTCTGTCCATACTGCGCGGATGACCTTTGGACCACTATCCACCATCCCGACATGGGGCGTCGCCTATGCCACCGCAATCAGTTGACCATACTAGAGTTTCATTTAATCTCTTTTTAGACTCCTAAAAGCAATGAAAACATAGCCGAGTGCTGCTGCTTCCTTTCCCACTCACTGAAGTATAGGAAAGAGCATCTACATCATCTTTTTTATCTCCTTTTGTAGACCATGTAGACCATCAAATGAAAAGGGCCTCCTTGGCACACTCAATCCAAGATCGTTCCCCTCTGCATACTTTTATGCTTTCTCGAGTAGAGGGGCTGCACTTTACAAAAAATCTCACCATGGGTTGTCGTTAAGATCTTTTCTAGCCTTCTCATCAAGAAAAGATTGCTGAGCAAACTTGGTTTCATTCATGCTCGTAAACGTATCTAAATGACCGTCTAGTCAGTATAGGTTTAACCTTTTCCAGCCTGATTGGACTACCAATGGTAAAGAAGTCTCTCATACCCTACAAGATGGGCGAGCTCTCCTATGTATAATTTTATCCTTTTTCAGGCATAGGATACTACCAACGAAAAAGATCCCCCACTAGAGTCTTCTTCGTGCTTTTAGATTCTCTAAAATTGAAAGCACCATCGAGCATTTACTTTCTTGGGCTCACCAAAAATCCACAAGATCGTACCATAATGGTGTCCCTAGACACCACCCCATAGAAAATAGTTTGGCAGCATTCCCCCTTTGGGTCTCCTTTGTTCAGCGTACTCTGCAATGTGTCTTTCTTGGATCCCATCAATATCAAAAGTGTCTACCTCCATATTTTCCATTTGCAGTGACATTCCCAGTATTACATCCATGATCCCATTCCCATGAGTCAGTTTCATTTTCTCCCTGGTTTGCCCTGCCATCATACTCTAAACAAAGGAAGTTTGAGTCTACTACACTCCCCTGTCCCTATTCAACTCTTTCCCTTTCACCCCCCATTAAGTGGGCCAGTCCGCAGATTGTCTCACACCTGTCGGTTATCTCCCTCGCGCTCTTGGTCAAGGAAACATCATTGCTTTCACTAGGGGCAGGTCTCCCTCTGTCGATGAAAACACATATATTCTATAGGATACACCCAGAGATCCCTGTATCCTGGTTTCATTCACCTCACCTTGGACCACTTGAGAGGATTGCTTAGTTCCTCTCGGGATGGTTGTTTCTCACATGCTCGAATCCAACTACATCATCGCACCATTGAGATTCGTATAGGGTTTGGTCCTCACAGTACTTGGTCAAAGATCCTGGATGTCACCTGAATCTAGCACATTGATGAGTCTATTTGAGGGAACTAAACAGGTTATGTCCTTTGTGATTTTTGGGTTGCGTTGGAGACAGTGTTCAGAATCCACAGCACTGCTTCTATATAGATTTATGATTAATACAGCATACTTGTACCACAAAGACTCTGACTCTCAATCAGTGAGTCCATACAGCTATGTACCATTCCAGATTCAGCAAGCCATTAGTCATGAAGATATAGCATTCCATGAGAATTCCATGAGTCCAATGTACCAGTTCTTCATATCAGTATTGTATTCAGCCTCACATTAAGGCAACCATTATTGTATCATCAGTTGTATATGATCGGCTCTTGTATTTTAGAGCATAGATAAAATTATTCTTTTGACATTGTCACAAGCATGGGGATTCTCTCCTCGTCCATATACATGTCACACATTATTTGTATCTCACCCATTGATGGGAACCATATTAATACAAAAACCAAAAGCCACCATGCCCCAGCCCCAAAAGCACCACCTCTACGCAGCAAATCCTATGATGTCCGTCGGCCATACAATGAGCTCCTACTCTCACACATCAGGGGGCAATTTGTTAACCCAAAAAATCCCTCACTCAGCTCTACATGGCCTACACCACCCAAGGACACCCATTATCGACCCTCATAACACCCCGTTAGACCCCCACACCCTCAAAATGGCTTAAGAATGAAGAAAAGAGCTTAAAAACCCCAAAAATGGGATAAAATCCCTCAAAGGATCCTAAAGCCCTAAAAGGAGCACAATTTAGGGAGAAAGGGGCTAAAAGCCCAAAAAAGGGGCTAAAGCCCTGACCAAGGGCTTAAAACCCTAAAAATCCCCCAAAAAGCTATAAAAGGAGGGGTGGGGGTCACTCTCAAAAAATGTCTCCCTTGCATACTTTTATGCTACCCATGGATGCCTTGAGACCCTTTGTCTCTCAAGCCACCCACTCTCCCTCTCCTCCATCTCCATTGAGCCATAGCTCCCCCATCCAAGAGAGGTGCTTCTTTGAGCCAAGGCATGGTGGCCCAATTCCATCAAAGAGAAGGTATACCAATGTTGTTTCTTGCATTTACTTTAGTATTTTGTAGTTGTTTTCTGACCATTATTTGTTTGCAGGTTTGATACTTAACATGTTTTGCAGGTTTATTTTTGCTTAATAGTTGTTTACAGGTAGCCAAGGCGAAGCCCTAACCTTGTTTATAGAGGGGCTCATGGCCATTTTTCTTTCTTTCTCTTTGCTTTCTGTCCATTATGTTTTCTTTCTATATTTTCCACATGCAGGAACCTACCCTTCTATCCTGTAGACAAAAGGGAGCCATTCCTGTCCCTGTAGCAAGGAGAAATCCCTACTACAGAGTATACTCATAAAAGCTCCATCACCAAAGTCAATTACAATTGCTAATCATATTTTCATACCAGCTATTGACTTTTGATTATGCAATTCTCGAATTGTTCCTAGGCATATGAAATTTATCAACAAGTCTTAGTGGATATCAGAAAGTGTCTCCATGCCTTATAGAAATATATACAAGGGAGACTCGGAATATTTATTTTCCTAAAATATTGGCAAGAATGTCAATGGGAAGATAACTCCAACCCCTAATCATATTGACATACCAACTATTTGTTATTTTTCTGGTGTTATTTAAATCGATTAGGATATTTATTTGAAAAAATAACAAGCACAACCAAATATCCAGGATGCACAATATAGAGAAGATACACAAGACACAAATATTTTCCTCGCGAAAACCATAAAGGAAAAAACCCCACAAGCTTCCTCAGAATAGTTCTGTCACTAAGACAATATCACAAGATGTAAAAACCCAAGTATAAGAAGTCTTGTATAACTCTCTTTATCCTCCTTGATTTTCTCTCCATCCTCATGTGAACTTGAGTGAGTGAGTGTGTGCCTAAATGAAGGAGGGCGCATCCCTATTTATACACATCAAGCAACTAACCTTCTAACTTCACTAGTCCAACCTCTTACCCTAGCAGGGCTGACTTCACCTAGGGAGACTCCAAAAATACATTTCATTATATTAAACTGGGGACTATTGGCCCAACTTATAATGGAGGATGTACCTCAAGTACCATAGACAATAATGACATCCTTAAAGGAGGGAAACACATCTCCGATGGGGGTGCAACAACATACAATGATAATATATATCATAATATCTTCCGAAGTTACAAATACAACAACACTCCCTCTTAAATAGGAAGGTATTATCTTGCCACAGTCATCAACACATATGGTCACGTCATCATCACAAATTCATCATCGTAGTTGCTTCCAGAATCTTCATTTTGTCAATCATTGAGTAGTGACATCTGTCGGATCTATCTGTCATCAGAAGTTTCTACATATTAAGCCCTATTTCATTTTATGTGTAGGCATATTCCTCATATAGGTCTTCATCATATCCATGAAAAATCCATGGCATAGGTATTCTGGAAATTCAACCCAAGAGATAGAACAATTACACTCACAAAATTGCTAATCAAACATGCAAAATTAACATCAAAGGAGACTGAAATTGGAGCATAACACTAATCTGTATTGAATAAGTGTACAACATCCAACCTTGTGAAGTAATAGGCTACTGCAATATATAATTACATGAGAGATTTGAATGCAGAAGGATGCCATTCGAAAAGGTCAAAAAAGTAGGCTTACTAAATCTAGTCAAATCCCCCATAGGTGCATAAAGCAGTTTCCAAATCCACCAAGATGCTCACAAATTGGCTAAGTCAAGTAGGAAAGATAATGAGGGATGGAAAGAAAACTTGTACATTCTTTTATTAGTATAAAATGAGGAAGGATGATGTGGGAAAAAAACAAGTCAACTACACCTATTCTAGATTTTCCTTTTGCCTTAATTCTCAATAAAATAGTCAGCTTTTCAGAAAAAGTAGATATGCACTTTGGAGGATCTGGAATAAAGTAGGCATGCTTAAATTGGTTTCCAAAAAGTTTCCTAAGAACTCCATGACTCATTTTTGGCATGTGTTTACTTCTAGGACATGTAGAAGGAAACTAGCATAGAGTGGAATCTAGGAGACTAGGTAATAAGACAAAAATGATTTAATTAATGTCTAAGGTAGGTAACTATGGGTTTATTATTCTAAAACCCCCCCTAAGCCTGAATTTATGAGTAAATATTAGAAAAGTATAGGGCCTAGAAACAAGGATTAGTCACCCTTTACAAACTTCTTGTCCATACAACCAAGGAAAGAGGAAAAAACCCAGTTGGAAAATCCTCCCTTAAACAGGGACATGAAAACAAAATTTGGAAATCTTGTCATCAATCACGATTCACAGCATGATCAGAAATCCCTAGCATTGATTTGATATTTCTTAATGTCTTCTTACAAAAATCTTTGGTGAAGATATCTTCTACTTCTTCTGAAGATGCACAAAAGAGTAGATGAATGGTACCATCATGCACAAGCTGTCTGATATAGTGCATGTGGATCTCAATGTGCTTGGTTCACTATCTCTAAACTAGATCATTGTATATTCAAATGGTGCTATGATTATCACAGTAGATAATAGTTGAAAACTCTAATTCGAAGCCACATACTCTAAGTATTCCTTGTAACCACAAACATTGAGTTGCTGCATTTACAACTCCTCTATACTCTGCTTCTATAGATGAGAGTGCTATGGCAGTTTGATTCTTTCTTGACCAGATGATTGGTCCTTCTGCAAGCATGAACACATATCCTGATGTTGACTTTCAATCTGTGTTGTCACCTTCCCAATCACTGTCAGTAAACCCAATCAAATCAATATCAGATTTTTCTTTGTAGAAAATCCCATGAGTTCTTATTCCTTGAACAAAGTTTAGGATCCTTTTGAATGCCCTCCAGTGGATCTCATGAGGCTGATCAATGTATATTGAAGCCACACTAACTACATAATATATATCAGTTCGAGCATGTGTAATATAAAGCAAACACCCAAGCAACTGCCTATACAGTGTATTATTTACCATAGGCGAAGAACCTGCTTCTTCAAGCTTAACTCCTGAAAGGAAGGGAGTCTTTTTTGGCTTGAAATATTTCATGTTGAACTTGTTCAAAGAATATAAGGCATACTTGGACTGATGTACTTTGATTTCATGTTTGGATTTAGCAATTTCGAGACCCAAAAATTGGCTCAACAATCCCAAATCTGTCATAGAAAATGCATGGTTCATTGCATCCTTCAAGGAGGCAATCTCTTTCTTTGAAATTCCTGTAATCAGAAGGTCATCTATATACAAGACAATAGTCATCAAAGAACCATGAATCAGCTTCAAATCGACATTAGGATCAGACTTGCATCGAACAAAACTCAATGACAGCAGAAAGCCATCAATCTTGGCATACCAAGCCCTGGGGGATTGCTTGAGCCCATACAATGATTTCTTTAACCTACACACTAAATATGGATTAGAAAAAAACCCTTCAGGTTTCTGGATTTAAATATCTTCAGTGAGATCTCCATTTAGGAAAGCACACTTCACATCCATGTGATGTACCTCCCACTGCTCCGAAGCTACAATGGATAAAGTTATCCTTATGGAGTCCATCTTTGCCACTGGTGCAAAGGTTTCATTGTAGTAAATACCATGTACTTGTGAGTATCCCTTGGATACCAATATTTCCTTATATTTCAAAGGTGAACCATCAGCAGAAAACATAGTCTTGAAAACCCACTTACATTGAACTAGCTTCCTCCCTGGGTGAAGATTAACTAGTTCCCAAGTGTTGTTCTTCTGGAGAGAGATGAATTCTTCTTTCATGGATTTTTTCCATATTGGATCATGTTTTGCATATTCATATTTATATGGATCTAATTCAACCATAAAATAGCACTTCTCATAAAATAAAGGATCTTTCATACAAAGGGCACTCTCAAACTGAGATCTAGTCCTCCTAGTGTCACTAGGATTTCCAGCTAGTTCCCCAGCTGCATGAATGGTCTTTGCAGCCCATTTTATTCTTGTAGGACTGTCAATATCTGCAATCAAATCATAATTATTAGACATATAATAATTAATGAACTCATTAGTCTCTCCACTTACAGTCAATGGATCTGGTGGTGAAGAAGACTCTCCAACTTCAACTGCTACTAAAGGATCTTCTTGGAACTGAACACTTCTTTCAATGAAATATTTTTTAGTGCTCAAGTTGATAAAATTGTACCCTTTTGAATATTTAGAATACCCAACAAATAGGCACTCTTGGCTTTGGGGATCCAAATCCTTTCTCTTTTCAATTGGAATTCTAGCCCAAGCCTTTGAGCCAAAAATCCTTAAATGGGTCACATATGGCTTGTGCCCACTCCAAGCTTCGAAAGTAGTCATACCATCAATATTCTTATGAGGCACCCTATTCTAGATGTAGGATGCATATTTTATAACCTTGGCCCAAAAAATTGGTGTCAAAGTCTTAGCCTCCATGATGCAGGTTGCCATCTCCTTCAGTGACCTATTCTTTCTCTCAGCAACACCATTTTGTTGTGGTGTGTAAGGGATTTAATGCTGCATCTGAATACCTACATCTTTACAATACTAAATGAACTCAGACTTAACATGCTCACCACCATTTTCATATTTGAGGATATTGACTTTCCTACCAGACTGATTTTCAACCAAGGCTTTAAATACTTTGAAGAGGTCAAAAACTTTAGACTTATGCTTTAGGAAGTAAAACCAACAATACCTAGAAAAGTCATCTATGAAGGTCAGTGGATATTTGGCTTGAATCAAGGAAATATGAGGAAATGGACTAGAAATGTCACTATGGATCAACTCAAGAGGTGTAGAGGTTCTCTCATGACTAGCTCTCTCAAATTTGTTCTCTGGGTGTTTTCCTAGGATACAACCTTGACAAACTCCCTTGGAAAACTTGATCTTTGGTAACCCTATGACCATATCGTTTTCACTCAAATTAGAAATATACTTGTAGTTAAGATGGCCAAATATTTCTTGCCTCATTAGCATGAATCAGAAGAGCAGAGGGGTTTGAGTAGGGTAGAAAATGGGAAAACATGTATACCTTTGAAGTGTGATCAACAACACCTTTTTCTATGACTTTAACATTCAAAATATCAGTGATTTCAACATCATCAGGGGAGAATATGACCTTATTTGGAGACCCAGTGTGAGTCATCTGATACACTGACAAGATATTATAGGCAAGACCTAGAACATACAACACATTATTGAACTTACCATTGTCAAGATCAATCCTTCCTTTCCCCAAACTATCAATGAGAGAGTCATCTCCCAAAACTATTGGTGGACCTTTAAACATGTCAAGAGAGAAGAATTCCTCTTTTCTTGAAACCATATGTCTAGAAGCTCTAGATTCTATGATGAAGCTAGGTGATTTTAATGTCCCAGCAACCAAGGCATGTACTCTCTCTCTGTCCTCTAAATTTGATCCTCCTTCCCTCTTCTTTGAGCAATCAGGAAGGGAGATGTTATTCTTCTCCAAGAGTTGGGCCAACATGTCAATTTGCTTCTTCATACAAGAGCTCTTAGGATGATATCCCTTACTCCAGTATGCTCACTTGCTCATTTCTCCTTTGTTCTTCTTGGAACCTTAGGGCTCCTCTTGAGACTTGTTCTTGTCTCTCTTTTGCTCAGGTGGATTTTTAGCTTTTGTATTGCTTTTTGAATCCACCCTTGAATCTCCAGCAACTAAAGCTTGGTATTTGGAAGGTTCAATGGTGCCCATCATCACCAACTTATGTTGTTCTTGTGTGAGGGATTTCATGAACGCTGCAAGCTTAGGCATATTCTAGGCTTGAGCTGTCAACTTGGTGGCATGGATGGTTGAAAAAAACATTAAATAGTCAGGTCCAAGCTTTGAGAGTATGGCCAAAACTAGTTTATCTTCCTTCTTTTCGATCCCACACTATTTTAGCTGTAAAATAAGGGATTTAAACTTGGAAAAATAGAGTTGCAAGGATTCAAAGCTACTGGGACTCATGGAGATGGACTCATTCTCGATTTGGTGTCCTCTCATCTCATCCGTCTTACCAAAAATATCTACAAGATTCTCCCACACTTAATTCGGTGATTTCAATCCATTAAGATGGAAGAGGGGGTCTCTTGAAATGCTTAGACACAAAAGACCATAGGCCTCATCCCTCCTATTGTGCTATTTGATTTTCTCTGTAGATGCATTGGGCTCTACCTTAGTTGACATAGTAACCTTATAGAGACCTTTTTCTCTCAACAATATGTCCATCTCAACTTTACACTCAAAGAAATTGAATGGAGTCAAGATGATCTTCTGAGATTGGTCCATAGCTCAGAAACTGTGTCCTTCAGTCAGCAGAATATGCTCCCAGTAAAGATGTCAAACCTGCAATAGAAATATGGAAGGAGAGAAATAAATATAAAAAGGCTCTAATACCATGTGGAAGTTGAACCCAAGAGATATAACAATTACACTCACAAAATTGCTAATCAAACATGCAAAATTAACATTAAAGGAGACTGAAATTGGAGCATAACACTAATCTGTATTGAATAAGTGTATGATCCATCGGACCTCAACTTATGTGCATTTAAAAGTTTGTTTTAAAAGAATGCGTTCAACAGGTTAATTAATGGAACAACATTAACAGAAATTAAATGCTTAGAAAAGAAAAGGGGAAAACCACACTAATAATCAGATATACGAAAGAAAAACACAGAATCAGAGAGTCATAGATAGAAGTTGATAATGGAGTTGACCCCCTCCATTGGGCTATGTCTTCGGGTCCCTCTCCAATGGGTACCGATCCAATTAATCTCTTTAAAATGGTACAAAAATGGTTCTGGAATCAACTTCAGCAACTGTAAACAAAACGTTGTACGAAGTCTTTAAGACCTCTCTTCTGGAAATTACAATTAGCCTTCGAAAGGCAAACAAAGCTAAATTATAACAGAGAATGTCAACTTCAAAAAATAATAGTGTCTGTGTACTTCACAGCAACTCCCCAAGTTTCTCATACAGAAAAACGAAGCTCTGTGCTCTAACACTCTGTGTCCCCTTAAAGTGGCCAGAATCTCCTATTTAAGCGTTCAGTGGGAGGATAAGTAACGGATTCGCCTCCCTCCTTCATTACAATTGTTATCTTCTTTATTATCGTTACAACCATATGCTAAAACTGAACCATGCAATCCCACCAAATCGCTGCCCAAGCATTATGTTACCATGACGTTTCAGATCCCCGAAACGTTGCAACCAACTCCACGTTCATACACTACCTTACAACACGTTGCAACGACCGCCATTGGGCTATGCCACATGTAACGTAACCGTTTGATGTCACCATCAACTTCGCAGCATATAAATGTCGCGGCATATAAGGACTCCGTCATATACCCGATCCGCTATCACAGCATACAAATGTCGCGGCATATGCCTAACCTCCGCGAACCATTCGATGCTCACTTGATGGTGCACAACTGCGCGGAATGCAATAAGCTCGGCATGCGATAAGATGTGCAGCATGTGATAAGCTGCATGACATGTGATAAGTTGTGCGGCATGTGCATATAATGGCTAGCATATGAGTTAAAACCATAGATTAACTACTATTGTACCATATTGGATCAGTGTAACTTGAAGATGAATAATCCTCCAGATCATTCCTCCCCATTGGAGAACTTTTGGACCACCAAAAGCTTTAATTATTTGGCAAGTAAGTGAGGGTAAAGCTCCCTCACTTTTCCAATCTCCATCCATCTTGCTTTGCTAGGATGCATGCCTTTAAGCCCCACACGAAGGTACTCAGCATTCCCCCTTCGTGAAGTCCTCACATTTCTGCCAAGAATAACATCATCCTGCAACTCATTCATGTATCCATGTGCTATATCATCAACTGAAGGAATCTGTATGTTAGTTTCCTCATCCATGATCATAGGAGGCTCATACAGTTTAAGATTCTCAACATTGACAACTGAATAAATTTGCATATATGGAGGTAAATTCAAGCGAAAAGCATTAGTACTGATATTTTCCAAGATCTCAAAAGGACCATACCTGATAGGCTTAAGCTTTTTACCTTCACCTTTCATTCTTTCTTTGGTGATATGTAACCAAACTCTATCACCAACCTGAAATTGATGATCAACTCGATGCTTGTCATGCCTGGCTTTGTACCTTTCCTGGCTCTTCTCCAACTGTTCCTGAACTGCCTACTGCACTGCTTGGATTCTCTGAATGAACCTTAGAGATTTATCTACATCATGATGTCCATCCACTGCATCTTTGCTGAAAGAGAAGTCCATCGGTGTTTTTGGCAGATAACCAAAACAAGTTTCAAAAGGAGATCTTTTCGTGGAAGAATGAACTGCATGATTGTAAGCATGCTGTATATATTGCAACTACTCATCCCAAAGTTTAGGATGTTTACTAGAATAGCCTCTGAGCAGCTGAATCACTGTTCTGTTTACTACCTCTGTTTGCCCATCAGTCTGTGGATGAAAAGATGTACTTTTCTTAAGTTTAGTATCCATAAGCTCCCATAAAGTTGACCAGAATTCTCCCAAGAACCGGGAATCCTGATCAGATATAATAGACATGGGTAGCCCAAAATGTACCCAAACATTCTGAAAGAATAGATGAGTTGTTTGTTCAGCAGTGATCTGTTTGTTACATGGCATTAAGATACACATTTTGCTGAATCTATCCACAACAACATATAGGTAATCACGCCCCTTTCTAGACATAGGTAGTCCTCCTACAAAGTCCATAGGAATTCTTTCCCAAGGATGAGAAGAAAATGGAAGAGGAGTGTACAAACCCAATTTCCTATTACTAGGCTTACTCGTTGCACACATAACACAACCTCTTATGTATTTAGCTATAGTTTCTTGCATCTGAAGCCAATAATAGTGATTCTGCAATACAGACAATGTTTTACTTACTCCAAAATGTCCTACAATCAATGAACTATGTGCTTCTTGAATCACATGAACTCTCTCTTTCTCTGGAATACAGAGTTTACTGAGACGATACAAGAGTTGATTATGCACATAATAGTTCTCTTCTTGTTTACCATGTATTAGTGATGCATATACTTTCTTAAAATATTTATCTTCTGCATATTGTTCAATATAACTATCATGTGTTAATGAACTGTTTTGAAGAATGATTGAAGCATTCGTAGGAGGCCTTGATAACATGTCTCCTACCTTATTATGAATTCCCTTTTTGTACTTAATTACGAGATGAAACTGTTGTAAGAATCCCATCCATCTTAAATTCCTACTTTGTTTTATTTTAGTTTGAGATTGTAAATATTGAAGTGGCTGATGATCAGTATGTATGACTGTTTCTTTGCCCATTATATAATGTTTCCACTTCTTCACGCTCTGTACTAAAGCATACAATTCTTTATCATAAGTCAGATAGTTACTTACTGTTAGGACTCAGAAATTTCGTATTTTCATCCACCTTTCCCTTCACTATTCCTTACATTTCATCGCCCTATTAAACCTTCATCATATCATTTTCATAAATATATTTGGGTTTCACATTATTATTTTCCACTTTATTCATTTTAGTATTAAAAGTGAATTTATGATTAAATATTAGAAAATATACATGTTTTCATATATATCTCAATTATGTGTGAGCTTTGTAATGTGTAGGAATATGTAAATGATTAATTCGAAGAGACTTCTCGAATATCTCTTACACCATTCCAAAGGAGATGGTTATTCAATCCTATTCTT
Organism: Pseudotsuga menziesii; assembly: GCA_001517045.1. Lineage (NCBI taxonomy): Eukaryota > Viridiplantae > Streptophyta > Pinopsida > Pinales > Pinaceae > Pseudotsuga > Pseudotsuga menziesii. The sequence continues at coordinate 597,234 of LPNX010393910.1, forward strand.
AAGGAGAAGATCATGGAAGATTTGGTTGGCATATCTTATCTAAGATTCATGAGAGACATGTGGAGGATTTGAAGGAACCATATCTTGTAATAATAGGAAAGTGGTTGAGAGTAGTTGAGAGAATAGTGGATTTGTAATTAATGCATTCTTATCTTTTTCTTAAGGACTCTCATGTATAAAGGAGAGTGCTCCCTCTCCATTCGATTAAGTTTTCATTAAGTTAGATTAATCTTGTAAGAAGTTTGTAGGGGGGACTATGCACTTGTTAGATTAGTTTTTGATTTGGGATTCTTAATGTGATTCAATATTTCATTGTTATGCTTTCATGTTTGTCATTTGATTATTGATTTGTGGATGTGAGCTCACATATGTCATTGTTGTTAACTCTTCACATGTTGTATTTCTCTTACACAATTTCCTGCTTTCCTAGATAGTGTTTCAATGATTTCCTAGATTAATCTGATTTCAGCAAATTAGATTAAGTTAGATTAGATCTACTTTAGTCCTGTACAAACAGTGCATGTGATTCGTCAGTTTACGTACCCTGGGTTGACAAGTAAATAGTTGGGAAACTCTACTGCAACGTAATTATTACGACATATATTTCGCCTAACATGTGGAGGATTTGAAGGAACCATATCTTGTAATAATAGGAAAGTGGTTGAGAGTAGTTGAGAGAATAGTGGATCTATAATTAATGCATTCTTATCTTTTTCTTAAGGACTCTCATGTATAAAGGAGAGTGCTCCCTCTCCATTCGATTAAGTTTTCATTAAGTTATATTAAGCTTGTAAGAAGGTTGTAGGGGGGATTATGCACTTGTTAGATTAGTTTTTGATTTGGGATTCTTAATGTGATTCAAGCTTTCCTTGTTATGCTTTCATGTTTGTCATTTGATTATTGATTTGTGGATGTGAGCTCACATATGTCATTGTTGTTAACTCTTCACATGTTGTATTTCTCTTACGCAATTTCCTGCTTTCCTAGTTAGTGTTTCAATGCTTTCCTAGATTAATTTGATTTCAGCAAATTACTGCCAACAAAACCCAATCGCCTTTCTCTGTGCGCCATACAGAACATGTCCATACCAGTACCGATGGAACTCAAATCATTGTTTCTATCTCTCATAAATCTTCACGATCATCTGCATCATTTTGAAACACTTTGTCATTACTTCGTGCATGAAGGATATATCATGTACGTAATTTTATTCAATTGGTTGAGCATGCAGGTCTGGATTTTGGCCCGCATAGAACGAGGTAACTATTTCTCCTTTTGATCGATAAAGTTGCAACGATTATCCACTTGATATTTTAGGTATTAAGATCATGATCTATCGTGTTGTACCTTGAACGCCTTTTGTTATTTTTTTCTGATGCTTGGTGTTGCACTTAATGCAATTGGATTATCTTGATGGATGAAAGAAACATGATTAGGATGGATGATGCACAGAGATGCTGGATGAACAACGCACAGCTCCCTACTCACTGTTAAAATTTCATTTGGATGCTCAGATGGTACTCTGGCCATTAGGACCGCCTCTTCCTCTGCCACTTTTTCATTGCTATATTGTTTGTGGTATATGCAGACGTCAAAAAGGTGTTGTTCCAATGCTTTCTGGCTTTTTCTTGCTCGAATTCTAGCAATTTGTCCCAGTTTTGAGCAGCACGCTAACGAAAACGATTGAGTACATCTTGGAAATGTAGCATTTTATTTTATATGGTTGTGTGTTCGCCTGAAATTACCATGGGTTGTCGAGTTTCGAGCCTCAACGCTACTAATAAGGAACTAGAGACCACCATTAGTAAACCATATGCTGCATTGGAAGATTTCTCATGCTTGAAACCCCAATCACTTTCCAAGCGCCATCACAACCACGTCTCTTATTTTGGATTAATAGAGTAGCTGGAAGCTCTTTATACTGCTAGTGTGCCATGTGTGGTTGCATCATCTTTAGATCATCTTAATCTACTTGCTAGCTCTTCAAAGAATGGAACTTAAAAAATATATATATCCAAGCCATAGATGAAGCTGAAATGGAGTCAATTGCACAAAGATTTCTTTTCTTTGTGGTAAAATTAGATCGACCACCATCCAAATGTGTTGTTTTCAGGATGGTCCTAGAAGCATCACAGCTACACAGAACCGCACACTGATGTCCGTGCATCATGAACTCGTGCAAGTCGATCTTGTTGTATCTAGCTTTAACGCACTTTCTGTCATCAACTTGGGGAGGCTTTTCAACCAAATTTTTGGTATATATATCTACTGTGAGATGTGGAACAGGTAAAGATCGCACTGAAACCAGGGTATTCCAGTGGGTTTAGAATTTTGGTTTTTCATGATCATTTTTTTGAATTCAATATCTACCACATGATTGAATTAAAGGTGAGCTATTTGAATAGTGTTTCTCTCACGCCATAAACTTAACTAAAGCAAAATAACCCTAAGAAAGAATCCCTACAAATGCACACAAACCATGTCTTTCTCCTCATGAAAACATGCACACAATAATTGATGAGTGTCGGACTTTGTTTAATTGATTGATGTGTTTTTGCACAAAGCATATTACAGGTTTCTATTTGTAAGAGGGCGTTGAATGCTTTGAATATTTTATCTAACGATGTATAGGTTGATCATGCAAAGCAACAATTGCGATTAATGCACCAAATCAGTGAAACTCCTACTCTGAACATTCGACAGTGGATCTCATCCACACATTTAAAATTTCTGAATTTTAGAGACCATATTGCTCTTACAAATTGTAAAAATAATGCAAATGGACATTATCTAATTCCTGAACACAATGTGCTTAATCTTAATTTGTCTTTCTTAAAGTTACTTCATGCAGTAATTGATGATTACACGAGCGCAAAGGCACAGGTATACAAATGCATTTTCTTTTCTTTTCTTTGCCCCATTCCTACTTATTTTTGCATTCTACGATTCTCTCATGAAGTTTTAAGTGCAGGATTGGTACTAAGTATGATTGCAGGAATGACGACGCTCGCCTTCCTTCAAATAATCTCAAAACTTTTGAGAAATATGCTTTATTGACAGCTTGCAGGAGTTGTTACTCCTCATAAAAATCCTGACACTTGTGGTTACATGAAAATCATTGGGAAACCCTTTTGCATCCTAAAATATTTCCTCGCATTCCTCCTTCACAGCAGATTGATCATCCCCATGGTGTAGCCATTTTCCATCCTTCCTGATTTCTCGCACATCTATTTTTCTGAGCAGCATACATCATTTCCTTTATCATTTTCAATTCATTTTTTCCTTCTTTCTCTATGCCAGTTTGCCTTCTGAATAAAACCAGTCACCTCCTTTTCCACAATTACACTTCCTTGATTTCATTTCCATAAACCCTGTCACTGCTGAGATCTTTGTTATAGTCCTACCAAATCTTTTTATAAAAACTCGCGTTGACTGATGTGGGATTCCTTAAGGCCCACCTTTCAACAGTCTTGCCCCATCGACATCGGCACCTTATCTGGGATATAGACTAGAGTCCATTTTGAGTACCTAGAGGCTTGCATGCCTTAATGGCAAGTTCTCTCGCTGACAATCATGGGAATACATCAATGTCCCTTGATCCTCAGATCTTGCAAGTGGCTCGACCTCAGCACATCCATTTTCACTTCGCAAGATGTACTCGGGTACCTTGGCACTCATTGACATCAATGGTGAGTTGCCTCGCACTGGTTAATGACATTCATCAATGGTCGGTAATCCAGTGATTTCTCTTCATGCTCGACATCAACACATCCATTCACATGATTAGAATTGTACCATCGGGTTTGTAGCGGGTGAAGACTAAACACTCTTTCCTGATTCCCTCAGCAGTTCCAGCAGCTTGAATCCATCTATGAGAGTTTGACAGTTCCACATTTTCATACTTTCTCTTTTCCATGATTCATCAGCACCAGTTCAGATCTCTCCACTTCACATGCTCTGATTCAGCAGTGACCATCGTTGTAGTTCCATCCATTGCTGTTACAACCATCATTGTTATAGAAGTCACTATTACGGTAGTTACATCAGTTTCGGCGGTTGTTTTTTTAGCAGTTCCAGTAGTAGTTGTTACAGTAGTGCTGCTACAGTAGCAGTCACCTTTCACATGCTCCTACAGCAGTGCCATATTTCACGTTACAGCAACGACGCCATTCACGGCTACATTTTCATGATCCTACACCAGTGATACCTTCCATCTTCCAGCAGTCGCAGTCCCATATTCTTTGTGCCAGCCATTACAGTAGTTGCAGCTACAGTACCAATCACGATTTCCTGATCCAGCAGCCGCAACAACTACATTCTTATTGCATAGTTCATCTACATTTTTGGGTGAGTGGAGGTATGTTTTTTTCTAATCTTTGATCATGAAATTCCTTCTATGCTGACTTGAATATTTTGGAAAATTCCCTCACCACACTTCATTTCTTTTTCCCTTCCATGACTTACACTATGTTGCATGAGGGCATGCAACCGATTCAGTTGGGGGGGTGGGGGACTATCGTCATAATCAACACATTTTTCCATTATCATCATTCCATTTTCATCCCATTTACCATTCCCAAAAATTTCTTTTCCAACAATCCCCTGATGTACTTTACTTCATGCATTGACATACATTGGCATGATTCATACCAGATTGAGAAAAGGCTTTCTTATGCTTTCTTACGCACATTGATAGCTTATGATTTCCAGTGAAGTATGTGGTTACAATTATTATCATAACAGCAAGAAAAAAAAAATAATGAAATGAATGTTGTTAACACAAGAACCAACATTCTTATATTCCTGGTTGTTACACAAGAACCAGCCATAGGAAAATGCCAGCTGTTACTCATGAGCTATTACTCATGTCTCCCACATATCTTGGAAACATTCATCATTAAAAATACATCATCAATCAAAGCCAAAGTTTAGATGCCAAAGGTTCTTCAGAAGATCCATGAATGGTTGCATGAGGACATGCAACACCTTTAGTTGGGGAGGATGTTAGGACTCAGAAATGTCGTATTTTCATCCACCTTTCCCTTCACTATTCCTTACATTTCATCGCCCTATTAAACCTTCATCATATCATTTTCATAAA